>CM060948.1:262616652-263217591 GCA_030765055.1 Mantis religiosa
AGACAGATGAAACTGGAAATGAAAGAAATCAGTAAAGAACAAAAAATCAGATAGGGAACAAAAACAAATGTCTGTAAATCAAGACCAAATAACTGGATATTACAGAAAGAAAGGGTAACTTAAATAACGATATTACTGAAAAGCAAAGTAAATTAGCTAGGGAGATAAATAAAAAACACAGGACCAGATAGCTAGTGGAAATGTCTAGAAGAACAGCTTGCTACTGAAATAAATAACAAACATAGCCAGTTAGCAGCTGACATAAATGTCAAAACAGAAGAATTCAGATTTGAGAAAATTAGATTTCAGACAGAAACATGACTGAAACAAGAAATGTTTATGAATGAAATTAAAGAAGCTAGAGAAAATTGTACCACAATGAATATAGCCATAAATGAAGTTAAAATCCAATTGTGAAAATATAACTGGTCCTGTACGAAAGGAAATCGCTGTATAATCGTCTCAAACTAGAGCGATCCTGTTGTAAACATATGGGAGGCGAGGAAGAGAAATGCAGACATAGATACTTTAACGGAACAGTTTGTCTCTAGTTTGAGACAGATTATAGTAACTATGTTTCGAATATTTAAATTACGTCCCGGTGCCCGTATAGGGACTAATTTTGTCCCAATTATTAGAGTAACAGATATAATGTAAATTGTGAAAGAGTGATTGAACTCGAATGATTTAACAACACCGCAGTTAATGGACAGCAAGTTCTCATGTGATATACCAAGTACAATACCTTATTGGGCTTTCAGATAGCCGGAGACAGGGAAAGCTTCCTGATTCTTCTCAGCTTCTAAAAAAAAATGATGTGTGGACTCCCATGATTTTCGCTACTTTTGTACAAACTATTCTTACAAACGCCTACTCCTGTATCTACTTCATTTTAATGGAGATAAACATTTGCAGAAATTATCTGATTGCTAATTTTCTTGTAGGTGAAAGGGGAATAGGGGTATGCGGTAGACTTTAAACAAAAGTCTAATGTTTTAAACTTCATTACTATGTGATGCCTTTGAAATTCCGTTCTCTTGTCATGGCCTAGAGAGTAAAAGAAATGACTTCTCATTTCAGAAAAGTAAAAGTAATGAAAATTCTCACAAAAACGGCGAATATTTCTGAAATGATTCACTCCACGAAAAATAAAATACAAATAGCATAAATTGTGTGCTTCAACAGAACTACTTATTTTGTGCAGAAAATGTTACATATCTTTTACATATTACGAATTTTACGGAAGCTATCCAGAAAGAAGAGGACTTTTGAAGACATTCCCAGAAAATTCAATGTGTACATTTCATTCGACACAAAAATGTCTTAATCAACTTCGCTGCAAACATTTTTGAGGAAATTTAACTTTTCAACACATGTTGCGTGTGAAGAGTAATCTGGGTTGGGGTATTTTCTTGAAAATCGTGTCGCATCTCTGGAGGAGTGAGCGAGTGTGTGGTGTTTTAGGGCCCGTCGACAGCGAGGATATTTGGGCCCTTCTCTGGAAGATGCTGAACCTAAATACCAAGTTTGGTATTTAACCAACTCTTAATTTTTATGTTATGGTGTTCATAGACACACACGTGCGTGCATCTTTTACTATTATTATTATTATTATTATTATTATTATTATTATTATTATTATTATTATTATTATTATTATTATTATTATTATTATTATTATTATTATTATTATTATTATTATTATTATTATTATTATTATTATTATTATTATTATTATTATTATTATTATTATTATTATTATTATTATTATTATTATTATTATTATTATTATTATTATTATTATTATTATTATTATTATTATTATTATTATTATTATTATTATTATTATTATTATTATTATTATTATTATTATTATTATTATTATTATTATTATTGTTATTATTGTTGTTATTGTTGTTATTATTGTTATTGTTGTTATTGTTGTTACTATTGTTACTATTGTTACTATTGTTACTATTGTTACTATTGTTATTATTGTTATTATTGTTATTATTGTTATTATTGTTATTATTGTTATTATTATTATTATTATTATTATTATTATTATTATTATTATTATTATTATTATTATTATTATTATTATTATTATTATTATTATTATTATTATTATTATTATTATTATTATTATTATTATTATTATTATTATTATTATTATTATTATTATTAATATTATTATTAATATTATTATTAATATTATTATTATTATTATTATTATTATTATTATTATTATTATTATTATTATTATTATTATTATTATTATTATTATTATTATTATTATTATTATTATTATTATTATTATTATTATTATTATTATTATTATTATTATTATTATTATTATTATTATTATTATTATTATTATTATTATTATTATTATTATTATTATTATTATTATTATTATTATTATTATTATTATTATTATTATTATTATTATTATTATTATTATTATTATTATTATTATTATTATTATTATTATTATTATTATTATTATTATTATTATACCTATGTATTTCTCTTGAAAACTCGATATTGAGGTTTTGGGTGGAATGCAATGCTTCCCCTACTTTACCACTGTAGTAGAGGAAGTAAAAAAATTTCTGAAAAAAAAGTTTACGAAATTTTATAGGTTCTGCCATCATGATCTCTACATTGTACATAGTGGAAAGTGTGATATTTTGGCACACATTGAAACAACTGAAAACTGCAACCGAGGGATTGACAATAGGCTCATGCGTGTATCCGTGTGCCTGAATGAGTGAGAGAATTTGATCTGCCCAATTAGAGGTTCTGAAATTTTGGTCCCGTACAGAAAGCTTAAATACTCTCATAAATTGAATATGTACACAACAGTAATAGCTTGCTAAAGTAGCAGATAGCCACAACAAAACTGAAGGAGAAATTGGGAAACAAAATGAATCACAGAAAAAGTAAACCAACCTAATGAGAAATCAAACAAGTACAAGAGGTTATAAAACCCTTCATGTTCATCATCTACCCAAAAATGTCCACAACAGTCTGAAGAATGACAGTGAGGATGTACGAACAATAAATATGAAAGGTATATTAATTACAGGTCGTCACATACTTATGAAATATATCTTACGTAAGCCACGCTCCACACACCCAACTTTCACCTAGCACGTAGTCCACTGTCCCGAGTAGCTCCCACTTGTGATGAGCAGGGAAACAATCCGAGGCGATTCCCTTCAGAGCTCGAGGAGTACTTCAAAATAAAAGTAACATACGAACTGAGGATATACATAATGAGAAAGAGCCTTAGTAAACGGGCAGCCGAATATTTACACTCGACACTATCAAATGTTGAACCCTACAGCACGTTTAGAAATTTCTTTCTAATACACTACTGGGGAAAATTTGCTCAAAATCAAATCAGAATCGAACCAGCCGTAGGAAAATACAATCGCAAATCAGAAAATTATCGTAAAATATGCTGATAAAATCGCACCACTGAGAGAACTGTTGAAGAAAGAATCCAAATGGAACTGGATATTGGTACAGAACGGAAACACTTGTAAATCTCAAAATACCATTACAAATCAAATTTTGCTAAACTGACCAAATATAGATTTGCCATATTATCTACGTATATTCTCAAAATCAACAAAATGCATCTGCAAAGACGTTACTCATCAATACTCGCAAAAGAAAGCAATAGTAAGGAATATGTGATAATTGCTGCACCAAAATTGCCATGAAGATTAGAATCGTATGCCTGCATGATAGAACCACAAAAATGTATAGTGTATCTGCTGAACTTGGTTTCTCTTACACCCCTTTCTTTCGTATTTGTTTGTTTTATTGCAGAAAATTGTTCTGACCTACTCTTTAGAGCGGTGGTAGTGCTGCCACTTACCAAGCGGTAGATCCGGGTTCGATTGTGGGAAACGTGGTCCGGGTGCACTTAGGCTCGTTAGGTCCCTGAGGGACCAAATGAAGAGCCCTTGGTTGCGAACACCGCATACCGGCTGGCAGGAAACGCGCTTTAAAGTATTCCACTCTTTAGAAATGCACCGCACTCCTGAAGCCTATAGTGGTCACTGGTGAGGAACGCAGCAGTCTGCCTGGAGGTCTTAACCCGGAAAGGGCTTATTTACGAAAACGTTTCTTTAAAAACAGTAAACCTGAAAGCATGCTTAGCAAAAATCATAAATCAAAATATGAGAAAATTCAGGTACTTTAGTACTCCAAATTAAATTCGTTTATTAAAATGCTAGATATCCTTAAAAACGATTAACGTTAATGGAAACCTACATCCTGCACCTTGGCTAAGGCTTCATGTTTTGAATCTCTACTACGGAATTTGGCCCGGTATTGATCCCACCCCTGTGGGGTGCGGATTTCAGGTCCCGGGTATAGGACCGATGCCCACACAGCATCGTGAGGAAAATGAGGAGCTACGATAGGTAGCGAACTCTGGTTGCGAAAGCCAACTTTCCGGCTGGGGGTGCCGGAATTCTGACCGCTTCTCCTCCCCGTATCTGTTAGATGATTGCTCCCCACCGCCGTACGTATCTGAATGTGAGGCCGGCAGTCGGGTTGGCAGGCCTTGGTCCACTAGGGCTGTTACGCCATGGGTTAATTTTTTAATGGTACCGTACATACAAAAAAACTATTTACAGAACTTTGCATTAGAAAATAAAAGTATCACTCAGTTGCTTATTACCCATGTGGACGTACTATGAATGAGATAAGTATATACCTTGTATAACAGTTTTAGGAAAAAACAGCTCACTGTTGCAGTGCATAGACAGTACATTATGTTGTAGACATAATAAGCTACATTTCAAGTTGAACAACAGAGTTTACTCCTGAATAAATGCTAAATAAAATAATACCAAAATTTAACGGACACTAACCGAGTGGAATAGCGTTTTGCCTGTGGGTCCCGGGTTCGATTCCTGTGACCGACCTACCTGAGTCATGGGCTTTTTTCGGGGTATTCCCGGGTCGGCAGGTGGGTGCCGGGTAGGTTAATTCCATGCCCCGAATTTTCTGTCCCTCCATTTCATTTCTACTATCATTTCACAACATGTCTCATGGTGATCCCTTTCAGGGTAGAAGTTTCGGCGGGTGTCTTGCCACTGTCGTGACTCCTTGGGATAGCCGCCCTCTGTCTCCTCTCACCTCATCCTTCCTGCCGGGGATGCCCCACTTGGGGCTTAGGTAAAATAAACCACAGGTTTCGGTGCCGAATCCCCTCCCTGGTAATCTTAATCCTAACCCTTCCGAACACTATAACTGTAGAGCAAGAATTACCATTCAAAGAAAAATGCAAGTTTACACATGAAAAATCTCTCACGAGTGCTGAGAAACATATAGGTATGTATGTAGTACCAGGTGAGTCAGCTGCCCCTTACTTTCGAGTTTTATGCAAACCGCATTTTATATTCCAGCCTGAAAACATCGACCCCATTACTAGGTTCTACCTGCGTATTTAACATGAAATTAGTACTAATATAAATGTTATCGCATCGCCTGTGGTATATTCGTAAGTAAACATTTGACGTTTGGACGTCTGCAAATGTTCATTGGAACCAGCGAATACTATATGTTAAACGGAATGTTTATCTCACACGTCACTAGGAAGCTCAGTTGAAACGAGCGCAGAAATACAATCGCATTTGTCTGCTGCGACCGTGGTTCGAATTCTCTGCATAGGTATGCTAATTTTTTTACCTGTAATACAATTTGCAATTATTATTCTGAAAACTGTTATTATTTTTGTTTTATTTATGTTTTAAGGCATTTTTATGCTTCACCAATAATGGTGAATTACAAATAGATATTTAAACACACCTGTAGGTAGGTGCAATTGAAATAAGGATCATTTATACACATTTGAACTCGCAAAACATGGAAATTACAGTATCAGAGTTTGCAGACATAGAATTATTGTGCTATTAAAATGTCGTTTCCAATTGGTATGTTTTGTGACACTGGAATGACCCTTTTCCTATTCCTGGAACACGACTCCTCTAACGAAGCAAGTGCTCGAACTGGTGACCTTCTTGGGTAATGACCCGCCTCGGTAGCATAGATGGTAGCATGTCGGCCTCACGTTCAAGAGGTCCTGAGTTCGAATCTCGGTCAGGGTGAGTTACCTGGATAAGGTTTTTCCGGGGTTGCCCTTATCCTTCAAGGCGAATGTTGGGAAACTCTAAGCTCCACGGGCCCTGGACTCATTTGAGCATCATTTCATCCAATTCATTCACCGTCCGATATGACTTAACGCTGGAGGACGTAAATTACAACAACAAAAAATCTTGGGTAATGCACGCCCTCAGGAACTTTATAACTAAATTGTTGTGAATTCGGTTTCCAAGTTTTGTTGAACATAAAAACAAATAATTACAACGCTGAGACTCGAACCTGTGTCATTAGGGGTTAGGGCACAGGAGAGGTCATAATTCCATGGAGCTATTTCAAGGCTTGCCTGAAAGCACGTTCTGGGTTCAGTAGTACGACTTGTATGCCTGGCGCTATAAGTTTGCCACCTCGCGAGTTCTCGTACTTGATTTAGCTTTTTAAGACACTTTTTATCATTACATATATGGCAAAATCTCTTGAGCATGTTGAGATGCATGAGACGTAGTTCAAGCAAAAATGTAAATAAACCGTTGTTTAATAATATGTCCGTTTTGACTGTACGGATGAGGCGTGTCTCTAATTTTTTCCTAATTTTTGGCAGCCAAACCCTGCTCTAAGTACAAGAATCCGCCATTTTCTTTTTAGCTGCCGTTAGTGTACTCATATGATAGGTCCAGTTTTTCCGAGGCGTTTACTGAATTACTTTGTCATGTATTCTCTAATAAAAAGTTTGTAAAGTCGCCTGGTAACCGGAATTCACTCTCAGTAAGGGAGTAGTGTGCTTTTGAGGTGTACCTTAGCAAGCAGTACGTTTTGTCCCTTAAACCAATATTCCTCTGAATTTGCACATTCTTCTATCTAAGAACATCAAGCAGTACAGTTTAGTAAGCGCAGAACTGGACTAAGGCTCACATGCCGTTTGATTGGTGGCCTACCTTGCATACGAATAAGGCGCGGCTGACTCACCTGGTATATCCATATATATTACCAAAATATATATCTATGTATATAGATATATTTTTCTTTTCCTTATTTAATAGTTTTTTATTGTTTCCGTTTATTTTCCTATCTGTTTTCTGTATTTTCACACATGTACACTATACACATAAACACCTATGCCCAAGGCGGGACTCGAACCCGCGACCCTCTACGCGGTGGAACGCTAGAGACATACGTTCTACCGACCATGGCCACGAGGGCCGGCTATTTTTGGACGAGAATATAATGGTGATAATTAATTGCCATTATAGTCAGGTTTCATATGACTATTTATGCTCAACGTTGGTCTAAGTTTAAAATATTTATAAAATATTTTTGATAATCTACGCTTATCTGAGTCAATAATTGCACTGACCTTACCAAAGGAGCAGTAAAACGATTGCACGGTTGCGGTGTGCCGAGACGCTAAAGTACTTACTTTATTCTGATCTCGACCTTAACACAATACTCGGTGACACAATATATATCGTAGCCTTTAGAAATTAAAGCAGTTCTTTGAAGTATACCAGCAATACAGTTACTGAAAATAAAGTTAAACATTTTGATCTTTTCCAACCCATGAATTGTACATAGAATTTTTCGGGAATTTTTTATGACTTCGTAAATAAGTGCGTAAGTTGCCTCTCACTGTCACTCGTGCCGGACATTTTTACTTTTTCAAACTCGGCGCTAATTATTCGACTGAACATAGGAACCGGTAGTTATGCTTTCAACACTTGGTCCCTGGTAGCGTTACCAAATGTGCGCAGACACCATTTGGATCTTGATCTGTGGAAACCTGAACTTTAATGAGGAGGTGCACTTTAACGCGTTCCATTAATAGAAAGCTAACTGCTGCTGTCAGAGAGCGCTAAACGTTCAGTTTAATGAACTAAATAATTTCAAAATATATAAAAGAATTAAAATTCTATTGCACATGAACACTTCAGTAGCTTTTGATTCTTGACATCCAGTTTTACATAATATTCGTTTATCGAAAGAAAAACCAAAGCTATTAATGAAATTCATCCTTTTAAGGTCAAAGAGTGTAGAAATCTTTAACATCAAGTCAGTGTATTGCAATCCTTACGTTAATATGATTCATCTATTCAATAAATGGTTCACATATATTCTATAGGAAAAGTAAGTCAGTGACTAATAGGAAAAAGAGCATTAACAACAAAAATATGTAACAATGAATGTTAAAAAAACATTTTGACATTTAATTATCTGGAAAAGTAAGTTTCATATAAAATAATTAAAAAATGCAAAGGGTATTAAATAAATGTAGCCATATTTCTGGAATACTTGGAAACATTAAGGAAATAAAGAGAGAGAAGCCCAGTTAAGTTGTACAGCTTTAAGATTATCTCTTATGCAATACGGTAGCAGATAAGAAGAGATTTAAATATATTCTTAATTATGCATAAACTCAATCCAAACAGAGAAAAATGAAAGAAGTAGGCATTAGAAAAAAATCTGGCAGGATTCACCTGAACTTCTCTTTATACTCTATATGAGCCATTCCTTCAAAAGTTAATCCTTCTTTCTATTTAATGTTAATCCAGATAACGTTTGTAGAAATGGTTTCACCATACATTTCATTGTTGGTCCAAGAAGGGCAAAGGAGACTGAAGCAAAAGTCAAATCATTAAAAAGTGGTTCAATTTATGTTGGTTTTGGAATTTACTTATTTGTATAACCACCAGGAAGAAAAAATAGTGACTAACACTTCAAAAGGGTATAAAGTAATTGGAAATTCAACTAATAACAACGAATACCTCGGGAATGGTAATGCTACAAAATATTTTGACCAACTTCGTGTATAGGTGTCTTTTATTTTGATAAATTTCTTACGGTTCACTAGTTATATATAATGCAACATTTATTCAGAATGACCAGGATTTCACAGATAATTCGCAGGAAATCTAATATGTACATTTTATTTGTGCTACAAAACTCTTAAACATATATTTTAAAAAAAATCCTTAGAGCCATTGTTTAAGAAAATATCAATTAGATAAACGTTTTCCTGTAAATGGTAGCTTGTGGTATGAGGATAGCTTGAATCTTATTGCATTATTAAAAGTTAAAGTTAACCACTGGCACGACAGCCCTTAGAGGGCCAAGGCCTACCAACCCGATTGCCGGCCTCACGCCCACTTACGCACGGTAGAGGTGGACGATCATCCAACCGATACGGGAAGGAGGTGTGGTCAGCATCTCGGCATCCCCCAGCCGGAATGTTGGTTTCCGTGACCAGGGCCGCTTACCTAGCGTAAGCTCCTCACTTTTCTCACGATGCTGAGTGGGCACCGGTCCTATACCCGGGACCTAAAATCCCCACCACATGGGTGGAATCGAACCCGGGCCGCTTTCCGTGGCCAGGGATCAAGGAATGCTGCCTTAGCCCGCTACGTCACGGTGCAGGACCTTATTGCATTATTAGAGGATGTTAAATATCCAGTGTGATAGTTTTTATTTCTGAGTTATGCATGGAACTTAATATAAAATGCTTTCTTTATTCAGGGAGTTCAAAACGTGTATTCCAGGTGGTCTTCAATATTTTCAACGATATTATATGACATACCCGCTTATAGGAGAGATGTAGGTAGTTCATGGAAATGATGGATACAATAAAGGCTTCAATCCTGAAGTGAAGAAGATATTTATTTATTTATTTATTTATTTATTTATTTATTTATTTATTTATTTATTTATTTATTTATTTATTTATTTATTTATTTATTTATTTATTTATTTATTTATTTATTTATTTATTTGTTTGTTTGTTTGTTTGTTTGTTTGTTTATTTATTTATTTATTTATTTATTTATTTATTTATTTATTTAATTATTTAATTGTTTGTTTATTTATTTATTTATTTATTTATTTATTTATGTATTTATTTATTTATTTACTTTTTATTTATTTATTTACTTACTTATTTATTTATTTACTTATTATTTAATTAATTATTTATTTATCTACCTATTTATCTATTTATTTGTGCTACAACAAAGTAATGCTCCAATTACATGAGCTACGTACATAATAATTTACAAACATGCTTAAATATAAATATAAAAGTAAGACTAAGGACAATGCAAAATGTAATACAAAAAACTAAGACTAAAACAATATATATAATCGAAGACAAGACATTGGTAACTTTGTTATCATTAAACATAAAACATAAAATAACACAATTGAAAATCACATGCCGTTAATTCCTGTATATAATTGTTCCTTAAATTGCTTGTAGAAGAAACTATGACCCAGTTCTAATTTAGAAGAAAGTTCGTTGTACTTGGCACATAACCTTAAAATAGGAGAATTTTTATGCGACTATGTTTTTGGTGTTATAAACGGGAGCAATTGACGGTTTCTGAACATTTGGGACGCAGTTCAAATATAGAATAATTTAACAGTGCTCTGTATTCCTGCCTGAATTTTATAAGTACAAGTTAGAATTAATAGTTATCTATTTCTAATGCAACTTTGATTCATTTGTTCATTGACAATATGGAAAAAATTCATCAAAGCTATTATTGATAACGGTGTTATTAATGTCTGTATATGTTTACTCTTTTTTTCCCTCAATGTAAGCTATTTTAACTCTTGTTGTGAATTTCTCACACCTCCCCCATCTCACCCGTGTTTCATACAAACAGTCACACATTGATGAAATGGACTGGTAGCTCGATTGCGATCAGGAGGATTTAAAACATACTCTGCAGTAGAAGAATGGCTTATGTGACTAATATATTTTGTAATGTTTAGAGATCGAACCTTTTAAGTTCTTTTAATTATCCGTTAGTGCTAACTGCTGCGTGCAGCAAATCTAGTAAAACTAGTTCAGTTGATTACAGAGTTGCTTGCTGCAGTTTTAAACATCACGTTGTAGTGCAATTCTTTAGGAGGTAGACGTACTCTAGTGATGGAAACGGGCAGATGAGTTATAACACGGTAGAACGGCCGTCGCGATGCCGGTGGGAGCGGTGCGTCTGCCCCATAGACGGGATACCTTACGGCCCTTTAGATACCCAAGGGGCAACACGTACCTCTTGTTCAAGATTACTTATCTGTTTCAGAATTTTCTTTTGCGTATTGTTGGTATTAGTAACTTCACTTTACAGACAAATAAATTGTTTAGGCTGGCTCTGCAGTATAGGATGGATGAGCGTGCCACCTTTACTTCAGAGGTTTCGATTCCCTATCCTCGTGCGGGCTCGAAGTGTCTCGCTCTAGAGCTTCGTGGCATAGTCTATTTTATAATCATATTGGCATCGAAACTAAAGTATTCACCGCAGTAATATAAACCAGCTCCTATCACGTGATTTAATCAATGCAGTGAAGATATTTTTGATTGGCCTGAGTTACATATGAATCTATTTCTACCGGATGCAAGGGGAGTAGATACGAACTCTACTCCAGCTAATGAAGGATGCGGTCGAATCATTTTGAATTCTGCTGTTTACAGACAGACAAGCGCACGCAAACACACACACTCGCAGACGTTTTGCTAAAAAATGCTTTTGGGAAGGGAGGGATCCAGGAATTTCATCATTTACATAAAGATTGCGATGTGAGGATAATAGGGAAGAACGCTTATAACTGCAGCTGATAATATTGTTTAAACAAAGTATAAGATAGTAAGAATTCGGCCTGTTATGATGTAGGTATGATGGACCTTCAAAATCTGTATTTCTGAATTGTTGGGTGGTTGGTGAAAGAGTACTGCTGAGCGTTTATAGCCATATCATTTATACATAAATTCATTTCTATTGTGTATGTACTGTTCTAACTTTTTAGACATTTAAATATATTATTTTTATAATTCAAGAAGAATTTCCCCTATGTGAGATTTGACCAATAATGCTTCACAAGTTCGGCAATAATTGTGTACTGTTTTTCTTTCTTTCCTTATTTGTTTAGTTATTTATCTTTGTACTCCCTTTCTAACCCTTAGTCCATTCCGTCTTCCATTGCTCTTAAAAAGTTTGGTCTTAGCATTTTTATTGTTTTTCTGCACAGCAGAATGAAGTGATTTGAAGCGCATATAGTAACCAGGAACTAACAGTTGCACTGGTTTATTCTTGTATGCTTAACCAGAAGGCTTAAAAGAATAACATGTATTGTTATAGAAAAATCGGATGTAACATTCATATGATCTTTTTACACACCCTTTTAAAACCATTCTTAGAAAAACTTATTCTTCTATGCACATCTTTGAAAGTAAACCAGCAACCAAGTATATCTCGGAAATAGTAAATAAACCGTGTATTTTAGTGATATCTATGTTTTTGTCTGTTCTTATGATTTATTAGTAATAAAAATAATCAAATTTCAATCAGAATGAGGAGGAACTTCACAGGATATTCACAGCGAATTCAAGATTTAGTTGTAATTTTGTCACCCATCTTAAACATACTGTGTTTTAACCAAAATCGTTAAAACAATTTCTGAGAAAACAAATGTAATTTTGTATGTAAAGGATATTAGGGTGGCGAAAATGCTTGAAGTTTCATGTGTATCCTTGTAAGATGCTGAAGTTAAGAGTTGGTATCTAACCGATATTTCATTTTTGGGTTACGCTGATCATACACACGCAAGCAATCACGTACGTGCGAGTATTTTTAATGCCTGTGTTGGACTCAGGGAACCTAAAAACGTCAATTCCCACTAAAATTTCTTTATTGAATTTTTGGATAGATTAATTTCTTCCTCTACTAGCTTTCTGGTAAGCGGCAGAGAAAGCAAAATATCTTACATGATATCAGAAGTATAGGGAAATAAATGCAAATTGCAAAAAAAAAAAAAAAAAAAAAAAAAAAAAAAAATCCCGTCTCGGCAGCGTAGATGGTAGCGTGTCTGCTTCACGTTCAAGAGGTCCGGAGTTCGAATTTTCTGTCAGGGTGAGTTACCTGAATAAGGGTTTTCCGGGGTTTTACCTTATTCTGAAAGACGAATATCGGTTAACGCTAAGCTTGTGGACCCCGGACCCATTTGAGCAATATTTCACCCATTTCATTCATCGATCCACATGACTTATCGATGGAGGACGTAAATTTAAAAAAAATATTGCAATAATGGTAGTTTAAGGCCTGCATATAGTGGTCAGCTCTGATCTACAGAAATGGCTCAGTGGCAAATTTGACGTTCTCGAGGAATCTTTTTTTCTTTAATTGTTCCGTTTAAAACATTGCCTTTGACTACAATGGTTCTGTCGGTGGCCGTTCTTCTTTGGGAGAAAGCGCGATGTTTTATCTCGTAGACGTTGGGTTGGTGGTTCTTTGGATTTCTTTATTTTTAATCATTAAATCACGCACATATTTGCACTCTCATACTTCCAGACTCTGGGGAAGATGGGGAATCATCTTGGTTGGAGAAAAATCCCATCCCCCAGCCGGGAATCGAGCCCGGGACCCCTCCTACGGCAGGCAGGTGCTCTACCGACTGAAGGAGTCTTTATTCCAACCAACCTAACTTGTCGTTTATCGTGTCTTCGTTCTTACACAAATTAATGTAAAATTGGTATAAAATGTCTGCAAACGCAAAGCCTGCGTCACAGCAGAGAGGGTCGTTGAACGCTACTTTTCAGATAGCACATAAGTAAATTCTAAGGCCAACTCTATAGCACAAGAAAAAAATTTCGCAATAATTTTGAGTAAACGCTTCAAGAAGTTATTTTCAGAAGTTAACACAGTAATAGAAAAAACTAAATAAAAGTTAATAGGCATATACAATTATTTAATCTTTTTTCCTAATTTTACCGTTGTATTGAATGATTGTAGATGTCTCAATAATAAACCTTTCATCTCCCAACGCTGATATGGCAATCACATTTTCTGTTGCTTTTTGTTATTAATTGATGAACTAATATCTGAAATATGAAGTGTGCATTTTTGTATGCATGAGTGAGAGGATTGTTGCAGGAAGGAAGATAATATTGTGTAACAAGCGAATGGGAATACTGTTGCCCTTGACACTTCACATGTGATGATAGTGCGACATATGCTGCAGCAGAAACAACACAACAAAAAACAGTCATTGCCAAGTGTGTTGCAACGTTCCGCACACATCATGCATATTCCTCTTTTTGTTTCAACTAGGGCTGTGATTTAACGTTACATATGAGCCGGGTAATATGTAACATGTTCAGTAATTTAGTGTGATGCAGCATCCGAATTGTCAAAGGACCATCTTTGACATCGCAAAAGTCAACACGTGCTAGCCCTCAATGGATATCTTCATAGCCACATATTACCTAAAACACCTGAAATAAACCAAAAAGGTCTTCTCTGCAAATTACCAAGTCATGGGCATATTTTATTTTATAATTGGACTGACATCCCAAATGAGAAAAACGCATACTCACCGTGGTTAGGCGCTGGCCTACTTATACCAGTACTGATACCTGGCCCAGAACGGTTTTTTAACCGTGATAAAAAGCGAGAGTCCCATATCCATAGGTTTACTGATATGTAGAACTCCCGCGGAACGAAATTCCTGCCCACTGTCGGCATTGATATGATCCAGCGTCGTAACCATACAAAATATTTATTTTCCGCAATATTGACAACGTCACGCCATCTCTCAACCCCTTTTATTGTTTTGGGTAGAGTTCGTTGTTTCCGCCTAGTAGGAATCGATTTATATCTAATTTTAGCCGATCCGAAACATCAGGATATCTTCTCCACGTGGAGAAAACCAAGTTAAAGGAGAGTTGCTTCCGTTCTATTAGTTGTAATGTCAGCCTAATTTTAAAGTCGATTAGAGTACCTACGAAATACGAAGGCATACCAGTTCCTCGAATCCATAATCAGATATGGCACGATGTTGTCGGTAAACATCGAAAGAAAAGAGAAGTGCACCAGCTCACTGCAGTGAAGACCGTAAATTATGTAAAGTGAGCAACTAAAATCGGACGACTTGATATTTAATTATGTAATTTGCTGCAATATTAATAATCTCTTATCTAAGCAAACTATTTTCATTTTCAATCTAATATTTCAAGGAAGTTTATATCTTTAAGGGGACTGGTGAGTAAAAATTGGGCCAAAATGATCAAAGATACAATTTAGACTTCTAATCTTTATTATACTCGACTCTCTAGGAACTTTTTAGCGTAAGTATTTAGTTTTTTGAGTGAAAATGAGAACTACTAAATAAATAAATAAATTACTAAATAAACAGCTGTAAACCTGGTTGTGCATTCGCGGCTTTTTTGAGACCATTTAACATTTTTCCAAACGTTCCGAAATCGCTCAAGTAAAATGTCTTATGTATGTTAATCAATTTCTAAATTATATTCTTGAAGTAAACAATTTAACTAAAAATCCAAATATCTTTTTAGGTCAGTTTTTACAAGTCAGTTCTAGGGCGAAGTTTTCCCAGTTGTAATACTTTAGATATTTTTCGGCACCTAAAATGATCCTTGCGATGTAGTTTTTAAGTTAGAAGTGAAATTTTGCGAAAAGCCTTCTTAAATGTTTACCCAAAACGTGCATGCAGCTTTAATGTAAAGCAAATTGGTTACTCAAAAAGCTCATCCATCTTTGAGAGGCTTTTATTTTTTTGCAAAAGCTGAAACTCATAATTGAATATAATTATTTTTAAACCAATTATGTCAAAAACATTTCTTAGAAAATTTGTTGTATAGGTTAATAAAGAGCATTAATCTGAAAAGGTGTTTTAAAATTGTGATCATTGCTACGAAAGCAGCACTTTTCATAAAAACTTAAATGTGTGGTTTAAAACACACAAACTTGAAATATGCACCAAGCTTTGCAAACACACTTCTTTATGCATTTACATACACAAAACATGGAAATAATTCAAAACTCAAAAAATACATTGAGTTTACAGCTCTACTGCGCTTAGAAGTAGTACTGAAAAATAGTATGCTAGCCTCAGGTTCTCGAGGTCGAGGTTTCAAGCTCGGCGGAAGGCAATGTCTTTTTAGGGCGCAACAACCCTCAGTCGAGTAACGGGAAGCTCAATTAACATAGCTTTAATACTATGTTAAAGCTAACAAAATTCGATGAAACAGAATTCGCTGTAACTTAAATGTTAAATCACTTTAAAGTTGTGTTAAAATTCAACAAATGTTGGTAAAACCAGCACTCCTTTTCTAGGACTATCTCTACACCTTCGAGAGTAAAATAATTTTGATGAAGTAAATGACCAAGATGTGGCATTAACTTTTGCTGACAGCAGTGTTTGTTAGACGTACTCATATCTTAGGCCCGCAAGCCACCTAAAATCTTGCTTCGTGTACAGTCAGCTTCAAATTACCTTGTTTTTTTTTTTCAGTGGAATAGTTTGTATTAAAGAGTCGTTGCTGAATTTGTTGAGCGTAAAGAGAAAGGTGAAAAGCTACTATTACGCTGGACAGCATCTCGCACTTGTCCAGCTTCGTCTAGCTCCGTCTCTAATTGAATCTGAGCTGAAGACAAAACTCTCTCTTAACATCGCATTTTGAAAGAGTGTCAGATATCAAAACTCAGTATTTCTGCAAAATGTTATTGTTTACAAAGTCCAATAGTAGGATACCCGAGAAGATAACGTTTTACTACCGATATTCTAAACCTTTGCTTGGTAAGAAGGGGTGCCTAGGATACTGGCGGAAAAGGAGATGCATGACGCTGAAACAGATTTCTCTCCAGAACACGTGCAGATAGGGGGCTCTTTAAATTTTTGAATAAAAATTTGATTCCGTATATTATTAGATACATATATGTCTGCCTAGTAATGCTATGAAATTACGTGATGCTTACCTCGGTGATGTGAGGCTTGCGCGTCTGCCTTACATACAAAAGGTCTCGAGTTCGAATCTCGGATGAGGTTTGTTTTTGGATTTGTCCCTCTATTCTGAAAAGAACTTTAAGCTTTAAGTAACTTTAAGCTCTAACCATTTTTGGCCCATTTGAGCATAATTTCATCCATTTCATTGATTCATATAAACTGTGTAGTTTTTGCTTTATTAACTAACTATAGCACCAAAGACAAGGTACATTAACCTTCTCTAATTATCTGAAAGTGCCTGCTTGACCATTCCATTTTTATACTACCAAAGAACACCTACTTATAGGCTATATGGAATTTTCAGAACTTGGAATACCGTTGAGGAAGGTTAAGGTAGTCAGATTTTCCGCTAATGTTCAACACAGATTTTCCATGAATGTCAGAGGATCTGTCATATTATATGTCGAGGCTGTAGAAATTGCAATTATATGGAGTAGTGGGCAGGGAGGACTCGTCATAAAAATCTATTGTACAATACTTGCATGAAGTGTGTGGGAAGTAAACGAAATTTATTCACCATTCGAGTTTATAAATCTAACCCAACCTCAGCTAAGCTTCGCGTTCAATAGGTCTGGAGTTCGAATCTCGGTCAGGGTGAATTACCTGGATATGGTTTTTCCTGAGGTTTTCCCTTATCCTGAAAGACGAATGTCGGGTAATTCTAAAGTTCTATGGACCCTGGGCTCATATGAGTATTATTTCACGCATTTTATTCATCTTCGTTATGACTTACCTAACTGTGAGGGACGTAAATTTAAAAAAATCATGTAAGCCAGATAATGTTGTAATACATTACTAACCTTTTTAACACTACCTAATTAACTCTTAAAATTTGTATAAGATATCTTGTAAAGCAAAACTGTGGCTTCACAGATGTGGTGGATGTGACTTACAGATTAAAGCGAAATGCATAAACTGTATGGTAAGACTGCTTCTAGAATACTCGTAGACACACTAAAATAACATATTAATAACTAAAAAGCACTGATATGCTGGAAAATATCCGTTAAAATAGAGAGTAAACTTATAACAGATCAGAAACCTATAACCTACTGGAAAGTAGCCTTTGCACATGTTTACAATAAGAATCAAGATAATGATCCAAGTATGTAATCTTTGCTTCTTTGCTTCTTAATTGCCCTCCATAACTAGTTGAGATTGTAAAATAAACGGTATTAAATTCATTCCCACAGCTTACAACAATAAATGTCAGTTATTATTTCATAATTCACGGCGAGATCGGAATCACGATAAGGAAGTCCCCAACACTGCTGCTAGCAGTGTACATTATAAAACGCCCCGGAAACCGTCCAGGTGGCGGTTGGAGAAGGTGCTTCGCTCCTGCTGATAAAAATGTGGAGATAAGAAATAACATAGTTAATGTAGTGTACTGCTGAATACCTCTAGAAAAAAGCTGATAGGAACTCAAAACTACAGAAAACGTTTTAAAAGCCTAGAATAACTATGAGAACCTGGGAAAGAATGGCTTTCTTTGTTTCATGCAAGGATATATTACGAAAATCGATCAACTGCTGATTGGTTTGTTGTTAAACGTTTATGTTTTAGACCTTCATTTTATTTTAGTTTAAAAGTTTTGGCTGCGAAATGTAAACTGGAAAAACAACTCACTTGTGTTTGTTCTCCTAATCTAAATGAACGGCGTCTGGCGCTTTCAATGTGCAAATAATAAACACAGTCAAAGAACTAAATTGTTTTGGTGAAAATAGAATTTGAATATAGTACAAATACTTCTTCTCCTGTTCGTGGTAATTGGAGTGCTGAAAGTGGATTTGAAAGCCTAGCCTGTTTAATTTTGTTTATTCAGTTAAGATTATGAAATTTTTGTAGTAGCTGTACTAAACCTCTTCTTATACAAAACGAGTTCTTTAAAATTAGCATGAGAAATTTGTAAGTTAATATGGAAGTTACATTTCTAGGCAGCATTTCTGAATAGTTATTTCGTTTTTTAATATAAAATAGTTGCCCACATGTTCTTCATATCTTCCACTTAAACATCAGAAAAATCTTTAAATAATATTTTTTCAGTTTTTGAATCGCATATATAGACAATAAAGAAATTTATGTGTTCCACCCTGAAATACCATATCTAGATATCACAAGTAGTATCCTTGGTTAAAAAACAAAATACTAGAAAAATGATTTGTGTGTGTATGTGTGTGTGTGTGTGTGTGTGTGTGTGTGTGTGTGTGTGTGTGTGTGTGTGTGTGTGTGTGTGTGTGTGTGTGTGTGTTTTAACAGCATAATTTTAAGATACACGATATATGCCAAACTTGATATTTACTTCAGAAAATTTCACAGCAGTACTATCTACCCTTTGCATGTAAAAATCATGTTATTTGTTTTTGTTTTCTTATAAATTGATCTTAAAGGAGAACCCTAAGCTTATCACACTGAGTTACAGACTTTTTCTATTTTATAATTTTTCCATCATAGTGTTTTATTTTTTGACTGGTCATTATTCAGATGTTTTTCGCAATGGCATGGACACAAGAAGACATTTGAAGGCCGGGATACCTATAGCAACCGTTTTTCGGAATTTAAATATCGCTTCGGTTTCCTACACCTCCTTCCTACCAAAACAAAACGTGTAATGAAGGCATTTCTGTAAACGTTTATCTCTATTAATGTGAAGTAGATATAAAAATGATATTTTGTAAAACCAATATCAAAATAAGCAATAGTGAACAGACAATATCATATGAATGTAACGCATCAGAGTTTTTTTTTTTTTATGGAAAATATTTCTAAACTTTAAAGATGCACATCCGTTTGCATTTTAGGTGCATCTACATGCACTTCAGCGTAATTCAAATATCCCGTAACATTGCTTGGTAGCCCCTCATTATTATTATTATTATTATTATTATTATTATTATTATTATTATTATTATTATTATTATTATTATTATTATTATTATTATTATTATTATTATTATTATTATTATTATTATTATTATTATTATTATTATTATTATTATTATTATTATTATTATTATTATTATTATTATTATTATTATTATTATTATTATTATTATTATTATTATTATTATTATTATTATTATTATTATTATTATTATTATTATTATTATTATTATTATTATTATTATTATTATTATTATTATTATTATTATTATTATTATTATTATTATTATTATTATTATTATTATTATTATTATTATTATTATTATTATTATTATTATTATTATTATTATTATTATTATTATTATTATTATTATTATTATTGTTGTTGTTGTTGTTGTTGTTGTTGTTGTTATTATTATTAACACTAGAATGAAATTGACTATCTAAGTTTATTCAGCTCTTATTTTATTTTTTTATCTAATTTTAGTATAACTGTATAGAACGCTATATTGTCTGCTTTTGTAGGCGCGAGAACTAGGCTTGACTGTTGATATTATCTTGCTGGGGAGTAATGATGTTGTGACGCCCCCATTGAAGGCGTCGGAGTGCGTTAAGTGACGCTCCACGGAACAAAAGTTCCGAACTACAATGTGTTGAAAACCCAATTACGTCTGTAACAGGTTGTTTTTCCCGATGCCCATTTCGGAACCAATTGTCATGCTAATCAGTCAGCAGGGTTTTGAATTTTTAAAACGCTCTGACGTGGAAGTGCACCAGGGGAGCGTACGACAATGCCCGACTCAACTGGAGTGCAAGAAGGAGCTATGACTCTAATTATCGGCACTCAACTTCCATAAGTAACCTTGGAGCTATTTTAACTCCAAAATAATTAAAGATTTATTCTACTTCTAGACGATTTCCCAGCATTCGTTCCATCAGAAAAAATTATAATTTTCATAAAACATTCTAGTTTTTATTCTCTCTATCATGTATCTAGTTGATAGGTAGGAAGGTATTGTATTTTAATCAATATTATGCATCGATATATTGGAGCTTTGAGGTTCCTGAATAAATAAATATTTATAAAAAAAAGTCCCTTTGTGTGTGAACAGCATAACTAAAAAAGTAAAAACTCGATATTTAGGTGTTTAATTTCACTGTATACGAAAAATGAGACAGCGATTTTCAAGAAATCCCATTAAAAAATTATCTTTTACATGGTAAATGTTTTCGATCTTTTTCATATTTTCAAGAAAGATTTTAATGTAAGGATTAAAATACCACATATTTATGATCTTTGCACGATAAATAAAGTGTTTGTCTTGAAATTTCTGGCAACAGCTTTTGAAGTCCTCTTGATTTGGAAGGATTTTCCCATAATTTTGTATAAATGGTAAACGTTAAAAGACAGTCTAACGATATGACACCAAAAATGTAGATCGCTTTCAAACACAATTTATTTCAAATAACCTTCGTGGCATCAGCTTTTCCTTAATTAATTTTTATTATTGTTTATTATAATTTTTAAAATGATATGACTTTTCAGTTGTTTCTCGCGATGTCTTGTAAACAGTATGGAATTTAAGATCGCCACACAGCCAACAACTGTTAAACATCTGACATCTCTTTTGTTTCCTCTTTCCTCCTTGTATGTACAACAAAAGGTAGAATGCAACTTTTGCCAAGGTTTCCGTCAGCTAAATAGAAGTAAATAAGTTATTCAAAAAACAAAAATTCGTTTGAATACCAAACATTACATTTAAGTTCAATACCTTACAAGCTTGCGACACAAAACTTTTCAATCCAAGCTACCGTTTACGTGGAAATTTCTTTGAACATTTTGATATTAACAAAAATGACTATTATTATTTTTATTAAAATACTTTGAATTTTCTGAGAATGTTCTCAGAAGTCCTCTTCATTTTGAATGACTTTTGCATAACTGGTAAGCCGTAAGAAATGGACAAAACCTTACTAAACAGAAGTGTAGAGCTCGTTTAAGCACATAATTTATGTCAAAAAACTTATGGCAAGGACATATCATATACCTTATTATTGGCTTGAATTTTAAAATACTTAAACTTTTTTCAGTCAAGAAGTCGTTACTCTTTTGTTTATATCCTGGCCACACAAAGAGAACGGATGTCAAAAGCGTTCACATAGCAAGTTTTTGAGTATCGCTTAAGCCTACTGTTTTCCTGTTTCCATTGTAATAAAATCATTTCTAAAATGTCTATATTGATTAACATGAACTGGATCGAAGAAATTGTAAACATATTTCCTTGAAGAATGGATAGAGAATGTCATTCGAAAGTAACATCAGATTATATAAAAAGGTCGTGTGAGTCTATAAGCAGCATTACTCAAAAACAAAAATCATTAAAAACCAAATTTGATATTTATGTTTATAATCTAATATGTTACATCACGAATTAAAAACGTTCTCAGATATTCCAAAAATTATTTTCTCAAACATGGCCCTAACGATTTTGGTTAAATATTATATTTTTAAGATATTTTCATGATAAATTAAATGTGGCCATATCTCGAAGACTGTTGAATAATTTATAAATAATATGAGATAGACATCTTATTACATAAAAAAACAGATAAAAATTCTTTAATTTATCCTCCCTTTTTGTATCACTTTTGAGATAGTTCTTGTTAATGGTATGAATTTTAAAATGTTTATACATTTTCTCAAATGCGAAGTAGTTATTCTTCATCCTACCCCACAAGTTTCGGCCGTACAACGAGAACGAATTATTGTTACTTATAGAAGTGTAACTAGGAGCATAGTTAAAAGGATAAGGGAGCCAGATGGTAGAGCTAAGTGGTAGAGCAAAGTAGGAGCAAATTAGAGACAACACCGAGTTCTATAAGATAACAATTTACTATATTCTACTTATTATGTTTAAGTTCAAAGTTCAAAGATGATAACAATTACATACTTGTACAAATACCCAAACGGTTCTTATCTTGGAGATGTATATCGCGTTTGGTTGAGGATGCCACGTGTAGAAAAGCCACCACTGAAGAGAAGCATGATGACCCTGATTCTAAGTTCAAGTGTGACCTCCGGAAGAACCAAACTAAAGCAACCCTTGGCTACTAAAATATGCAGTCTTTAAATACTGTTACTTCCAGAATGGCGTCCTAGTGCCAAATTGGCAATCCTACGCCAAAGAAGCTACGTAAACGTTTTCCAAACAAACGTCAGCAGTCCCATGGGTCTTAACACATTTTGGCTGACAAAACATGCTGTTTCAGCATCTGGTTGACTCAGGTTACTAAATCAGTAAAGTCCACACCCGGCCACCTGCACCTGGTCGACATAAGTAAACAGGAAATTGATGTCATAAGCTAAAGTCATATGAAATCTCGTATTACAATGTTCTCATGGGTCAGCAAAATTAAGGACTTCAGAATGTGTAAGCGAGTTAAATCACAGGAAGTGAACATTAGCTAATACCGTTCTAAAATTTGATATCTTTCCAAGTATTCCTTAACAGTAGAGTGGCAATATCAAAGTCATTACAGAGCGACTGTTCTTAAACCATTTGACTATGGTTTAAAACCTATTGTATTTTCCCTGATTCCGTTGCTTCTACAGGGAATAATAAAACATTTTCTGCAACGCTTATCTCGATTAACATGACATAGCTAGAATAATGCTCGTAAGGGCAGTTTGTACAAGAGTCAGTAGAGAAAGTCATGTGGGTGCAATACATTATAATCTTTTAAACAATGTTTTTCTTTATAAAATTACATGACAGTGCCGATCAAATTACAAATCCTTTAATAAGTATTGCAGGTTTAGCAGGTTTTACAGTGTCTATGCATTTTGCATAAAATGTTGCGTTTTGGGAACGTCAGCCGTTCTAGCGAAAATATGCTTATTACTTAACATTAATTAAAACACATCATTGAGTCGACTTCCTTAGTAACAACAAAATTTCAGTTATGATATCTGTAAGTATATAACTTTCCAGTAGCTGTAATATGCATATTCTAAATATGGAAGTCAGGTCATGTTTAAGGGGAAGTAAATGCTTATTTTCGTGCGTATAAAATTTACAAAACGTGTAATTATCTACAAGTTTTGTAAATTTTATACGCACAAAAATAAGAATTGACTTCCCCTTAAATATTACCTGATTCCATATTTCGAATATGCATATTATAGATACTATGCTATAATAATTAAATTATAATTTAATAAGCAAAATCATTTTAACCTCAGTTCAAATGGTGCATTATTATACACACGACAAAATTATATATAATTACTTACAAACCTGTACCACTTTTAAGATAAATAAGAAAAATCAATACATTCCGTTATAATTCCAGACTCCATCTATTATTCAGATCCAAAGAACTAGTATGGAAACCCCACAGCGATTTCATTTAGACTGCAATGGTTATTAAGGGTGATCTTAGGAATAGGATTACTACGGAGGGGATTTGGTAGTCCAACCAGTCTTGGTCTATTATACCTATACCCCAAGAGGGGCATCCCCGGGAGGAAGGATGAGGCGAGAGGAGACACAGGGTAGCAGTTCAAAGGAGCCACGACCGTGGAGAGGGCAGGGTCCCTACATTTTACTTAGATGGAAATCTCCCCCGGTAGGTCAAGACAACGGACATTCCCTTCCCCTACCGTGATTCGCACTCGGTCGCAGAAGAGGAGACCGGCAGCCGATCTAACGGAGGAGGAAGTGGTTCACTCATAGCATATCATACTGTCATGTACCACCGAGACATCTTCCGACACTTCTACTCTGAAAGAAACCACCAGATGATGATGTAATTAACCTACCTAGCATTCTTACCCCCGGAACCTACCCCCGAAAAAAAGCCCATGGGTTGGATAGGTCGGACACGGGAATCGAAACCGGGCCTTCCGAATGCGGGCCACAGACGAAACCGCCTGAACCATCCCGCTTGGTAAGGGTATCTTAATATGAACTTCTATTGAACTGAACCGTTATGGTCTCAATTCTAAAGGGACATTTGGGACGTTTTCGAGCGTTGAAATATCGATTGGCTGACTTTGTGCTCGACATGTTGGGCAAATCTCCAGAGCAGTATATCTGAAATTGCTTGTTTCTCCCTTTTCGCGCCAGAGACCGATCGCTAAAATGTCGAAGTTCGAAATTGTCAAAAAAATATTGCTTTGGGCCAATACCGTTTTAATTTCTCAGGTGTACAGCACATCAATCAGGTAATCTTACAATCCGAACGAAATCCCACTTTCGGACGAGTGGAATCCAAATTAGTCATAACTGAACGAGGAAGCGAGTTCACCATTCCTCGTGGCCCGCCTCCCCGCAGGACGGAGACCTAACGTCTCTTTCATTGCTTCTACTATCGCCCAGTGTCTTTTTATACTGGTAGAAAAAATAAAGTAGAAAACAAATAAAATATCACAGAAAAGCGAAAGCAACCTGTACGCTGAATCATGAACTTACAAATGCTTTACATCTAATTACTTCTTATTAATCGAAATAAACTTTTGTTGCATATTTACAACAATTCGATGACGTATATACCTACAGAAACAAAGATCACAGGAGCCTAAAGCGATCATCATATTTATAAAAGTAGATCGTGATGCCATGGCTTTTAAATTCACTGCATTACGAAGAAAACTAATAGCCACTTACCACCGGAAAAGAGTGTAAGTACATGTTTGAACATTGGAATCAGTAGTAAATGGTATCACCCATACGGTTGACGCCTTCTGACAAAAATGTGTATTTTAATGATATCTACACTTTTTGAAGTATGTTTTATCTCATATATTAGTCACGTAGGCCACATAATATATTGCTTCTTGTACAGTCAGCTTCAAAATATCTTGTTCTTTTCAGTGGAACAGTTTGTAATGAAGAGGCGTTGCTAAATTTGTTGAGCGTAAAGAGAAATGTGAAAAGAAACTATTGCACTGGACATCTCGCACTTGCCCAGTTTCATCTAGCTCCGACTCAAATTGAGTCTGAGTTGAAGGCAAAACTCTCTCTTAATATCGCATTTTGAAAGAAAGAGTATCTGATATCAAAAGTTTATAAACTCAGTATTTCTGTAAAATGTTATTGTTTACAAAATTCAATAGTAGGATGCCTGAGAAGATAACGTTTTCCTACCGATATTCAAAACCTTTGCTTGGTGAGAAGGGGTGCCAGAGACACTCGTGGAAAAGGAGATGCATGGAGCTGAAAGAACTTTTTCTCCAGTAAGCTCCAGAACAGGTGCAAGCAGGGTATTCTCAGGGGTTTTGAATAAAAAGTTCATTTCATATATTATTAGATATATGTCAGCCTAGCGAGGCTATAAAATTAGGTGAAGCCCACCACTGGCATGTGAGGGTTTATTTCTCAATAAGAAAGTCCCGAGTTCGAAAATCGGATGAGGTTTTGATAGATAGAGTCAACATGAAAAATTCAATGCCATGGCCGGGATTTGAACCACGGATCTCCTGTTTTCCGTCCAGTCGCTCTTAACCTTTGAGCTACCATGGCCAACGTGCCGTCCTGACATTAAGTTCTCCAGTTGACTCATGTTGACTCTATCTATCAAAACCTTAGCCTATATACGGCTAGTGTGAAGAAATTATTAATTTCCATCAATTAACTAAAATAATCGGATGAGGTTTGTTTTTGGTTTCTCCCTTATTCTGAAAAGAGGAATACCTAGTAACTGCTTTAAGCATTTCAGGCCCATTTGAGTATTACTTTATCCATTTCATTAATTCATCTAAACTATGTAGTTTTTGTTTTATTAACCAACTATAGCCCAAAGACAAGGTACAATAACCTTCTCTAATTATCTGAAAGTGCTTGCTTGACCATTTTTATACCACCAAAAGACACCTACTTATAGGCTATATGAAATTTCCAGAACTTGGAACACTGTTGGGGAAGGTTAAGAAAGTCAGATATGCCGTTAATGTTCAACATAGATTTTCCATGCGTGTCAGAGGATTTGTCATATTATTTGTCGAGGCTGTACAAATTGCAATTATATTGAGTAGTGGGGAGGGAGGACTCGTCATAAAATATCTATTGTACAGTATTTGCATGAAGAGTGTGGGAAGTAAACGAAATTTATTCGTCATTCAACTTTACAAAGCTAACCGAGCATAATCAGGTAAGCCTCACGAGTTCACCAGTTCGAATCTCGGTCAGGGTGAATTACCTAGATAAGGTTTTTACCTGGGGTTTTCCCTCATTCTGAAAGACGAATGTTGGGTAGTTCTGAAGTTCTGTGTTCTCTGGGCTCATTTGAGCATCACTTCACCCATTTTATTCATCGTCCGATATTACTTAATTTTGGGGAACACAAAATTAAAAAAATAAATCGATTAAGCCACATAATGTTGTAATACATTACTGATCTTTTGAACACTACCTAATTAATTCCGTTAAATTTTTATAAGATTTCCTGTAAACCAAAATTGTGGCTTCACAGATTTGGCGGATGTGACTTACAGGTTAAAACGAAATGCATAAACTGCAAGGTAAGACTGTTTGTAATTTAAGCGTAGACACACTAAAAAATAGACGTTTTTATTTTAATTCCTTGCGCTTACAACAATAAATGGCAGTTATTATTTCATATTTCACGGCGAGATCGGAATCGCGATAAGCAGTTCCCCACCACTGCTACTAGCTTCTGCACATTTAAACGCACTTAATACTTGGACGCAGTCGGTTGGAAACGGTGCTTCGCTCCTGCTGAAATGGATCTGCATGTAACAAATAATATAGCTAATGTAGTCTAATGTTGAATACCTTTAGAAAAGCGGATAGGAACTTAAAGCAATATAATGGATAACGCTATCTGATATACCAGGAGCATTTAATTATATTTACTCTTTTTGTGAGTTATGATTATATATGTCTTATTTCGTCTGTTTACAAAGTCATTCAGAATGAAGAGTGTGGATATTCGCAGAAAATTCAGCATACCTACCTATATAATTTAAGCTTATGATCCACATGGTATTTTAATTGAAATCGTGAGCTCCAATTTTTTTTTTCATTTTAAATATGAATCACTTTCCATATAAAAACTAATTTGGAGGAGGGGATTTTCGGATATGTAGATATTCTTGGAAGACGGTCAATTTAAATTACAGATTGGTGATTAATGCGCTTTTTATTTTGAGTTACCCTATTCAGGACGACTGTGCGTACGGCCGTTGTATGCACATATATATATGGAGACCTCAACACGGGTTTTGTGTGAAATATTAATATCGATGGGTGGAATGCAATACTTTGACATTAATCTATGACTCGCTTCGGATTTATCACCTAGACGCGTAAAATAACTTTTGTGCACCTGACGGGCCGTCCCACAGAAGGGAGGGATGAGGTGAGAGGACAGACTGAAACTCCACGGTGTCGGCTCGTACAATTTGTTGCCCTCTCTCGTGAGATTGTAGTGTTTAACGCCCGCTTTTACTACATGCGGCACTGAAGGCAGTGAGTGACACCGATGATACACGAGATAAGGGTGGAGCACCGGTGGAATGAGATGGCACTGGAAACCGGAGATCCAAGAGAAAACGCGTTCCAGCACCGTGTTGTCCATCACAGATCTGAATTTGAGGTCGCCTGGGATCGAACCCGGGCCGCCTTGGTGAGAGCCAAGCGGTCTAACCACTGAGACACGGCGTGCCAGTGATAATCGTAGAAAAGGAGATGCATGGAGCTGAAAGAACTTTTTCTCCAGTAAGCTCCAGAACAGGTGCAAGCAGGGTGTTCTCAGGGTTTGGGAATAAAAAGTTCATTTCATATATTATTAGATATATGTCAGCCTAGCGAGGCTATAAAATTAGGTGAAGCCCACCACTGTCATGTGAGGGTTTATTTCTCAATAAGAAAGTCCCGAGTTCGAAACTCGGATGAGGTTGTGATAGATAGAGTCAACATGAAAAATTCAATGCCATGGCCGGGATTAGAACCACGGATTTCCTGGTTTCCGTCCAGTCACTCTTAACCTTTGAGCTACCATGGCCAACGTGCCGTCCCGACATTAAATTCTCCAGTTGACTCATGTTGACCCTATCTATCAAAACCTTAGCCTATATACGGCTAGTGTGGAGAAATTATTAATTTCCATCAATTAACTAAAATAATCGGATGAGGTTTGTTTTTGGTTTTTCCCTTATTCTGAAAAGAGAAATACCTGGTAACTGCTTTAAGCATTTCAGGCCCATTTGAGTATTACTTTATCCATTTCATTAATTCATCTAAACTATGTAGTTTTTTGTTTTATTAACCAACTATAGCCCAAAGACAAGGTACAATAACCTTCTCTAATTATCTGAAAGTGCTTGCTTGACCATTTTTATACCACCAAAGAACACCTACTTATAGGCTATATGAAATTTCCAGAACTTGGAACACTGTTGCGGAAGGTTAAGAAAGTCAGATATTCCATTAATGTTCAACATAGATTTTCCATGCGTGTCAGAGGATCTGTCATATTATTTGTCGAGGCTGTACAAATTGCAATTATATTGAGTAGTGGGGAGGGAGGACTCGTCATAAAATATATATTGTACAGTATTTGCATGAAGAGTGTGGGAAGTAAACGAAATTTATTCGTCATTCATCTTTACAAAGCTAACCGAGCATTATCAGGTAAGCCTCACGAGGTCACCAGTTCGAATCTCAGTCAGGGTGAATTACCTAGATAAGGTTTTTACCTGGGGTTTTCCCTCATTCTGAATGACGAATGTTGGTTAGTTCTGAAGCTCTGTGTTCCTTGGGCTCATTTGAGCATCATTTCACCCATTTTATTCATCTTCCGATATTACTTAATTTTGGGGAACACAAAATTAAAAAAATAAATCGATTAAGCCACATAATGTTGTAATACATTACTGATCTTTTGAACACTACCTAATTAATTCCGTTAAATTTTTATAAGATTTCTTGTAACCAAAATTGTGGCTTCACAGATTTGGCGGATGTGACTTACGGGTTAAAACGAAATGCATAAACTGCAAGGTAAGACTGTTTGTAATTTAAGCGTGGACACACTAAAAAATAGACGTTTTTATTTTAATTCCTTGCGCTTACAACAATAAATGGCAGTTATTATTTCATATTTCACGGCGAGATCGGAATCGCGATAAGCAGTTCCCCACCACTGCTACTAGCTTCTGCACATTTAAACGCACTTAATACTTGGACGCAGTCGGTTGGAAACGGTGCTTCGCTCCTGCTGAAATGGAGCTGTATGTAACAAATAATATAGCTAATGTAGTGTAATGTTGAATACCTCTAGAAAAGCGGATAGGAACTTAAAGCAATACAATGGATATACCAGGAGCATATAATTATATTTACTCTTTTTATGAGTTATGATTATATATGTCTTATTTCGTCTGTTTACAAAGTCATTCAGAATGAAGAGTGTGGATATTCGCAGAAAATTCAGCATACCTACCTATATAATTTAAGCTTATGATCCACATGGTATTTTAATTGAAATCGTGAGCTCCAATTTTTTTTTTTTTTCATTTTAAATATGAATCACTTTCCATATAAAAACTAATTTGGAGGTGGGGATTTTCGGATATGTAGATATTCTTGGAAGACGGTCAATTTAAATAACAGATTGGTGATTAATGCGCTTTTTATTTTGAGTTACACTATTCAGGACGACTGTGCGTACGGCCGTTGTATGCACATATATATGGAGACCTCAACACCGCTTTTGTGTGAAATATTAATATCGATGGGTGGAATGCAATACTTTGACATTAATCTATGACTCGCTTCGGATTTATCACCTAGACGCGTAAAATACCTTTAGTGCACCTGACGGGCCGTCCCACAGAAGGGAGGGATCAGGTGAGAGGACAGACTGAAACTCCACGGTGTCGGCTCGTACAATTTGTTGCCCTCTCTCGTGAGATTGTAGTGTTTAACGCCCGCTTTTACTACATGCGGCACTGCAGGCAGTGAGTGACACCGATGATACACGAGATAAAGGTGGAGCACCGGTGGAATGAGATGGCGCTGGAAACCGGAGATCCAAGAGAAAACGCGTCCCAGCACCGTGTTGTCCATCACAGATCTCAATTTGAGGTCGCCTGGGATCGAACCAGGGCCGCCTTGGTGAGAGCCAAGCGGTCTAACCACTGAGACACGGCGTGCCAGTGATAATCGTGGAAAAGGAGATGCATGGAGCTGAAAGAACTTTTTCTCCAGTAAGCTCCAGAACAGGTGCAAGCAGGGTATTCTCAGGGTTTTGGAATAAAAAGTTCATTTCATATATTATTAGATATATGTCAGCCTAGCGAGGTTATAAAATTAGGTGAAGCCCACCACTGTCATGTGAGGGTTTATTTCTCAATAAGAAAGTCCCGAGTTCGAAACTCCGATAAGGTTGTGATAGATAGAGTCAACATGAAAAATTCAATGCCATGGCCGGGATTAGAAACACGGATTTTCTGGTTTCCGTCCAGTCACTCTTAACCTTTGAGCTACCATGGCCAACGTGCCGTCCCGACATTAAATTCTCCAGTTGACTCATGTTGACTCTATCTATCAAAACCTTAGCCTATATACGGCTAGTGTGGAGAAATTATTAATTTCCATCAATTAACTAAAATAATCGGATGAGGTTTGTTTTTGGATTTTCCCTTATTCTGAAAAGAGAAATACCTGGTAACTGCTTTAAGCATTTCAGGCCCATTTGAGTATTACTTTATCCATTTCATTAATTCATCTAAACTATGTAGTTTTTGTTTTATTAACCAACTATAGCCCAAAGACAAGGTACAATAACCTTCTCTAATTATCTGAAAGTGCTTGCTTGACCATTTTTATACCACCAAAGAACACCTACTTATAGGCTATATGAATTTTCCAGAACTTGGAACACTGTTGAGGAAGGTTAAGAAAGTCATATATTCCGTTAATGTTCAACATAGATTTTCCATGCGTGTCAGAGGATCTGTCATATTATTTGTCGAGGCTGTACAAATTGCAATTATATTGAGTAGTGGGGAGGGAGGACTCGTCATAAAATATCTATTGTACAGTATTTGCATGAAGAGTGTGGGAAGTAAACGAAATTTATTCGTCATTCATCTTTACAAAGCTAACCGAGCATTATCAGGTAAGCCTCACGAGGTCACCAGTTCGAATCTCAGTCAGGGTGAATTACCTAGATAAGGTTTTTACCTGGGGTTTTCCCTCATTCTGAAAGACGAATGTTGGGTAGTTCTGAAGCTCTGTGTTCTCTGGGCTCATTTGAGCATCATTTCAACCATTTTATTCATCGTCCGATATTACTTAATTTTGGGGAACACAAAATTAAAAAAATAAATCGATTAAGCCACATAATGTTGTAATACATTACTGATCTTTTGAACACTGCCTAATTAATTCCGTTAAATTTTTATAACATTTCCTGTAAACCAAAATTGTGGCTTCACAGATTTAGCGGATGTGACTTACAGGTTAAAACGAAATGCATAAACTGCAAGGTAAGACTGTTTGTAATTTAAGCGTGGACACACTAAAAAATAGACGTTTTTATTTTAATTCCTTGCGCTTACAACAATAAATGGCAGTTATTATTTCATATTTCACGGCGAGATCGGAATCGCGATAAGCAGTTCCCCACCACTGCTACTAGCTTCTGCACATTTAAACGCACTTAATACTTGGACGCAGTCGGTTGGAAACGGTGCTTCGCTCCTGCTGAAATGGATCTGCATGTAACAAATAATATAGCTAATGTAGTGTAATGTTGAATACCTTTAGAAAAGCGGATAGGAACTTAACGCAATATAATGGATAACGCTATCTGATATACCATGAGCATTTAATTATATTTACTCTTTTTGTGAGTTATGATTATATATGTCTTATTTCGTCTGTTTACAAAGTGATTCAGAATGAAGAGTGTGGATATTCGCAAAAAATTCAGCATACCTACCTATATAATTTAAGCTTATGATCCACATGGTATTTTAATTGAGATCGTGAGCTCCAATTTTTTTTTTTTCATTTTAAATATGAATCACTTTCCATATAAAAACTAATTTGTAGGTGGGGATTTTCGGATATGTAGATATTCTTGGAAGACGGTCAATTTATATAACAGATTGGTGATTAATGCACTTTTTATTTTGAGTTACACTATTCAGGACGACTGTGCGTACGGCCGTTGTATGCACATATATATGGAGACCTCAACACCGCTTTTGTGTGAAATATTAATATCGATGGGTGGAATGCAATACTTTGACATTAATCTATGACTCGCTTCGGATTTATCACCTAGACGCGTAAAATAACTTTTGTGCACCTGACGGGCCGTCCCACAGAAGGGAGGGATGAGGTGAGAGGACAGACTGAAACTCCACGGTGTCGGCTCGTACAATTTGTTGCCCTCTCTCGTGAGATTGTAGTGTTTAACGCCCGCTTTTACTACATGCGGCACTGCAGGCAGTGAGTGACACCGATGATACACGAGATAAAGGTGGAGCACCGGTGGAATGAGATGGCGCTGGAAACCGGAGATCCAAGAGAAAACGCGTCCCAGCACCGTGTTGTCCATCACAGATCTGAATTTGAGGTCGCCTGGGATCGAACCAGGGCCGCCTTGGTGAGAGCCAAGCGGTCTAACCACTGAGACACGGCGTGCCAGTGATAATCGTGGAAAAGGAGATGCATGGAGCTGAAAGAACTTTTTCTCCAGTAAGCTCCAGAACAGGTGCAAGCAGGGTATTCTCAGGGTTTTAGAATAAAAAGTTCATTTCATATATTATTAGATATATGTCAGCCTAGCGAGGTTATAAAATTAGGTGAAGCCCACCACTGTCATGTGAGGGTTTATTTCTCAATAAGAAAGTCCCGAGTTCGAAACTCCGATAAGGTTGTGATAGATAGAGTCAACATGAAAAATTCAATGCCATGGCCGGGATTAGAAACACGGATTTCCTGGTTTCCGTCCAGTCACTCTTAACCTTTGAGCTACCATGGCCAACGTGCCGTCCCGACATTAAATTCTCCAGTTGACTCATGTTGACCCTATCTATCAAAACCTTAGCCTATATACGGCTAGTGTGGAGAAATTATTAATTTCCATCAATTAACTAAAATAATCGGATGAGGTTTGTTTTTGATTTTCCCTTATTCTGAAAAGAGAAATACCTGGTAACTGCTTTAAGCATTTCAGGCCCATTTGAGTATTACTTTATCCATTTCATTAATTCATCTAAACTATGTAGTTTTTGTTTTATTAACCAACTATAGCCCAAAGACAAGGTACAATAACCTTCTCTAATTATCTGAAAGTGCTTGCTTGACCATTTTTATACCACCAAAGAACACCTACTTATAGGCTATATGAAATTTCCAGAACTTGGAACACTGTTGAGGAAGGTTAAGAAAGTCATATATTCCGTTAATGTTCAACATAGATTTTCCATGCGTGTCAGAGGATCTGTCATATTATTTGTCGAGGCTGTACAAATTGCAATTATATTGAGTAGTGGGGAGGGAGGACTCGTCATAAAATATCTATTGTACAGTATTTGCATGAAGAGTGTGGGAAGTAAACGAAATTTATTCGTCATTCATCTTTACAAAGCTAACCGAGCATTATCAGGTAAGCCTCACGAGGTCACCAGTTCGAATCTCAGTCAGGGTGAATTACCCAGATAAGGTTTGTCCTGGGGTTTTCCCTCATTCTGAAAGACGAATGTTGGGTAGTTCTGAAGCTCTGTGTTCTCTGGGCTCATTTGAGCATCATTTCAACCATTTTATTCATCGTCCGATATTACTTAATTTTGGGGAACACAAAATTAAAAAAATAAATCGATTAAGCCACATAATGTTGTAATACATTACTGATCTTTTGAACACTACCTAATTAATTCCGTTAAATTTTTATAAGATTTCCTGTAAACCAAAATTGTGGCTTCACAGATTTGGCGGAGGTGACTTAGAGGTTAAAACGAAATGCATAAACTGCAAGGTAAGACTGTTTGTAATTTAAGCGTAGACACACTAAAAAATAGACGTTTTTATTTTAATTCCAGGCGCTTACAACAATAAATGGCAGTTATTATTTCATATTTCACGGCGAGATCGGAATCGCGATAAGCAGTTCCCCACCACTGCTACTAGCTTCTGCACATTTAAACGCACCTAATACTTGGACGCAGTCGGTTGGAAACGGTGCTTCGCTCCTGCTGAAATGGGTCTGTATGTAACAAATAATATAGCCAATGTAGTGTAATGTTGAATACCTCTAGAAAAGCGGATAGGAACTTAAAGCAATACAATGGATAACGCTATCTGATATACCATGAGCATTTAATTATATTTACTCTTTTTGTGAGTTATGATTATATATGTCTTATTTCGTCTGTTTACAAAGTGATTCAGAATGAAGAGTGTGGATATTCGCAGAAAATTCAGCATACCTACCTATATAATTTAAGCTTATGATCCACATGGTATTTTAATTGAAATCGTGAGCTCCAATTTTTTTTTCATTTTAAATATGAATCACTTTCCATATAAAAACTAATTTGGAGGTGGGGATTTTCGGATATGTAGATATTCTTGGAAGACGGTCAATTTAAATAACAGATTGGTGATTAATGCGCTTTTTATTTTGAGTTACACTATTCAGGACGACTGTGCGTACGGCCGTTGTATGCACATATATATGGAGACCTCAACACCGCTTTTGTGTGAAATATTAATATCGATGGGTGGAATGCAATACTTTGACATTAATCTATGACTCGCTTCGGATTTATCACCTAGACTCGTAAAATACCTTTAGTGCACCTGACGGGCCGTCCCACAGAAGGGAGGGATGAGGTGAGAGGACAGACTGAAACTCCACGGTGTCGGCTCGTACAATTTGTCGCCCTCTCTCGTGAGATTGTAGTGTTTAACGCCCGCTTTTACTACATGCGGCACTGCAGGCAGTGAGTGACACCGATGATACACGAGATAAAGGTGGAGCACCGGTGGAATGAGATGGCGCTGGAAACCGGAGATCCAAGAGAAAACGCGTCCCAGCACTGTGTTGTCCATCACAGATCTCAATTTGAGGTCGCCTGGGATCGAACCCGGGCCGCCTTGGTGAGAGCCAAGCGGTCTAACCACTGAGACACGGCGTGCCAGTGATAATCGTGGAAAAGGAGATGCATGGAGCTGAAAGAACTTTTTCTCCAGTAAGCTCCAGAACAGGTGCAAGCAGGGTATTCTCAGGGTTTGGGAATTAAAAGTTCATTTCATATATTATTAGATATATGTCAGCCTAGCGAGGCTATAAAATTAGGTGAAGCCCACCACTGGCATGTGAGGGTTTATTTCTCAATAAGAAAGTCCCGAGTTCGAAACTCGGATGAGGTTGTGATAGATAGAGTCAACATGAAAAATTCAATGACATGGCCGGGATTAGAACCACGGATTTCCTGGTTTCCGTCCAGTCACTCTTAAACTTTGAGCTACCATGGCCAACGTGCCGTCCCGACATTAAATTCTCCAGTTGACTCATGTTGACTCTATCTATCAAAACTTTAGCCTATATACGGCTAGTGTGGAGAAATTATTAATTTCCATCAATTAACTAAAATAACCGGATGAGGTTTGTTTTTGGTTTTTCCCATATTCTGAAAAGAGAAATACCTGGTAACTGCTTTAAGCATTTCAGGCCCATTTGAGTATTACTTTATCCATTTCATTAATTCATCTAAACTATGTAGTTTTTGTTTTATTAACCAACTATAGCCCAAAGACAAGGTACAATAACCTTCTCTAATTATCTGAAAGTGCTTGCTTGATCATTTTTATACCACCAAAGAACACCTACTTATAGGCTATATGAAATTTCCTGAACTTGGAACACTGTTGAGGAAGGTTATGAAAGTCATATATTCCGTTAATGTTCAACATAGATTTTCCATGCGTGTCAGAGGATCTGTCATATTATTTGTCGAGGCTGTACAAATTGCAATTATATTGAGTAGTGGGAAGGGAAGACTCGTCATAAAATATCTATTGTACAGTATTTGCATGAAGAGTGTGGGAAGTAAACAAAATTTATTCGTCATTCATCTTTACAAAGCTAACCGGGCATTATCAGGTAAGCCTCACGAGGTCACCAGTTCGAATCTCAGTCAGGGTGAATTACCTAGATAAGGTTTTTACCTGGGGTTTTCCCTCATTCTGAAAGACGAATGTTGGGTAGTTCTGAAGCTCTGTGTTCTCTGGGCTCATTTGAGCATCATTTCACCCATTTTATTCATCGTCCGATATTACTTAATTTTGGGGAACACAAAATTAAAAAAATAAATCGATTAAGCCACATAATGTTGTAATACATTACTGATCTTTTGAACACTACCTAATTAATTCCGTTAAATTTTTATAAGATTTCCTGTAAACCAAAATTGTGGCTTCACAGATTTGGCGGATGTGACTTAGAGGTTAAAACGAAATGCATAAACTGCAAGGTAAGACTGTTTGTAATTTAAGCGTAGACACACTAAAAAATAGACGTTTTTATTTTAATTCCTTGCGCTTACAACAATAAATGGCAGTTATTATTTCATATTTCACGGCGAGATCGGAATCGCGATAAGCAGTTCCCCACCACGGCTACTAGCTTCTGCACATTTAAACGCACTTAATACTTGGACGCAGTCGGTTGGAAACGGTGCTTCGCTCCTGCTGAAATGGATCTGCATGTAACAAATAATATAGCTAATGTAGTGTAATGTTGAATACCTTTAGAAAAGCGGATAGGAACTTAAAGCAATACAATGGATAACGCTATCTGATATACCATGAGCATTTAATTATATTCACTCTTTTTGTGAGTTATGATTATATATGTCTTATTTCGTCTGTTTACAAAGTCATTCAGAATGAAGAGTGTGGATATTCGCAGAAAATTCAGCATACCTACCTATATAATTTAAGCTTATGATCCACATGGTATTTTAATTGAAATCGTGAGCTCCAATTTTTTTTTTTTTTTCATTTTAAATATGAATCACTTTCCATATAAAAACTAATTTGGAGGTGGGGATTTTCGGATATGTAGATATTCTTGGAAGACGGTCAATTTAAATAACAGATTGGTGATTAATGCACTTTTTATTTTGAGTTACACTATTCAGGACGACTGTGCGTACGGCCGTTGTATGCACATATATATGGAGACATCAACACCGCTTTTGTGTGAAATATTAATATCGATGGGTGGAATGCAATACTTTGACATTAATCTATGACTCGCTTCGGATTTATCACCTAGACGCGTAAAATACCTTTAGTGCACCTGACGGGCCGTCCCACAGAAGGGAGGGATGAGGTGAGAGGACAGATTGAAACTCCACGGTGTCGGCTCGTACAATTTGTTGCCCTCTCTCGTGAGATTGTAGTGTTTAACGCCCGCTTTTACTACTTGCGGCACTGCAGGCAGTGAGTGACACCGATGATACACGAGATAAAGGTGGAGCACCGGTGGAATGAGATGGCGCTGGAAACCGGAGATCCAAGAGAAAACGCGTCCCAGCACTGTGTTGTCCATCACAGATCTCAATTTGAGGTCGCCTGGGATCGAACCCGGGCCGCCTTGGTGAGAGCCAAGCGGTCTAACCACTGAGACACGGCGTGCCAGTGATAATCGTGGAAAAGGAGACGCATGGAGCTGAAAGAACTTTTTCTCCAGTAAGCTCCAGAACAGGTGCAAGCAGGGTATTCTCAGGGTTTGGGAATTAAAAGTTCATTTCATATATTATTAGATATATGTCAGCCTAGCGAGGCTATAAAATTAGGTGAAGCCCACCACTGTCATGTGAGGGTTTATTTCTCAATAAGAAAGTCCCGAGTTCGAAACTCGGATGAGGTTGTGATAGATAGAGTCAACATGAAAAATTCAATGCCATGGCCGGAATTAGAACCACGGATTTCCTGGTTTCCGTCCAGTCACTCTTAACCTTTGAGCTACCATGGCCAACGTGCCGTCCCGACATTAAATTCTCCAGTTGACTCATGTTGACTCTATCTATCAAAACCTTAGCCTATATACGGCTAGTGTGGAGAAATTATTATTTTCCATCAATTAACTAAAATAATCTGATTAGGTTTGTTTTTGGTTTTTCCCTTATTCTGAAAAGAGAAATACCTGGTAACTGCTTTAAGCATTTCAGGCCCATTTGAGTATTACTTTATCCATTTCATTAATTCATCTAAACTATGTAGTTTTTGTTTTATTAACCAGCTATAGCCCAAAGACAAGGTACAATAACCTTCTCTAATTATCTGAAAGTGCTTGCTTGACCATTTTTATACCACCAAAGAACACCTACTTATAGGCTATATGAAATTTCCAGAACTTGGAACACTGTTGAGGAAGGTTAAGAAAGTCAGATATTCCATTAATGTTCAACATAGATTTTCCATGCGTGTCAGAGGATCTGTCATATTATTTGTCGAGGCTGTACAAATTGCAATTATATTGAGTAGTGGGGAGGGAGGACTCGTCATAAAATATCTATTGTACAGTATTTGCATGAAGAGTGTGGGAAGTAAACGAAATTTATTCGTCATTCATCTTTACAAAGCTAACCGAGCATTATCAGGTAAGCCTCACGAGGTCACCAGTTCGAATCTCAGTCAGGGTGAATTACCTAGATAAGGTTTTTACCTGGGGTTTTCCCTCATTCTGAAAGACGAATGTTGGGTAGTTCTGAAGCTCTGTGTTCTCTGGGCTCATTTGAGCATCATTTCACCCATTTTATTCATCGTCCGATATTACTTAATTTTGGGGAACACAAAATTAAAAAAATAAATCGATTAAGCCACATAATGTTGTAATACATTACTGATCTTTTGAACACTACCTAATTAATTCCGTTAAATTTTTATAAGATTTCCTGTAAACCAAAATTGTGGCTTCACAGATTTGGCGGATGTGACTTAGAGGTTAAAACGAAATGCATAAACTGCAAGGTAAGACTGTTTGTAATTTAAGCGTAGACACACTAAAAAATAGACGTTTTTATTTTAATTCCTTGCGCTTACAACAATAAATGGCAGTTATTATTTCATATTTCACGGCGAGATCGGAATCGCGATAAGCAGTTCCCCACCACGGCTACTAGCTTCTGCTCATTTAAACGCACTTAATACTTGGACGCAGTCGGTTGGAAACGGTGCTTCGCTCCTGCTGAAATGGATCTGCATGTAACAAATAATATAGCTAATGTAGTGTAATGTTGAATACCTTTAGAAAAGCGGATAGGAACTTAAAGCAATACAATGGATAACGCTATCTGATATACCATGAGCATTTAATTATATTTACTCTTTTTGTGAGTTATGATTATATATGTCTTATTTCGTCTGTTTACAAAGTCATTCAGAATGAAGAGTGTGGATATTCGCAGAAAATTCAGCATACCTACCTATATAATTTAAGCTTATGATCCACATGGTTTTTAATTGAAATCGTGAGCTCCAATTTTTTTTCATTTTAAATATGAATCACTTTCCATATAAAAACTAATTTGGATGTGGGGATTTTCGGATATGTAGATATTCTTGGAAGACGGCCAATTTAAATAACAGATTGGTGATTATAGCGCTTTTTATTTTGAGTTACACTATTCAGGACGACTGTGCGTACGGCCGTTGTATGCACATATATATGGAGACCTCAACACCGGTTTTGTGTGAAATATTAATATCGATGGGTGGAATGCAATACTTTGACATTAATCTATGACTCGCTTCGGATTTATCACCTAGACGCGTAAAATAACTTTAGAGCACCTGACGGGCCGTCCCACAGAAGGGAGGGATGAGGTGAGAGGACAGACTGAAACTCCACGGTGTCGGCTCGTACAATTTGTTGCCCTCTCTCGTGAGATTGTAGTGTTTAACGCCCGCTTTTACTACATGCGGCACTGCAGGCAGTGAGTGACACCGATGATACACGAGATAAAGGTGGAGCACCGGTGGAATGAGATGGCGCTGGAAACCGGAGATCCAAGAGAAAACGCGTCCCAGCACTGTGTTGTCCATCACAGATCTCAATTTGAGGTCGCCTGGGATCGAACCCGGGCCGCCTTGGTGAGAGCCAAGCGGTCTAACCACTGAGACACGGCGTGCCAGTGATAATCGTGGAAAAGGAGATGCATGGAGCTGAAAGAACTTTTTCTCCAGTAAGCTCCAGAACAGGTGCAAGCAGGGTATTCTCAGGGTTTGGGAATTAAAAGTTCATTTCATATATTATTAGATATATGTCAGCCTAGCGAGGCTATAAAATTAGGTGAAGCCCACCACTGGCATGTGAGGGTTTATTTCTCAATAAGAAAGTCCCGAGTTCGAAACTCGGATGAGGTTGTGATAGATAGAGTCAACATGAAAAATTCAATGACATGGCCGGGATTAGAACCACGGATTTCCTGGTTTCCGTCCAGTCACTCTTAACCTTTGAGCTACCATGGCCAACGTGCCGTCCCGACATTAAATTCTCCAGTTGACTCATGTTGACTCTATCTATCAAAACTTTAGCCTATATACGGCTAGTGTGGAGAAATTATTAATTTCCATCAATTAACTAAAATAACCGGATGAGGTTTGTTTTTGGTTTTTCCCATATTCTGAAAAGAGAAATACCTGGTAACTGCTTTAAGCATTTCAGGCCCATTTGAGTATTACTTTATCCATTTCATTAATTCATCTAAACTATGTAGTTTTTGTTTTATTAACCAACTATAGCCCAAAGACAAGGTACAATAACCTTCTCTAATTATCTGAAAGTGCTTGCTTGATCATTTTTATACCACCAAAGAACACCTACTTATAGGCTATATGAAATTTCCAGAACTTGGAACACTGTTGAGGAAGGTTATGAAAGTCATATATTCCGTTAATGTTCAACATAGATTTTCCATGCGTGTCAGAGGATCTGTCATATTATTTGTCGAGGCTGTACAAATTGCAATTATATTGAGTAGTGGGAAGGGAAGACTCGTCATAAAATATCTATTGTACAGTATTTGCATGAAGAGTGTGGGAAGTAAACAAAATTTATTCGTCATTCATCTTTACAAAGCTAACCGGGCATTATCAGGTAAGCCTCACGAGGTCACCAGTTCGAATCTCAGTCAGGGTGAATTACCTAGATAAGGTTTTTACCTGGGGTTTTCCCTCATTCTGAAAGACGAATGTTGGGTAGTTCTGAAGCTCTGTGTTCTCTGGGCTCATTTGAGCATCATTTCACCCATTTTATTCATCGTCCGATATTACTTAATTTTGGGGAACACAAAATTAAAAAAATAAATCGATTAAGCCACATAATGTTGTAATACATTACTGATCTTTTGAACACTACCTAATTAATTCCGTTAAATTTTTATAAGATTTCCTGTAAACCAAAATTGTGGCTTCACAGATTTGGCGGATGTGACTTAGAGGTTAAAACGAAATGCATAAACTGCAAGGTAAGACTGTTTGTAATTTAAGCGTAGACACACTAAAAAATAGACGTTTTTATTTTAATTCCTTGCGCTTACAACAATAAATGGCAGTTATTATTTCATATTTCACGGCGAGATCGGAATCGCGATAAGCAGTTCCCCACCACGGCTACTAGCTTCTGCACATTTAAACGCACTTAATACTTGGACGCAGTCGGTTGGAAACGGTGCTTCGCTCCTGCTGAAATGGATCTGCATGTAACAAATAATATAGCTAATGTAGTGTAATGTTGAATACCTTTAGAAAAGCGGATAGGAACTTAAAGCAATACAATGGATAACGCTATCTGATATACCATGAGCATTTAATTATATTCACTCTTTTTGTGAGTTATGATTATATATGTCTTATTTCGTCTGTTTACAAAGTCATTCAGAATGAAGAGTGTGGATATTCGCAGAAAATTCAGCATACCTACCTATATAATTTAAGCTTATGATCCACATGGTATTTTAATTGAAATCGTGAGCTCCAATTTTTTTTTTTCATTTTAAATATGAATCACTTTCCATATAAAAACTAATTTGGAGGTGGGGATTTTCGGATATGTAGATATTCTTGGAAGACGGTCAATTTAAATAACAGATTGGTGATTAATGCACTTTTTATTTTGAGTTACACTATTCAGGACGACTGTGCGTACGGCCGTTGTATGCACATATATATGGAGACATCAACACCGCTTTTGTGTGAAATATTAATATCGATGGGTGGAATGCAATACTTTGACATTAATCTATGACTCGCTTCGGATTTATCACCTAGACGCGTAAAATACCTTTAGTGCACCTGACGGGCCGTCCCACAGAAGGGAGGGATGAGGTGAGAGGACAGACTGAAACTCCACGGTGTCGGCTCGTACAATTTGTTGCCCTCTCTCGTGAGATTGTAGTGTTTAACGCCCGCTTTTACTACTTGCGGCACTGCAGGCAGTGAGTGACACCGATGATACACGAGATAAAGGTGGAGCACCGGTGGAATGAGATGGCGCTGGAAACCGGAGATCCAAGAGAAAACGCGTCCCAGCACTGTGTTGTCCATCACAGATCTCAATTTGAGGTCGCCTGGGATCGAACCCGGGCCGCCTTGGTGAGAGCCAAGCGGTCTAACCACTGAGACACGGCGTGCCAGTGATAATCGTGGAAAAGGAGACGCATGGAGCTGAAAGAACTTTTTCTCCAGTAAGCTCCAGAACAGGTGCAAGCAGGGTATTCTCAGGGTTTGGGAATTAAAAGTTCATTTCATATATTATTAGATATATGTCAGCCTAGCGAGGCTATAAAATTAGGTGAAGCCCACCACTGTCATGTGAGGGTTTATTTCTCAATAAGAAAGTCCCGAGTTCGAAACTCGGATGAGGTTGTGATAGATAGAGTCAACATGAAAAATTCAATGCCATGGCCGGGATTAGAACCACGGATTTCCTGGTTTCCGTCCAGTCACTCTTAACCTTTGAGCTACCATGGCCAACGTGCCGTCCCGACATTAAATTCTCCAGTTGACTCATGTTGACTCTATCTATCAAAACCTTAGCCTATATACGGCTAGTGTGGAGAAATTATTAATTTCCATCAATTAACTAAAATAATCGGATTAGGTTTGTTTTTGGTTTTTCCCTTATTCTGAAAAGAGAAATACCTGGTAACTGCTTTAAGCATTTCAGGCCCATTTGAGTATTACTTTATCCATTTCATTAATTCATCTAAACTATGTAGTTTTTGTTTTATTAACCAGCTATAGCCCAAAGACAAGGTACAATAACCTTCTCTAATTATCTGAAAGTGCTTGCTTGACCATTTTTATACCACCAAAGAACACCTACTTATAGGCTATATGAAATTTCCAGAACTTGGAACACTGTTGAGGAAGGTTAAGAAAGTCAGATATTCCATTAATGTTCAACATAGATTTTCCATGCGTGTCAGAGGATCTGTCATATTATTTGTCGAGGCTGTACAAATTGCAATTATATTGAGTAGTGGGGAGGGAGGACTCGTCATAAAATATCTATTGTACAGTATTTGCATGAAGAGTGTGGGAAGTAAACGAAATTTATTCGTCATTCATCTTTACAAAGCTAACCGAGCATTATCAGGTAAGCCTCACGAGGTCACCAGTTCGAATCTCAGTCAGGGTGAATTACCTAGATAAGGTTTTTACCTGGGGTTTTCCCTCATTCTGAAAGACGAATGTTGGGTAGTTCTGAAGCTCTGTGTTCTCTGGGCTCATTTGAGCATCATTTCACCCATTTTATTCATCGTCCGATATTACTTAATTTTGGGGAACACAAAATTAAAAAAATAAATCGATTAAGCCACATAATGTTGTAATACATTACTGATCTTTTGAACACTACCTAATTAATTCCGTTAAATTTTTATAAGATTTCCTGTAAACCAAAATTGTGGCTTCACAGATTTGGCGGATGTGACTTAGAGGTTAAAACGAAATGCATAAACTGCAAGGTAAGACTGTTTGTAATTTAAGCGTAGACACACTAAAAAATAGACGTTTTTATTTTAATTCCTTGCGCTTACAACAATAAATGGCAGTTATTATTTCATATTTCACGGCGAGATCGGAATCGCGATAAGCAGTTCCCCACCACGGCTACTAGCTTCTGCTCATTTAAACGCACTTAATACTTGGACGCAGTCGGTTGGAAACGGTGCTTCGCTCCTGCTGAAATGGATCTGCATGTAACAAATAATATAGCTAATGTAGTGTAATGTTGAATACCTTTAGAAAAGCGGATAGGAACTTAAAGCAATACAATGGATAACGCTATCTGATATACCATGAGCATTTAATTATATTTACTCTTTTTGTGAGTTATGATTATATATGTCTTATTTCGTCTGTTTACAAAGTCATTCAGAATGAAGAGTGTGGATATTCGCAGAAAATTCAGCATACCTACCTATATAATTTAAGCTTATGATCCACATGGTTTTTAATTGAAATCGTGAGCTCCAATTTTTTTTCATTTTAAATATGAATCACTTTCCATATAAAAACTAATTTGGATGTGGGGATTTTCGGATATGTAGATATTCTTGGAAGACGGCCAATTTAAATAACAGATTGGTGATTAATGCGCTTTTTATTTTGAGTTACACTATTCAGGACGACTGTGCGTACGGCCGTTGTATGCACATATATATGGAGACCTCAACACCGCTTTTGTGTGAAATATTAATATCGATGGGTGGAATGCAATACTTTGACATTAATCTATGACTCGCTTCGGATTTAGCACCTAGACGCGTAAAACACCTTTTGTGCACCTGACGGGCCGTCCCACAGAAGGGAGGGATGAGGTGAGAGGACAGACTGAAACTCCACGGTGTCGGCTCGTACAATTTGTTGCCCTCTCTCGTGAGATTGTAGTGTTTAACGCCCGCTTTTACTACATGCGGCACTGCAGGCAGTGAGTGACACCGATGATACACGAGATAAAGGTGGAGCACCGGTGGAATGAGATGGCACTGGAAACCGGAGATCCAAGAGAAAACGCGTCCCAGCACCGTGTTGTCCATCACAGATCTCAATTTGCAGTCGCCTGGGATCGAACCCGGCCCGCCGTGTAGAGAGTCGAGCGTTCTAACCACTCAGCTACGGCGCGGCGGCCGCGCCGTGACTCAGTGTTTAGCTCGCTTGGCTCTCACCAAGGCGGCCCGGGTTCGATCCCAGACGACTGCAAAGTGAGATTTGTGGTGGACAACAAGGCGCTGGGGCGGGTTTACTCCGGTATCTCCGGTTTCCCCCGCCATCTCATTCCACCGGTGCTCCCATGTATCATCAGTGTCACCGCCTGTGGTGCTGTATGTTGTAAAAGCGGGCGTTAAACACTACACATTTCATTTCATTACAGCGCGGCCTCCTCTCCCGTGCGTGCTTACAGATTTCATGGGGGGGGGGGGCGCAATGCAAAGTAGTATTGGAAGCGAAAATGAATGACGACTATAGATCTCAAAATATACGTATATGCAACTGTTCTGAGAAAGAAAACAGCTTTGGAAAATACGGATATAACATGTTTAACTCGTATTGAGTGATTTCTTTCGTTTTGTTAATGAAAAGGAAAGTCATAAATTGTTTAGTACTGCATAATGCTGACATGTGTGGTTGTTACATGACCAGTAATTCACTTGCTGGGTCTAGCGGATTGATGGATAGTTGTGGAGGGGGAGGAAGAAAGGCAAGGGGAAGGGGTCTACGTAATTTTTTTTCCGCCAGTAAATACTTTATGTATGTCGCAGGAGTATTAAGCACAGGGCCTGTCCATTAGCATCAGCATATATTATAGTATGACGCCGGCTCGTTGCTAATGAAGTCAGTTTCTTTATTACTTGCTTTTCCCCCCTTCGCGACTGACAATAATTCAGACGTGTTTATGTTTTGTTAAGCGAGGGCTCCAACACAATAGCCTGCCAAGTAAACAACTCGCTTCTCCTCTGCCATTGTGTTTGTGTGTATCGCTTTACACTGGCTTGATGCATTCAAATATGGAGTCCTGCCCTTTATAATTAGTCAACTTGAGTCAAGGAAACCTCTACAGCTTTCGAAATTTGTAATTTTATTTTCTTTCTAGAGAAGGTAAAACAAATTCACTGTAGGCTTTCGTATCCGTTTGCAACGTAAGCACAGTGACGTGAAACGTATTGGAACAAGACAAAATGTGGATTTATTTTGGTTTTTATTAATATTCTTAATGCTCTACAATATTTGAATTGCCTTTAGTTAATGAGTAAGTTATCTATCCAGTATAAAATAATGCAGAATTTAAACCACTTACCACACTTCTGTCAATTTCGTTTATTACTTTTATATTTGTCAACGTATTGGGTAGTCCAGATCGTTAAGCTAGAGATTGGTGAAAGGGTCTGTGGTTCAAATCCCACTAGAACCGTTCTGCATGACTGACATTTTCCCCCCAGATTTTCCTTGGGTCTTATAACTGACAAATATTTGAGATATGCCCTACACTTAGACTTGCAGTGTTTCATTTCCAAACTTCCACTCCCGATTATCGGTATTGAACACTAAATTATCTTAATTGTACCCTAATATTATCTATGTCATTATATATACATCAATCAGAACTCTAAACTACAGACTGTTTTGCTTCAATTCTTTTATATAAAATGCAGATGTCAGTTACAATTACAATTCAAAAGAAAACATGACAGGGTTAGTTAAATAAAGTGGGTATGTTTTGCTATTTATAGGCCTTAAATAAGCTTAAGTATTTAGAACAAAATAACTAAAGTCCAGTATGCAAACTATATGCAAGCTATTTCTTAATCTACCTAATCATTACTTCAATGTGTAAAATGTTTTAGAAACACGGGTTCTTTCTAAAGCCACTTCAAACGTTAAACACCTATAATATTATAAATACTTTTTTTTCCAATTCACCGTTACCATGGATACAGTTTTGTTAAATAAAACGTTAGCAACCTCATAGATAAATAATGCTCTTTCACATTTTTTTTTTTTTTTTTTTTTTTTTTTTTTTTGTAATTTACGTCCTCCATCATTTAGTCATATCGGACGATGAATGAAATGGACAAAATGATGCTCAATGCGTCCGGGGTCCATGGAGCTTAGAGTTACCCGACATTCGTCACCATCTTTCAGTAAATGATAGCATATAGCCGATTTAAAGTTATTATCAGAAAAAATTTAGGGGTCTTAACAATTTAAATGCAGGCCCATGTTGAATTCGAAATGATGGAGATTTAATCAGTAAGTTTGATGAAACTGGATAAGAAGAAACCTGGAAGGCCGAAAATAATCGGTAATTTCACTTACTGAGGTGCTTCATGCATAATGGAGTAAGCAGAAAAGAGTTATGGAATTGGTAGCGTTGCACAGGTATTGAGACACTTCAGATGAGTAACCCCATACTTTGGAGAATCCTAAGAAAATGTCTTAGCTTATTCATATAAAGTGAAACCAGCATTTGCACTTATAGAAAACCACAAGCAGGACAGGTATAACTTTGCTTTATTTGTACTAGCAGAAATTCAAGTTAATAATGATTGGTTGGATAACATATTTGGACTGATGAAGCACACCTTGCCTCTTGTCTTTGATACCTACAAATGTGCAGATATTTATCGTTATCAAGTTAAAGGGAACAGAGAAACGTATTGATGGTCCATATGTTGACCCTAAATGATATGTATTGTAAGAAAGGGCGCCGCTGTGAACTCGCGAATAACAGCCACTCTGTGCTGCGTGATATTCACAAACACTGGACGTAAAAACCATCTTTGTTGCGTGGACGGACATTAAATGCATTTCCCTGTTAGGAAAGCCAGACTCCTTGAAGGGGGAAGGGGGGAGATTACTGTTGCTGATAACTCGGCGAGGTTCTGTAACTCGAGTGTCTTTAGCTTCGGAACTCTGATGGGATTATAATTTTCTTTTGGCTTTAATTATATAGAGCGTTCTTTTATCCGGGAGGCTGTGAACAATGGCGACCATTGAAAGGGAGTGTGGCTGGCCTGTGTATGTATGTATGTGGTGTTTATTTAAGCAGGCCGGCATTTCTCGACAAGAAGAAAGCAGACAATGAAAATGGATCTGGCGTCTATACCCACTCAATCCTCTGTATATACAATGTCTGGTTGCTAGCGTGATAGCAAGTCTTCTGTTCTCTACTCTTGGGTCCGTTAAGCCCATAGCCCTCCCTATTTATCCTATAAATAAAAAAAGAGACGGCGTGGAACCGTCGTGTTGTGCGTTCTTTTCGCGCAGCAGTGTTCTATATCATTTTATTGGGAAAACAGTCCAGTAGTTTAATACACAGGTAATAACAAATTGTCTTATTTTTCAACTAGATTTCCGCTTAACATTTACAGTACCTGGTACACAAAAACCTCAGCTATCTGGACTAACTGCAGGTAATTCAGATTAAAGAAAATTCAGATAATGGGGAAGTATAATTATATAAGTTAATTGATGGAAATTAATCATTTCTTCACACTAGCCATACATAGGCTAAGAGCTGTTCAAAAAAGAATAATCACAATTTTTTTTGACGACGTACCTTTACGCATCTTCATAATTTTGATGGTCCTTCTCAAAGTAGTCTTCCCTGAATGCGATGCACTTGTCCCAGCGTTTCTGCCAGTCTTTAAAGATATGCTGGAAACAATTTTTTGAGAGATCCTTCAAAATCGTCTCTGCAGCCTTCACCACTGCTTCTGTTGATGGATAATGCCTCCCACGAAGGCGTTTATTCAAGTTAGGGAATAGAAAAAAAGGTTACATGGGTCTAAATCTGGGCTATAGGGAGGGTGAGCGATGAACTTCACGCAACAACATTGACAATATGCGACTGCACATTATCGTGGTGCAGCATCCAGCCTGCTTCACGGAAATGTGTTCTTGTACACCTGATATGAACTTGCAATGTTTTCAGGACATCCCTGTAGTATAGTCCAGTTACTGATGTGTAGGCAGGTACAACATACTGATAAACCATTCCATGAATATCAAAGAATGAGATCACCATAACTTTCCCAGCAGAAGCAACCACTTTTGATTTTTGGGGGGATTGGTGATGAAGGAGATTTCCACACTGCGCTTTGCTGTTTGCTCTCAGGATCAAAATGATGTAGCCAAACAGTGATTATGTTTGAAAGTAACTCCGGATCTTCTTCTAACATCAACTTTAACTGCATGTTACCTCCATTGCAGCGGTAGGCGATACTGAACATGTCTGAACTTGCCTGGTTCTCACAGGCGGGAAGCAGGAGTACGAACAATGAAACTACTACGGCGTGTATGTTTCACATTAAGCTAACATAATATAATAAGATTGAAGTTTAGTGCGAAAAATTATGTTCTTTATTGAACAGTCTTCGAACAAATATTTACTTTACCTAGTAGTAGACAAAAGTAAGCGAAAAGCATTATGACACTTAATCTCAATATCGACTCGCTCATTTTTAAAAAGCGTGCAAGTTTCTTCTCTTTAAATTTGTGTTGCGTTTGAGAAAGAAAAAGGTAAGAAAAAATCAATCTGCGTGTATGAAGACCGGATAAATAAAGGTCCATCTGTATACGTAAATATTAAAATTTTTGTTCAGAATTAGAAAAAGCTAAAGCCGGAAAGCAGCTTTACAACTGTTACTGCACTATTAGCTATCATTGGCTGTTATCGTTTAATATATTGTTGCGCCATACAAACTAATTGCCTGTATAACATGATCATTTATCTTAATATATAACCGAGTTAAGACATCTGAAACGCGTATAAATTCTCGTAATCAAATTGGTACAAGAATCCATGATGCAAATGAATCATGACAGAGTGTATGTATCTCCTTACTTTGCATTGCATTGCATTGCATAGAGCTTGTTTGTCATACATCATAATTCAAAGGAAGAAATCTAAAGGGAACGCAAAGGAACGTGGAAGAATGCAAAGGAGTTCGAAAGAATACAAGGTTTAAAAGGCATTGTGCACATCCTTGCTTCTAACCTAAATCAAAATATATAAACTATGATTAGTTGTAGCGTTTTATTTACTAAGTTAGTCTGCAGTAAGTAACTTGGAGGTTAGTCAGAGTGGTGATGCGGCTTCAAAGATAAGATGCATAATTATCTTAATGCACCCAATGACATACTTAGAAATATGTATTTCGTGAGTTTGTCTGCTTTTAACATATTCGACATATTTCTTGGGTTTTAATCAGTTCGACAGTCTTGAGATTCTTTCTAAATGGTCGAAATCCAATTTTAAAGTTTACAACTCTTCTTAATGAAGGCTGGTTTGGTCTGCTACCTGCATTATATAGTTTTACAGGGCCTTTTCTTGCAAACTTTCCTGTAGAATGTATCTCTTAGATGTCTCTTCCCTTGGGTTTTATAAAAAATCTCTCGTTACCTGTCTGTGGTTTTAGTATAACATTCCTAAGACGGTCAGGTTCTGATTTACTCCCTTCATACAGATATTTAAGTTTAAATGAATTAGAGCTATTGGGGAGTTACTTTTCAAATTATCTAAATAAGAAATCTTCTGGCAGGGCTATTCTGCAGCGTGAGATATGAGCATCAACGCGCACCATGCCACGGGCCGTTACTGATAGGGGCTAGCTGCAGATCAGATTATTGAGGTATGATCCAGCGTGAAATTGCTTATTAATTTTGTCTGATGCTTTTCCGTTTGAGATATAAGGCTGTTACAATATATATGTTATAAGCTTATAAATGAATTTGCTTTAATTCATTGACGGAAGAATTTATGTCGGAATTGAGCCCACATCATTTGGTTTGGAGATTAGCAGGTTCTCCGGATCATCAAAAACTCACTGTAATAAGCCGTTATAAGCTTTTCATTTCTTAAGCGAAAACGAGACATGGCTTTAAGAAAAATTTACATTTAAAATCAATGAATAACGTTAGGAATAGGTCTGCACACATTTTTTGACTACATTTTGCAGTGCTGGTGACAAATATTTCATGGGAATTCATTAATATATCACTGTAAAACTATGTCTTGACAAAGAAAGTGTATAACTCATGAATAATTACAATTAAAGTGCAGCAATTAAGTTAGGTATACGTTCTAATGTAAGTACCTCTTGTCTTTGCTGTTCTGTGTAAACGAAGTGGTTATCACTGTACGACGTTTTGTTAACTTCTTTAAAACAGGGAGCATCCATGATGGGTTTGATTTCATTTACATACACAAAATATATCCTCCTTTAATTATTCCTATTCTGAAAGGTTATTTTTATTAAAATTTCGGAAAGTCAGGGGAAACTCTCTTTACAGATGTGCTGTACTATTTTTCAGACGAATCTTAAATTTTAGATTTGCCTGATTATTATCAGCTGCAAAAATGTCTCCTATCTTGTTGCTGTAATGGTCAAAGTTTACCACTGTCGTTTACAAAACCATGAGTTCGAAACTGGCATGCACCTTAATTGCTTTTCCATAACTATCAGTGGATATCATAAAAGTGCATCTCTATGTTGAAAGTTAAGGATACTAAATAACAACACAGATCTATGGAGATGAATGGCTGATTACGAATGCTTGAAATAAACTGAGCCATAAAGGAAACCCTGAAGAGAAGGCAATGGTATCGATTCGTTGCAAAGATCACTCCATTTTGAATTTTGCAAAGCTGACACTCCACTGATAGACAGAGGACGAGGCTTAGATTATGAAGCTGATATTATGAAATATAATACCAATTAGGTATACCATATTTTGAGTTTATAACAACAATGGTGCTTGTAAATTACCTCATACTTTGTACTGACTCCTCCGTGGTGCATGAACTTGAATCTTTTTTTTTTTTAATGTACGTCCTCCAACGTTAAGTCATATCGGACGGTGAATGAATTGGGTGAAACGATGCTCAAATGAGTTCAGGGTCCATGGAGCTTAGAGTTACCCGACATTCGTTTTGAAGGATAAGGGAAAATCCCGGAAAAAACCTTATCCAGGTAACTCATCATTACCGAGATTCGAACTCGGGACCTCTTGAACGTGAGGCAGACATGCTACCATCTACGCTACCGAGGCGGGCGAACTTGAATCTGAAGGACACGTTTCAAATGCCTTTCGCCGGGTTCTGTTAATTTGTGTAACGCTATATTTGGCACAGTCTATTGTCGTTGTGACCAAATAACAACACAAAGTTGCACCAAGTTCACTTTATCTGTCACAAGAATCGTTAGCCCACAATAACTTATAATCGCTTTCACTTTTTATACGTATACAGAGTAAACACTTCTGTTTCCGTAACACTCTCTTTTTATATCTTGCAACACCATCTCGCGCTGATCGCAGCCTTTAAACACACAGAGAACGTTTCGCTAATACTTTTACATTGCTTTGCTTGTCGGCAGTGACAACTTTCAACAAATTTTACCGTTCACTGCTCTGGCTGACTCATTTGCAACAACTCCGATAACCATATAAACTCTATCTAGCAACCCATACAAACTGGCGTTTTGCAACCCTTTTATAACCTTCCGGTGATGGAAGTGAAGTTGTGGAAACCGAAATCTCTCCAAGCGAAGAAATGAAACCTTTCAAAGTCGCATCTTCGAGATCTGCCAAATCGAATGGTCTGGACGGCTCATGACGTCAACCATAGCTGTCCTTGATTTTTTTTTTATTCTCCCCTAGAAGCAAACAAAAATTTTGGAATGGGGTGAATACATTTTATTCCTTTACGGTAGGTATTCACTGCAGACATGACATGTTTCTTAAAAAATGCGTTACATAGGATTGGATGCACTGTTGATCAGCAGTAACATGCTCTAACGAGTTCAATTTCTCGGCTGATCGTCCATCGCTCTTTCTGGTGAGCTCCAATAAGAGCCCGGTCTTATACTGGGGACTTATGCACGTCTCGTGGCCTATGTTCCTTCGGTCTGTATCCTCCTGTTGGGCGTCCCCTTCCTGTAGTACACATTATATCCCTATAAGTATGTTTAATCAGGAATGCCAAAGAGTTTGCTTCTAATAGTCATTATAGAGCACTATTAAATCCTGAGGATACCTTTCAGATTACATTAAATCCACTTAACTTCGTTTATCTAGATTGACAGTCAGATATCTGAAGGAAGCTGTGCTGGACTTACGTACTCGTATGCATAAAAAACGAAAATCAAACATTCTCTCTTTAAAATAGAAATACTACAAGCACCCATGTGAATACTCACATGTGAATGCCGTTAGCTGTCTCATTTATCTGTATACACAGGCAGCGTGAAACTGGTTTATTGTGGTAGGCGATCATTATATTGAGAACACACCCTTCTCCATTGTGATATTTTATTCCCTCGTAACTCCGAGCGTTGTTTAGTTTATGTGCCCCAGCCTGCGTCTCGTCGTCACGTTAAAACAAAAGGAATTGTTTGGAAGCTGTTGAAATTGTGTTTCTCGTTCCATATGTTCTTTTTGTGATTATGAGAGGCCAAGCTCAGCCAGAAACCATATAACTCCAAGGAAAACATTCATGTCCACTGTTTTCATTCGGGAAGTCTGTCAGCTATGCGTTTCAACACTCGGCCGTGGATTTCCAAGAATGTGGCGCTACTGTTTGCTTCTCTTCCTGTTTTCTTCTCGCCCCCCCCTCTCTCTCTCCTACTTAGGTATTTCTTTTGTCGTGGGAGTAGGAAGACAACAATTCTTGATTTACACCTATTTATACTTTCTCTAGCAAGTATTTTATTAGGTGGAGAAAATATTGTATTCCGTCCAAAAATTCTATATCGAGTCGGGCCTGCCTTTGTACTCTGAATAAACAACGTTATTACAAAAAGGTCGAAACGAATTTTGAAGAACAATATCAACCGTTTCTCGCTATGTCATATAAGAAGTGTGAAATTTCAAAGACAGCACTTAGGCCTCTCTTACTAAATAAAGACTCGCTAGAGGACTTTATACCTGCTGCAGAGATTAGGATAAAAAATAAAATATACGCATTTAATATGTGAATTAGAGAGTATTATAAGATGTTGCTTCAACTTCCAACACAATATAGAGATAAACTATGGGCAGTTACAGAATACTATAGTTTGGTTCGTTAGAATCTGGAGGATTATATGTATGCACTTGTAAGATTTTAGGCACGAAATTTTCTACCAACGGAAATCACTTTGTAGCTTTGCCAGATATATTTAGAGATCGGAAACTTTAATACTTATTCTGACATGGTAACGTGGCTTAATTTGATTCATTAATACTGTATTTAGTAATCCTGCCATAATTCTGACAGAATGCTTCATAATTTTTTATGCATGTGTTTACAGGAAAGAACTACGTAGTAGGTATAAATGCAGGTTCTCTTCTCTCTGTCAGAAAAAGAGTGAAATTTGCTTCTACTTTTCTAAAATACGCAAATTGCCCCCCCCCCTTTTTTTTTTGCAATACAGGGAGAAGAACTTCAGCCTCAGAGAATTAAAATAAAATTCTCAAATCTTCTTTATTCTGTTTTACCCGACAAAAGGTTTTGACTTGAAGGAGTTGTAGGGAGAAAATGTAAATTGTATTTTTACTTATCCTGTCAAGATTTAATGGTATAAAATATTCTGTTCCATTCTTATCACAATTTTTAAAAACATATATATAACCCATAATTAATAATAATTGAATAATAGTTTATTGTTATTAATTATTATTAATTTTATTTTTATTATTAGAATAAATGAACGGCTCTAAATGGTGAGGTTATTACAAAACACAAATTTTATTTTGGTTTAGGGAATAGATTTCCCAAAAGTTAACCAGTTTTATTCTAAAGTTTATACAGAATCTCGAGATGTGACTCATAGAATTCTCGGTAATTTTCTTGTACTTCGATATGGCATATATTATTCAATGCCCATGTTATACCTTTACCTAATAATGCTAAGTATGATCCTATTTGCATTTTAACATGGGTTATTATACTGTTGTATGAACGATTTCAAATGATTATAATCCTTGATGTACGTATTTATATTTTCACAGCGTAAAATTTCAGTCAAAAAGTTTATAATTCCTATCAATATCATCGAGATAAATGCCGAGGACAACATTTACATAAAATCTGGTGTGAACGTAAAAGATGTAATTTTAAAATTCTCATGTGCCATTCTTTGAACTTCGTAGTCAACACGGAAATGGTTTCCTTGATATTAATGGTTCCTGCTGCACCCCTCAAGAACCATCCTAAAGTATGGACAGGCATTACTTTTAATATGTTCTTGCTTAGCTGTAAGAATAAAGAAAAACGCCGAATTCGAAAGAACAAGCAAAACCTGCAGTGTCATACATCCGTTGTTCAACTGTTTATTTTGAAGTTCCCACAGAGGAGTAAAAGAAGCCGAACAAAGGTGTGTGGCTCCTTGGTGCGTACTTTCGGGATCTAAAAATGGTAATGCTGGAGTACTTGTTTTATTTTTCAGCAGTTTACCAAAAAACCCAAGTGTTTAGACAACACTCGAATTAAATACGAACACGATATTTTATTATTCCTTCTTTTTTCCTATCCAACATTATAAAACGTTGATAGCAAACAGTACGTTGTGAAATCAACTCTCCCACAGTCGAGCAGTGGCGCTCTTTTTTTGTTGGAGCGCGTATAAAACCTTGTCATTGTTTACATGACGTCACAATCGAGGTTCCTCAGTCACTGTTATCTGTAGAAGTAACATAAGTCCTCTTTGGCTGGAGCAGTATATAAAACGTTTTCCCGAGAGATCGCAACACTGTGAGTGCCTTGTTTCTCCGCGGTAAAAGTCAACAGATGTGATTTTAAATTAATGGAATGGTAAGGTGCGTTCTTCTCTACAAATATAAGGGTTCGTGAATATGGCTTAACATTTGTAGTTCTGTTCACCAACAACTGTGTTTATTATTCTTCCTCAAGTTTCATAAATGTGGTTTCTCGTTCTAAAATAATAAATGAAGAAGAAACAAAATTCCCCATTCACAGCTAAATATATCTTTCTCCAGAAGTATACAGTAAATTCCAAGTATTCAATTAATTATGCTGTTTTAACGCTTCGTATCCCAAATACAAAAAAGAAAAAAACATTCCCCGCTGATATAAAATCCCAAATTTTGAGTCAAGCAAAGACAAACAAAACAAAACCAAAGGTTTTTAATAATAATAATAATAATAATAATAATAATAATAATAATAATAATAATAATAATAATAATAATAATAATAATAATAATAATAATAATAATAATAATAATAATAATAATAATAATAATAATAATAATAATAATAATAATAATAATAATAATAATAATAATAATAATAATAATAATAATAATAATAATAATAATCACATTTTAAAGAATACAACAAATCTGGAAAGATAAATGCATAAGGAAAAAGAAAATGTAGCTTAGGTTAAGAAAAGTTTTGGCATATCTTGTATACCAGTTTTAATGAGCTCTGCAGCAGTTTTCCTGTAGTAAGTTTTTTTTTTCTGCGCTGGGTTTTACAGTTTTATAAATCAGTATGATGGAAAAGTACAAATTGGAATGCTAAAATTAGACTAAAAAATTTAATTACCAACTAAGCTACCAAGTTAACATGCCAGTACAATATTAAATTTCCCAGCTCACATTTTTAATGCTAAGCCACGGAGTTTTGTAATTGATTTTGAGATGACTTACCCTAATGACGATTTAGAGTTTTGTAAACTGCAGAGCTTTATAGTTAACCACTAATAGCCCGATCAAATGGCATTGAATTTTTCATTCTGGTTCCGCCTTTTCAAATCGAACTTGCGTATGGTATGTGTGGAAGAACAAATAATTAAACTTAGAGGTTATCTGCAGAAGATTCAAGGTATCCGTTTTGTCATTCTTGCCTCAAAATCCGTGGCATTGTAATACAAATTGTAATACAATGCATTGTAATACAATACAAATGTTACATCCCTTTTTAGAAAAAAAAAAGGAAGTGTTTACTAAAAATTGTTTGGTACAAGGAAATTTCAGGAAAATTCTGTACTGCGTGTAACTTTAACTGACATGTATAAAATTCAACTTTACCTAGCTCTTTGACACATATAGCTTGTTTCTCTTCTGCAGCCATATCCGCATTAAAGCATAAATGAGAAATTTAAATTCTTGCGAAAGCTTTGAATTTAAATTTGAAGTAAATTACCACCATTATAACGGTGAATATGAAGGTATTACAGTAGAGGAAAAAGGGCCTGGAGAATTTGTATATTGGATATAATGTATTTTCTTTTTCTTTCTTTTTTCTTTCTCTCTTTTTCTCTTTCTCTCTCATCCTCTTTCTCTCTCTTTCTCTCTTTATTTCGTTCTTTTTTGAGTCGGCTTGTAAATTAAAATTTCTTCTTTAATTTGTTTTAGATTATATATACCTAGAACAGTATCATGTGCTTTCTTTATTTACATATGCTTATTGATATTTCTGCTCCTTTGCTTTATTTTTAACATTTCTTATGAAGGACATTTACTTTTATATAACCAGTTGCTTGAAACTACTGACAATATCTGACGAAATTTTAAGATGATGCCTAATCACAATTTAACTGCAGTGGATCTACTTTGGGTTAATAATATATCATATTTATTTAAAAATTAAACTGAAGATAAATTTTAACCAAAAACTGTATTACTAAAATAAACTATAGCTTCTGTAATAAACAGCTTTTTTAGCTGTTTACGTCCTCCAACGTTAAGTCATATCGGACGATGAATTAAATGGGTGAAATGATGCTCAAATGAGACCGGGGTCCATTGAGCCTAGAGTGACCCGACATTCGTCTTTCAGGATAAGGGAAAACCCTGGAAAAAGCTTAACCAGGTAACTCACCCTGACCGAGATTCGAACTCGGGACCTCTGGAACGTGAGGCAGACACGCTACCATCTACGCTACCGAGGTGCGCACAACAGTAAACAGCATTGCTATATGTATGAGAGCAGATAGGTGAATTTGGAAGAGTTGGTTCTAAATCTAAAGATTCGGTGTGATACCTAAAATAGTTTTGAGATAATGAAGTCAGCAAAGTTAACTTTGACAGGTTAGGACTTTTAATATGTTTTTGGGTGTTTGCATTAACAGTATTTAAATAAATATACTTTGTTGAAATAACACTGAAATTGGTATTAAAATGTCATCCAATAAGCTGTTTTCTTATTAATATAAGTAAAATTGTAGTTGCATGCTTTTACGCCAAATTGTAAAGGAAAACTTATTATTTGCCATCAGATTATCTAGATGAAACAGATATTAATCTCTGCACCAGTTTAAATTCTCTTCTGCACTGCGATACAAGCTCGCTTTCAAATTGCAGCAGAAAATGACAAAATGACGTCAGCCTTCCCAACTCCCAGAGCCGTTAAATAAAACTTCCAGCACATATAATGCAAACAGACAAATTTGTCTAATTAACTTTACAATGTTGTACAACATGAAAAACTCTTATGTGCTATAAATTTTACGAGCCTCATGGTTGATGAAACAGCACAAATATTTGTAAGTGAGTGGGTTTCTTATGCCAGCGTACAGGAATGCTAAAGTAAAATGAACATCGCATTTTTATTTCCTAATTTTTGTTAACGTTGTATTACGTTATACTGCTCGAATAATTCGAATGTAATTATTGTTCTGACACCGCTTTATTATTCTGACGTTAGATTTATATGGATAAATAGAATCCACGTTTTATTGCGGCTTATGCTCTTCATGTCTATTCAAAATATCGATAAAATATATAGTGAGAAAAAATCATTTAACCGTGTGATTTAGATATTAAATTATATAACACGTGGCGCACAATTGGAATATTCTACAGAGTATATGATACATTATTGAGATTGTTATAGTAACTTCAAAATTTGGCTGCAAGTAGTTTCTCCGGTAACTTATTTCTGTGATTTCTTTTCTATCGATTCATTCAATTGTATAGTCCCATTTGGTCATGTCGGGGGCTTTGACTTCAGAAACAACTGATGTTGTTGCTCACTGAAATGTAGGGTTTCTTAAGGATTGTTTTGTCAGTTTTTAACCATTAAACGTGTTCACATTTATTCACATGACCATTTTTCCAGACACTGTGAGGAACATAGAATGATTATTTTAATAAAATAAAACAAAAAACTCTTATAAATTGGTCAGCTAGAGCGTTAACTACTCCATTTAGTAGCTGTGTAATGGAGGCTTTATTTAATTTTTATGTTAGAATTACGACCACCCTCTCTCAACAAAACAAACAAGATATAAGTTGTAGAGATACCTTACTTCAATCAAAAGGACATTTTTCTTTCTTGTTATTCTATTTGTCGCGAAGCTATTATTTACGATAGCGCGGCTAGTGTACACAAAGAGAGGGTAAATAAAGATAGCTGAGATAAAGGACTTGCCGGCGCAGATAGTATTTCACGTTTGGAAGGTTGTAGTGATATCTTGATTGCCAGAGAAAGGTTGTTTTCTTATTTGTTCTAGAAATCTCTCGAATTTATCGATGAGGTGTTTAAGAACGCGACGACTCGCCAAGAGTGAGTGGTAAGCAGAAAACAGCTGTAGAGTGTTGTTGTAACGAGAGCTGATGTGCCCGCCTTAGTAGCGTAGCTGGTAGCATGTCTGCCTCACGTTCAAGACACAGTCGGCCGTGAACTGTCGGACAGTGAAGGTCGTGCTTACCACGCGATACGGTGACGCTGTTTTGCCTGTTGTGCGGTGTGAGGTTCAGCGGTCGAATTACGGCTTTTGTTCTCAACGACTCTCGGTTATTTTACTTCTTATTATTCTTTCCTTGGTGCCTCAGCGTGCCTGAAGCCTGAGGCCGGATTTTGTTTTTGTGTTCATACGGTAATAGTGCTACTGTTAGCATGGAAATCTACGGCAGAATAAATACACTGCGAGTGAAATTTGAGATCACTGCGACGAGGCCAACGGCATTAGAAGTTCATGAATTTGTTGCAGATACCTTGAAGCTTACTGCTGACCAGGTGGATACGCTGCAGTTAATTGCGCGGGATCGAGCAATTTATATAAAGCTCATTTCGGTGGTTCTACTGGAAAGGCTGTTAGAGAAGTTTGCTGGTACCGCGGTGTTTACGTATGCGAACGGGGAGGTACAACAGTTACAGTCGAAAGGGCCACAGGCAATACCACCACGGTGCGTGTGTTTGATCTACCGCCGGAGATACCGAACGAGGTAATACGACAAAAATTGGAACAGTATGGCAAAGTGTATGAAGTTCGGAGAGAGCAATGGGGCAATGCGTATAAAATACCTGTGAATACTGGTGTTCGTGCTGTGAAAATGGCTCTGAAAACTACGATTCCTAACACCATTATGGTTGTGGGCTATCGTGATACAGTGAGCTATGCTGGTCAGGTGAAAACCTGCTATGTATGTGGGGAACCCACTCACGTCAAAGAGAACTGTCCCAATAGAAAGACGGTCTTACCTGTACCATCACTTCTGCGCAGGGAGCCCCAGGAAACACAAAACGAAATTGCAGTACAAGAGAGTGTAATCCAGTCGCAGGAGCTGCCACAAGCAACACAGATGTCCCCTGTGTCCGCCGTCATAGTAGACAGTCAACCACAAATGGATCCGAAACCAACGGGGTCCGAGGACTGCCGTGAGGAGGTGACGTCGCCCGATTGTACGGAGGCGGGAGTTCTTGTGACGGAGAAGCGTAAAATTGGTGCTGCGACCGCCCCCCAGCCTACCCATATATCTTCGGGGACCAATTCTCGAAAGAAAGCCAAGAAGTCGAAAACCGCCCAGTCTGCTGGAGAATGGAGTGCTTCAGTCACGCAGGACGCACCGTCGATGTCGAGCGCTGATGAGTCGACTCTAGAAGACGGTGATAAATCTGCAATGGAGGTGGTGTCAGGGAAGGTTCCGGGAGATGCATTGCAATCAGTGTCTGTGACAGTAGACGCAACTGGTAGTCCTGGACAACCTCGAGTAGTGCTCGCTTCCAGAGACCCTCGTCTCAGACCACCGGACGCGCTAGCTAAAGTTTCAATTTCTCAATAGTTGTCCGAACCATTATCATGCCCCTGCACTGGTTTCTCTCTGCCTTGTATTTCTGGAGTCTCATGACTACGCTACCTCGTATTCAAATATTGGCTACTGTCAATGTTAACGGCATTAGAAATCTACGAAATCAAAAATTGTTACATCAGTTCCTCACGACGCATGACGTGGACGCGTGTTTCTTGCAGGAGGTTAATACGCATAATTTGTCAGCCCTGTATAATTATAATCATGTGGTTAACTTGGGTCCAGAAGGCAGAGGCACTGCCCTACTCTATCGCCGTGGTATCCAGTGTTCTGACTTTCAATTACATCCATCGGGGAGCGTCGTATCGGCTGTGCTGGATAACATTGCTCTGATTAACGTTTATGCTCCTTCCGGTTCCAATCGACGACAGGAACGTGAGCAGTTCTTTCAACAGGCGTTGACAGCCCATCTACTTTCCGGTAAGGAGTGTATTATTGCAGGGGATTTCAACTGTACGCTTCAGGCTAAGGATCAGAAAGGCGCTGCCAATCTCAGCCCAATGCTTCTGCAGTTAGTGACGCAATTACATCTACGTGATGCCTGGGAGCTGCAGCATGGTAATACGGTGCAATTTACCTTTTTCCGAGGCGCCTCTGCATCCCGACTGGATCGTTTTTATTTATCTGACACCTTGGTTCCCCATTTCCAGCGCATTGATGTTCATCCCGTTGCCTTTAGTGACCACCACGCCGTGATGTGTGCCCTAAAACTCACGGCTCGTAGTCTAGATACTGGAAGGAGTTACTGGAAAATCAATTCAACCCTATTTCAGGATGAGGACTGTCGATTGCATTTTGCTACAAGATGGGCAGCTTTAAAACCCTCATATCACCGTGCCTACCGTAAATCAGAATGGTGGGCCGTTACGGCAAAACCGGCCATCAAAGCATTCTTCAAAACATTTAGTTTTGAGAAGGCCCGTGAAAGAAGAGAGGTGATGCAATTTTACAATGAGGTGCTTTGGAATCTACATGAGCAGCAGAATCGAGGTGCCGAGGTCGCTCCGGCTATCAGGAGAATAAAGGAAATAATTAAAAGCAAACAAGATCAAATGCTGCAGGGTTGCGCCATTCGGTCCCCCTTGTCGCACGCTCTCTCCGATGAACAAGCCTCCTTTTATTCATTGGCCAAGGCACGCTCTCATGGACAGGCCAAGTACATTTCATCACTCACTGACGCTGCTACTGGTGTGGTGTTACACGGGACACGCCAGCTATTGCCTTATCTTCAGGAGCAATACCAGCGCCTATTTGGCGAGGCTCAAGCGGAACCCATGGTTAGCGCGGCGGCCCTGAGTAGCCCCGTGGCTCACATTAGTCAGTCCACGGAGGAGAATCTACAAGGTCCCATTACGGAACGAGAAGTACATAAAGTGGTGCAACATTTGAAACGCAATACGGCGCCTGGCCCGGATGGTCTTTCTTATGAATTTTATCTTGCATTCTGGCCGATAATTAAGGATGAGTTTGTTGCAGTGTTACAGGAATTATGGGATGGAGGCTGGTTTCCAGAATATTTCGCGGATGGAATTATAATCTTACTCCCGCGGAAACACTGCCCTCAGGCAGCGATGGACTTTCGCCCAATAACACTGCTTAATTCAGATTACAAAATCTTTGCGAAGCTTTTGGCCAGCAGACTAAAACCAGCATTTGAGGAGGTGCTCCATGTTAATCAAACAGCTCTTCAACGCAAGAACATTATTGGTGCCCTTACGGAATTAAGAGATGTGGTCGTCCATCTTGAGCAGCACCATAGCTCCTTGGCATTAGTTAATCTGGATTTTCATAGAGCTTTTGATGGAGTTCAGCACTGGTATATCTGGCGGTGTTTGCGCGCAGCTGGGGTACCTCAACAAATGGTAGCGGCGATTCAAGGGCTTTATCGCCAAGCGTCGTCAAGAATACTTTGTAACGGCTTTTTGTCGACACCTATTCCAATACGACAATCAGTCAGGCAGGGGTGTCCCTTATCTATGGGACTGTTTGCCTTGACACTCAATCCATTACTCCAGATGCTACAAGATAGACTGCAAGGCTTAAATATAGCTGGGGAACGCCTTAAAGTAATGGCTTACGCGGATGACGTGACGGTTTTGACCAAAGATCACCAGGATATGGAGGAGATAGCCACGGCGATTGTGACTTACAGTCAACTTTCGGGAGCTTAGCTCAACGCCCACAAATCAGAAATCCTTCCACTAGGTACCTGGGAACATCCACCAACTTTGCTGCATATGAAAGTGGTTCCACAGACCACTATACTAGGGGTTATATTTACCTCTAACATATCAGAAATGATTTCTCTTAATTGGACCCAGAGGATCAACGCGCTACGTTTTAACTTACATGAAGATCGCTCTCGAAATCTAACGTTGTTGCAACGCGTCTGGTACATTCATACTTATGCCTTGAGTAAACTGTGGTATGTAGCGCAGATTTTGCCGCTCCCTAAGCGGTTCGCCCAACGTTTTGAGACTCTGCTCGGATACTTCCTGTGGACGGGGAAAGCATATCGAGTTGCTCGCCCGCAATTGCGTCTTCCTCTAAAGAAAGGTGGTTGTGGTCTAGTGGATGTTGACAACAAGTGTATGGCGCTGTTGGGAAAGAGAGGATTGTCCTCGTTACTTAGCAGTGAGTCTCCGATTGACAAGAAGTTTTGGTATGACCAGTTACATACCGTGGAGAGACCGACACGGGAATTTAATCGTTTGGTTGCCAAGCTTCGTGCTCTTGAAAATTCTGGGGAGCGACTGGAGAATTTTCTGACTACTAAGAACCTCTATCGTCACTTGACGAAGCCAGGTATTCAACGACCTAATGTAGAAACAAAATACAGTCGTGACTAGAAATGCGTTTGGGCCAATGCAACCAACTGTAACCTTCCGTCGATATGGAGAGAAACGGTTTATGAAGTGGTTAATGAAACGGTTCCAGCTGCAGAAAAGATGTGGCGTCACGGGAGAGTGAATTCGAAGATCTGTGGCGTATGTGTGGAAGATGATACACTTGAACATCGCTTGTACAACTGTCAGCGGGCTGACTTGATTTGGACCTCCATCCAAGACACATTACATAAACTTCGTCCAGAAGAATACTTACGTTCGGTACCACAGCTGGTACAACTGGAGTTTCGTTTCAAGGACAAGAAATTTCACAATTTTGCTGTGTGGTTGGTTGCTGGTGCACTACATTGGCTGATAAAAGTAAGGCGAGGAGACACTGTGTTGGGAAAGCACCTACGTATATTTTTGAAAGAGCAGAGATGGACCTCTATACGGAAGAAAACCTTACGTTCTCTGGAGCCATACATTTATCATTTGGAACAAATGCAGATCTAAGAATCATCTAAGCAAATAGAACCCTTCATTTGTCTCACAGTACAAGCCAATAAAACAAGGAAAAAAAATTCTTACCCGGTACCCATTCCCGTCTTAAATAAATAAACAAAAAAATAAACAAAATAAACAAAAAACCACGAAAAAAATAAAATAAAAAAATAAATAAAAAAATAAAAATAGTATAGAATAAAAAGAAAAAAAAGAAAAAAAAGAGGTCCCGAGTTCGAATCTCTGTCAGGGTGAATTACCTAGATAAGGTTTTTTCCGGGTTTTTCCTTTATCCTGAAAGACGAATGTCGGGTAACTCTAAGCTCTATGGAGCCTGGGCTAATTTGAGCATCATTTCACCCATTCCATTTATCGTCCGATATGACTTAACGCTGGAGGACGTAAAATTACACACACACACACACACGCGCGCGCGCGCGCGCGCGCACACACACAAGAGAGAGAGAGAGAGAGAGAGAGAGAGAGAGAGAGAGAGAGAGAGAGAGAGAGAGAGAGAGAGAGAGAGAGAGAGAGAGAGAGAGAGAGAGAGAGAGAGCTGAAGTTGTAATCAGAACGTTTCCCATTGTCATCGACCTTGGTAGACTGTGTGTATGTGACGTAATGTTACGTGAGAATTGGAAAGTGTATTTCTACGGAAATAAAGAACATTTGGAATACCTGCAACTCGGACTTTTAATTCTACCAACCCATATATATATATATATATATATATATATATATATATATATATATATATATATATATATATATATAATCACTCAACTTTCTACCTTAAGTCTAAAACAATTAGCCATGAAAATATATATTAATAGCAGATGCGTTACAATCTGACAGGTAATAAAGGCAGGAAACCTGATAGCCCTTATTATGATAGCTGAGGTGCAATTGCCTAGCACTAAGGTCTTTGTGGACACATGAAACAAGTTGGTATGGTACAGCGATGATAGCGGAAGGCTAACAGTCCGGCTCGCAGCGAGCCACGAGGCCTTTCCTAACGGATCCGATAGCAGTATCACCTCCTACTTAAAGTGACATAAAATGGAGAAAAATAAAATAAAAGCAGAACAGATAAATAACTTGCTGTTCAATAGGTTCGCAGATGCTCGGTTAAAAAACTTTTGGGGGTAAAAGTCTGAAAAGTTTGTTCTTTACCCGTAACGTATGAGATTATATCAAAATGACTATTGTGGATGAGATCCATATAATCCATCATATGTGCCTGGAGTGAAACAAGAAGTAACATTTTTTACTAAGTTTTCCGTGATTTTAACTTTTACTATTACATTACACCTTTCCCCTTCAGCTATTGAAGATGGAGGGATGACACGTTTACCTATTATTTTTACTATATTAATAAAATATTAATACGGGCTTTAAAAATATGCTTAAATTGCAGTTTAGCGAACAAATTATACTTCAGTAAAAGAAAAGTTAAATATTGAAAAATCGCCGTGTTTAAGTATTTATAATTATGCATACTATGTCCTGCAGAAAAGCATCCTAGAAGCATATTAGTTTTCAAAAAGGATCCATCAGATTGTGCAGTGAGTACATTGATAACAGTGGCTCAGTGAGGACAGGTTGAAGGGGATGAAAGTAAATATGCATATCACGCGGAAGGTCCATCGTAACTTGGACCAAGCACCACAGGGAGCCCGATGTGACCTGTGTCCAAAAGGTGGCCACTTCCGTGAATCGACGTGTACAGGAGTGGACGGGGTCGCTAACGTTTCCAGAAAGAACCTTGCAACGCCACTTACATCCGTTCAAAGGCCCCGACCGGAGGGGAGAGGACTTCAAGGAGAGCCTACTCAATGAACATCCGGAAAGCGGGCTCATGAGAAGACTGACCAACATCAGGGAGAAACATCCATAAAGCGCACTTCTACCGCCCATCCGCATTACACTGAACAAGGTTGCCAGGTCCTTCAACCATAAAACAGGGGTATATGAGCGGTATAGGAAATGATGGATAAGACAATTCTGGTGGAAGAGGGATCACTCCAGCATTCGTCTTTTGATCCAGTGGAAATCACTTAGAAACTCTGGTGAGCGTGAGAGGTAGCCGAGAATTGAACCTAGGTCCTCACGTTTCCGCGGAGCCACCTCGTTCGGCGATTGAAGAGAGTAAGTAGGAGTTAAAACTGAGATGCAAGTAACTTTGGTACGCGAACTCATAGATTATATAGGTAGGATTATTACTACGGAGTGGATTCGGCACTGCGACCAGTCTTGACCTATTGTACCTATGCCGCCAAGTGGGGCATCCCTGGGAGGAAGAATGAGAAGAGAGGAGACAGAGGGCCTACACTTCTACCCTGAAAGAGACCACCATGTGAGAGATGATATGAAATGAAAAAGGAGATAAAATGGAAGGGCAGGAAATTCAAAGGATATAATTAGCCTACCCAGCATTTGTCTGGCGATCAGGGAAAACCCTAAAAAAAACCATGGGTCAGGTAGGTCGGCCACGAGAATCGAACCCGGGCCTCCCGAATGCGGGCCACAGACGAAACCACCTGAGCCATCCCACTCGGTTGTTATAGGTAAATAATAATTACTATTACAATGAACCACACCCTCCTGTTTCTTGAAGAAGTAGAATTGTCGGGATGGAACACACAAACTGGTTTTTACATTAGTGTCCTTATTTTTGCAGACAATTTACACGTATTTTGTGAATAAGTTTGTTGGGTTAGCTATCGAGTAAAATCCATTAATGTTTTGGCTAAACCGAAAGTGATCACTGAGGTTGCAAAGTTTCCAGAAATATATTAAATAAATAAATTAAAATTAAACTGGAATAATATTCTAGTTAAGTCCTCAGTGGTAGAAAACTAGGGCAATCTAATTGTAAACTTTTACAAACGACAGCATTATACACAGCATTGGAATCGCGGCAAATTGTAAAGACTTATAACTTCTAATTTAAAGTCGTTAGTAAAGAAGGATAAGAAGAACAGGAACTAAGTACCGCAGCAGATTGAAGGGATCTCGTAAGGTGTAGGTAAACAACTAGTGATTATTAATAATATAATAATAATAATAATAATAATAATAATAATAATAATAATAATAATAATAATAATAATAATAATAATAATAATAATAATAATAATAATAATAATAATAATAATAATAATAATAATAATAATAATAATAATAATAATAATAATAATAATAATAATAATAATAATAATAATAATAATAATAATAATAATAATAATAATAATAATAATAATAATAATAATAATAATAATAATAATAATAATAATAATAATAATAATAATAATAATAATAATAATAATAATAATAATAATAATAATAATAATAATAATAATAATAATAATAATAATGTCGCTGCAAATAATAAGTTCATCAAAGAATGTAACCACCTAAACAATTTATTATAACAACCCCAAAAAATTATAGAAACGCACTGATGCAGTAAATTTGACCAGCACTGTACTGCAGCAATATCTTATTTGGTGGTTGCGCTCTCTGGCGTTTAAGAACTTCCTTTTAGGTCGTGTAATAAACACTGGGGACCATTTTTAAGGGTCGGCTTTATATCTGCCGCTGGAATATCTGCTGAAACTTAATTTCGAGAGCTATGAAATGAGGGCCAGAAGTAGTTGAGCGGCGCCTTATAATGTATTTTGTCACTTGTTCAGGAAAAGCGTCGCCTGGAATGGTGACCGGCTGGGCAGCAGCGATGTTCTGTTGTTCTCTTGTGTAACACGAGTAATGGCATACAGATGTGAGTCCCCATTCCTCGTTGTTGGCCTGCAAGGAATGTCCAAAGTCTTCCTTGTCGCGTTTTGTAGGTCTTCCCTAGAATGTGGGAGCACGTGCTCATGGAATGCATAACATCTATGCCTGACAGCGAAAATTGTTATACGGCATATTTAAACAGAGTGAGGAAAAACAATAGAATTTGGTGCACCGTAAGGTAGAAAAGGTGAATTTGCAATGGGTTCGTTAAAATGAGACGTATGACCGCGCCTTTTAAAGAGGGGTAAGTAGTTTTCCCTTTAAAATAAACATAAAAATAGCGAAAGCGTTGTTCTGGAACTGCCTACTTTTACATTTAAAAATAATAATCCTTTAAATTTGCAATATCTCGATTAATCCAGAATTATTGTAATTATGTTATAACCTAGAGATCGTTGCGTTTCAGCTTGCAGTGATGCAGGAATTAATACTTCCGAGTTTCAATAGAGGCCGTTATGATCATTTAATTGGCGCACACATTGTACGAGATAAAAGGCTTGATAGCTCACACCAGCTTTTCCCTTATTTAAAATCAGAAATTAAATCAGCTTACTTTGCGATTCTTTCTCATTTCTGTACATTGCAAAGAGACATTACAACATCTAATGTTCTTGGAACGGAACGAAGAAGTGAGATTTACTAAAGAATTCAAGCTAGGCAAGTACTGTCTGCCACCGCCAGTAGACAAAGCAGAGGAACGTGTAACGTAATCACTTTTGCTCTGTTTATGCTCGCCTTCCGAATACGATAAGGATGCTAGGTTCATCTAAAATACATGCTGTTGTCACATAACTCACGTATGCATAATATTTATCACTGCAGTTACTGAACGAACATTAGATCTAGCAGCGTGGATGACTCATATGCACTCTCATACGCTCATTTCGTAGTAAACATCCCTACCAGCGCAGATAAATAGTTCAAAGCCCTCTCCCTCTTATGTCTCGCTTGCCTTCTTGTGGTGGGCAAACAGTAACATAAGATCAAATAATAGTTTGCTTATTACGGCTGTTGATGAAGTAATAACGAATATTTGAATATGTTCTGAATGACACTTTGGGACTTATTATGTTTTCACATGTCATATTTATAGAACCAACATATTAAGTAACGTTTTCATGGCTTGTTTAAAAGAAGTCTCTTACTATAATTAGGATAATACAATATCGCTATGATGAGATAGAGACTATTTGTGACGATTGGGTGACTATATTACACCTCTGGTGTATTCTCAGCGCTTTTTTATTCCCAATTTCATTTAAAAATCATTTCATTCTTTCACACATTCAGTTACCACCTGAAATGGCATATCCTATTAACGAACCTTGACAGACAAATGTAATGTACTTATGACGTTAAGTTTGATATGCCTAGGTGTAATTAGCGGTGACATTAGCAAAATGTATTATTTTAGATATATCTTGATTTTTTTCCTTCCTTTTTTTTGTAATTTACGTCCTCCAACGTTAAGTCATATCGGACGATGAATGAAATGGGTGAAATGATGCTCAAATGAGTCCGGGGTCCATTGAGCTTTGAGTTACACGACATTCGTCTATCAGGATAAGGGAAAACCCCGGAAAAAGCTTATCCAGTTAACTCACCCTAACCGAGATTCGAACTCGGAACCTCTTGAACGTGAGGCAGACACACTACCATCTACGCTACCGAGGCGGGCTCTTGATTTAAAGTGCACCTTCTATCACATTTGAATTGCATCAATAGCGATTTTTTTAAATTTTAACTGTATGTTATTCCGTTTATTTTATTATGTTTTATGAGGTGATTTTAATTTAGTTCCAATATTTAAACTAAGCGAGGAAAGATGAATAATAGTTTATGGAATATTATTATTGTAAAATTTGAAAGAGGTCCTGCAGTACCTTAAAATACTACATTTAAAGAGATCGTTGATATAAGTAAAATTTAGTTTGTACGAATTTTAACCACATTTAAAATGAACTGACAGTTTCTAACACTAAATTTCAACTCTGTCAGTGTCTGAAATTATAACGTTTTTAGAGATTCTCCACATCCACTTATTTAAATTTAGTAAATATATCTATCAACTTGAGATGGACTTAATCTTTTTCTTTGGTTTTTATATACATATTACATTTAAATGCTATGTGTTATGAAGAAATAAATTAGAATTGCTGAGCAGTATCATAAAGTAATAAATAGTTCTGGAAGCTGGAAGCCATACATAAATCATTCAGAAATTTATTTTTAGGTGCAACCTGCTGCAACTGAATTTCTAATAATTTTAGAGCCCGCACACGCTTGTGCTACTTTTCCCATATTGTGGTACAAGAACCGTCTGTTATGAAATTGGTATATAACATACATTGCTTCCTATCTGAAAAATGTGGCATCTCAGTTACTTTCCCCAAAGGAGGGGAAGTATCACTTATTATGGACTTTCAAAGCATAACACATAATAAACATAAGTAAAGTACTTCTGATAGGTTTCATTATGTACGCGTTTTTTTTTTTTTTTTTTTTTTTTTTTTTTTTTTTTTTTTTGTAATTTACGTCCTTTAACGTTAAGTCATATGAATGGAATAGTGAAATGATGCTCAAATGGACCCAGGGTCCGTGGAGCTTAGTTACCCAACACTCGTCTTTTAGGATAAGGGAAAACCCCGGAAAAAACCTTATCCCTGGAACTCACCCTGACCGAGATTCGAACTCGGGACCTCTTGAACGTGAGACGGGCACGCTACCATCTACACTACCGAGGCGGGCACTTTTGTCTTATTCGTTACTATTATTTCTGTACGCAATTGAGTTACCAATAAAATCAGCATACGTAGTATTTCCAGCCATTACAAGCATAAACATAGATTATTAAACACTTTGCTTAGAAAAATTTGTCTTATTGTCTGTTTTTTTAAAGCAGTAGATAACTATGTATTGTACACAGGAAGAAGACAGAGCTGAAGGAGAGTAGAGAGAGAGAGAGAGAGAGAGAGAGAGAGAGAGAGAGAGAGAGAGAGAGAGGGAGAGAGAGAGAGTTAATGAATTAACGTAGGTTCTGATAACATAGATAATATAATTATATGCTAAATGAATGTGGTAAGGAAAGTTTTAGAAGGTAAACAGACTTCTAATTTGTACTTATTTGTTATTTATATCGCCTACACTTGAATGATGCACGAACAAAAATCCAGTGAAAAATGTATAAACTCTTGTTTGACTAAACCGCGATAAAAAAGGGGAAAAAATATAACAATATGCGCATATACGAAGTTCATGCTGCCGGATCATCGTCTACTGTTATCATTCCAGAGGTCACTAGTGAGGGCACGGCCTCGAATTAGCCAGTGTAGACAAACTGTCACGTCTCTTAGGAATGACATAGCTTTCGAGTTCGAGGTCACCACGTTTCACTTATCATATCTATAGCCGAATTAAATAATGCCAAATTTTGTGACCGCTATTTGCAAGTAAAGATTGGTAGAATTGGCTAGTTTTAACTTCTAGTTTAAACCAGGTGTAGTATAGTCTATTTTTAAACATGTATATCTAACACTGTTTCTCCAAGGGTAGAGTGGTAATGAGGATTGCGGTGGAATGAGAGGACCTGCAGCTTTATTCGTGGACTCCGACACATATTGGTCTTTGAAGACACTTCACATGAGCTGATCATTGTTAACGGCTTGAACACGGCCTTTCTATAATCGCCATTGCAGAACCGGAAATCGATCCAAGGACGCTCAGCTCAAGAACTGCAAATGAAACCACTGAACTACCTCGACGCCTCTTTTTAAAAATGTTGGGATTTTTAAAATAATATTAACGCTGCATCGACAAAAGCGTTTACTAAACTAAAACTCTCCCTGAAAGCGTTACAGCGTTAAAAAGATTTGGTACGTTTATATGCCTATCAATCCATGCCACCAGTCTGGCAAGAGGAAGTGGTCTACTGTCTTCATACTTCCACCTCTGCACCTACCCTTATTAATTTTTTTCCTCTGTATCTACACTTATTAATGTTTCCCTCTGCGTCTACCCTTATTAATAATGTGATTACTATGTTTATTCTGCTTAAACCTATCTGCGAAACTGATGCCGCCAGATGTCTCCCATTCCTACATAGCACAAACCATAACATAACCTTCAATTATATGTATATATATATATATATATATATATATATATATATATATATATATATATATATTAAAATTTGTGCAGTTTACTTTTTCATTGAACCACTTCCTTAAGAGGCACAAAAATGCATGTGACGAATATGCACCTACAAACCGTTGCAGCCTTTTGGCTAAGAAAAAGTATTTCAGTTATTGCAGTTATCTACATTTCTAAGTACTTACTGGCTCAGGAACAGATATGCCACATGTTATCACATGAACGTGTAATAAATAGAATGTTGATGGACCAGCATCCAATGTAAATTCCTTAAGTGCCTTCAAATTTGAACTATTTTGTCTGATTATGATTACTTTCTAAATAAACAAATAAGCCCTGGCGCGACAGCCTAAGAGGGCTAAGGCCTATACTCCTCCACAGGAGAAAAAGTCTCCGAGGGGCGAGACGCAGGGGGTTGGCCGAAGGTCCCCACACCCTCCGGACAGGTTTATGACACCCCATGTCAGTACAGTTACAGAACATTCAAACACATTCTGACGGCTTCTGCTTTTGTGAATGAATCTTCTCAGCTTTAATGTACAGAGTGAATAGGGCGCATGTTTTTTCAACGGTCTGCTCCTTGTATAGCAAGCGTTCTCTGCCACACACATTCGCTGTCCTTGTCCCACAGCACATTCCTTACAGGGATTTTCATTGCATTGCTATACTATACCTGCCTCACGCCCACTTACACACGGCAGAGGTGGGCGATCATCCATCTGATACGGGGAGGAGATGTGGTCAGCATCTTGGCATCCCCCAGCCGGAACATTGGCTTTCGTGACCAGGGTCGCTTACCTAGCGTAAGCACCTCACTTTCCTCACGATGCTGAGTGGGCACCGGTCCTATACCCGGGACTTAAAATCCGCACCCCAGGGGTGGGAACAAACCCGGACCGCTTTCCGTGAGCAGGAGTCAAGGCATGCTGCCTTAGCCCACTACGCCATGGCGCAGGACATGATTACTTTCTAAATATATGCATTTTTTCCGGTATCATAAAGTGTAGATCTCTTAGATGAGAATATCAGCTGTAATAAATCAGCAGTCGTAGGTTTTTAGAATACTGAATAATATTCGCATATCTTTTTTTTTTCTGAACTTCTGTTTTGGAAAATATTATATATATTTTAATGTTTTGAGATGTTTACAAAAGGATTCCAAATAAACATTCTTCTACATGTTTGCCTTATATTGCTTTAATCAGAATGTGTAAAATTATGCGCCATAGTAATATATTTGGAGCAGAATAAATGTAAGGCATGAATTATCACCTTTCCCGGCGATACTATACATCATGAAATCGTATCTCCCCTTCCACAATGTACACACACTTAAAAATTGCCTAAAAAATAAAGGGGGGAAAACAAAAGCAATTATTATGGTTTTGCGGAAAAGTAAATTGGATCCCCTAAAAAGCGAAAAGCCTAGGTGAGCATAGACAGAAAATAAGAGGGAGACTAAGTACAATGGCATTGTTTTCCATTGTATTTGGACGACCCTGGCACATCTCTTCGCAAAGGAGCAACCGGTGCAGACAATCTCTGGAGAATCTTTGTTCTGTGCGAAGGATGTGCGATGTGTTTTTGTAGGCTACTGGTTGGGTGCCCTGCTTAGGGTCAGACAAGGGATGCCTACAAAGCCCTGCTGTTGAGGAACAAGTGTTCTTTCCTACCCTCGCTCGCGAGCAGTGGCGTAGAGAAGTAAACTACAACACTGCTCTATAATCTATCTCAAACTAGAACGATCCTGGGAGCCGAGAAAGAGAGAGAGGCAGGGTACTTTATCGGAACGATCTTAGGCTCTGGTTGGTTCCTAGAGGTTAACTGTATCTGCAAACACCCCTCTATATGCATGAAATGTTTCTCGTTTTTATATACTGTTTCAAAAACACTAACGATTTTGATGTTCATATGTTTGAAATGTTAGCATGAAGAATAAAACTTATATTGGTACACAAGTGTTTGAGATTGGTGAACCTCTTTTTAATATTTGCTTGTAACATTCTCTATAATGAAATGTTAATTATCTTACTTGGATTTTAGAGATGTATGTATTTAGACGTGCGCTGGGTACATGTCTATCATATTTACGAGGGTTGAATGTGTGTGTTACGCCCACAGTCCGATGCAGTAAATATAAGATACATTTCTGTATTCATTTGATATAATTCTAAGAAGCTAATGCGTTATTGAAATAAGCAAGAGATTGCTAAAATTGAGAGCCCGCTCTTATAATTACATTAAAGGTTATTTTATAACTGAAACATCAGTGTGCATGTTAGTTTAAGGATTATTTGGGAAATTTAAGGATTCGAAAGAATGTGACTTATCTTAGTAGATGTCGTACCACTTCATATGAGGATATATGTGCTTCGGATTCACAGAATAGAGCTATAATTCTACAAACTTTCAACGATTGGAAGAAAGTATGTATTGTAAAAAATGCTCTTGACGAATACTATTAAAAGGCGTGTGACGTAGCTTAGTGGAAGAAACCGATTTTTAAATGACGAAATCTTACAAGTTGATTAGTCATTCGCCGTCTCTTCAAAGAGGGTTCATGAGTCAATGCTGTAGCAGCAGTGTTGATTATATCGGGCAAGTGAGTGATCATGGCAATGTTTACCTGGCGATAAGAAAGTCCACCGCGAGAACTTTGCAAGTTAGGCCACTGGCGTAAAAAATTCAAGGTTTTTAAATGGTCGGTTTCGTACTATTGAAGAATAATAATAAGCTAGAGTATGAAAATGTGCATGTGAATAGTTGTTTTGCCATTAAGAGCGACCATTTGCCATCAGAGCATCGTAATCCGTGATACTTACATCGTCTCAAGCACATCTTTATCTCTTCCTCTCCTTCCCTCACGAGTATCGATCTTGCCGCAGGGTTAACGAACCTCCAAACATGTATTTCTCGATAAATCTTCATATCAAAATGTGAATGGGACACAATACAACTTTAACGTAATTTTTGTAAGCAGAATAAAAGGTTACTTCACCTTTGAGTTAACTATCAGACGACATTTTAGTCGATTTGTGCTGGGCATAGTTAGAATTCTCAGCAAGAAACATGAGTCGAAAGCGGATATGATGTTAACCAAATAAATGCGAACAATAAGGATGCTGATGTTGTACCTTGTAGGTTCTTTGCCTTTAGTCGGCGTCGCAATTTTTAGCGAGCATTGTAAACAGCATCACATTATCGGGGATTTCTTGCATTGGCTTAGAAGCAATTCGCTTAACTTGGAACAAATCTACCGCGCGCATTGTATTTCTGATATTCGGTAAGTTTACGTGTCAAGTTCTAATTCTACATTCTAGAATCTCTGGTTCCAAGTTAGTCCGCTGTGTTCATGTTTTAGCACTCACATGACCCACTTGCACTTACGAAATATTTAATGAAGTCATTTCTGCCAAGATTTGCCTGGATTTAATATCTGAGCAAGAAAAAAAAATGTTTTTTACATTTTTTTTAAAAAAATATTTTACTAGTTTTTCTGCTGGCATTTATTTTAAACCTCTTTTATGGTATACTGAATCTTTAACATTGAATTCTTTCCACGTAGGTATTTATATTTAAATATTACTATCAGTCTCTTCCCTTTTCTACAAGTATTGTATCCACCTTCATTTTATCCAGTATCTGCTTCTCTCTCTATTACTAAGTGACTTTTTATTATTTTATATACAATGCTTAATTATACTTAAAAATTCGACGTTACCCAATAGTAACATATCCATCAACACAATTTAAGAGATTTACATGCTATTTTGTTCGCAATCAAATGTTGCCAACCGAAAGAGCCAAATGTTCTGTGACACACCACTGCAGTGTACAAAATATTCAAAATATTTTGAGCGAAATTAAATCTTTTCATTCTGGAATTTATTTATAACCTCTGAGAGTTATTCATAACTTCCATGCTCGAATTTGAAGTTCTATAACTACAGTTATTTTATATTGTAAATAAATACTTTAGGATTCTGTAGTATTCGGGCTCATTATGACACCAATGTTTAATTTTAAACTACCTTTTTATTGAAAATTTTCTATAAAACATTTAAACCACGACAGGACAAAATTTCACTACACAATATTACAATCACAACAATATGTTTTGTGCCAACATAACATTTCAAAAGTTTATCCAAATTTGAAAGTCTCAATGTTACCAAAATACTTCAGGTTTAGTACAGTTCCACAAAAGATGATAGGCTATATATATATATATATATATATATATATATATATATATTTTCGTTTGTTGCTCACAATGTACAGAAATTGAAAAACTATCTTAAAATATCCGCTAGAATCTGCCATAAGTGCCTGATGTAAATATCAGGTCTTTCATTTGAATTCCTTAAGTTTCTATAGTACATACCGTCAATACATACACCGGAAATGGATAATGAAGATTCCATAGAAACCGTAGTTTTGACAACAACTACATAGTTACATTGAATGTCGCTGATTACTTGTAAAACTATTCAGTGGCTTGAATTCATTCTTATAGTTCACAATGGCAAATGGATTATCGTCACTCACATGATGTTATGTTAGACAGGTATGTTTTGTATATTTCTACTTAAGGCACATTTTTTTAAAAAATATTTCATAGGTAATATGAGCTTACGAAGTTTTGGAGAATGTCTGAAATAAAAAACTCCCTTCCCTTAGTTTTCCCCAAAACCTGCTCTAATCATAAAAGCTTACTTACCAAATTCAAGTCATATATATTGATAAAATCAACTCAATATTTGATAAGAACCAAAAGTACTCTAACATATTGCAAGTATATTGTTGGCTATAGCTTATATAGCTATAAATCTTATTAAAGGACTGCCTATGTAAAACAAATGTTTTAAAAATTTAAATATATATTTAGTCGTACCAACCATCTCCAGGGAGGTTAAAAGTGGTTGTAACTGAGATCTGTAACTGAGATAGCTATTAAAGCTAACTTCAGTTTTTAAAACAGAAAAGTCATTAAATGTATTTACACATCTAAAATTACAGTGTGACCTTGTAACAAACATTTACCTAAAATTAAACTGCGAACACTCGTGAATTGCTGGCACTGAAAGTAGAGGAAAAACAGAAAGATAGTTGGCGCTGTGTATGCTGAATGTCTTTTCCTCTTTTTATTTTTCTATCTTTCCTTTGTGTATCATGTTACAGTTAGCTTAAAATTATAGCACCTGCAGATCCCAATTCAAAAGGCTGATAATTTCTGTACTCATTCAGGTAAGATAAAATTTGTTATTCATGTTTTTAAATGTAAGCTCACGGGCACAATAGCTCTTCAACTTTAAACTTCTCTAAACATTGCAAGAGACAACTGTAAGATTGTTCGCTTCTAAAAGTGGCAAAATATTGAAACTTTCAAACCAGTAACTGCGAATGTGTATTTCGGGAATGGATACAAAAAATGACTTGAAATAAATTTCTGATTTTAAGAGATTCACACTTTTCTGCATGTATATCTCTGTTATAGTTTACCAGTTACTAACTATACAAAATTCTTTCCGAGTGAAGAGAACTTCTAATGACATTCCATCAATATTAAAGAGTCGTATTTTATTTCTCGTGTAATATTTTAATGATGTTTCAGAAAATCAAATAAAAGGAAACATTTCCATGCGAAAGAAGCTTGGGATGAGGTGATCTTGCTGAAAACGTTCGTATCGCCTCCTTAACCTATAAGCTATAAGGAGACGTTGTACGTAAATACCAAGTTTGATATTTATGAGATATTTTGTTGAGTTGTGTTGCTTGCATAACTGAAAAACTCATATCACGTACAGTTCGTGCGGGCTTAAACCTCTTTCAAACATGTTTATTAAGAGGTCCTTAAAGCAATTATTTTCGGGGAATATCGAAAACAGATTTTAAGCAGAATGTAACACTTCCTCTTAACTTCTATATGGCAGAGAAAGTAAAAAGTATTCACGCTGAAAAGCACTAGTTTCTACTCCTGAAGAACGAACCATATAAATGAACGAGATGGTGACATTAGTTTCTGAATTTGATTAGGTAATTTTAATACAAGCTGATAAAACTTAGACCTATTGAGAACCTCTTAAAGTGGATTAAAACTTACTTCATATCCAAAATTTGAGTTTGGAAAGAATATATGTAGATACACCCTTGCTACGTCACTGCTTTATAACCCAAATTTGAGTTTTAAAAGAGTAATTGAATATATAGACACACCACTTGAAACGCCACTGCTTGTACCAGAACCCTCCATCTTTAGCGTCTTCGTTTTGTGAATGTGAGAACCATTGTGATTTCCACCCCCTCTCTGCTCCTTGTCCTGTTACCGTTTTCTATGCAGCGCACTTCCGGACCAAGGTGGCCGGTTTCAATGAGGGGATGATTTTTTCTGTCCCATTCAAACAGCCTCTCTCTGTTTGCTGTTGTCTTTTCAGGTGCATGTTCCAAGCGGCTTACCTCTCTCCATTATTAATATTCGCAATGTGGTGTTAGTATATTTCTGAAGTTACGATTCTCGCGCTCATAACCAATATGTTTATAGCAATTATATTGGAAGAACTTCGAAAACGAATTTTGGCAGGTTACACCAAGCTCCATTAGTTCACATTTCGCAATAAGTTGTTACGAGCAATAACATCTCCTGGCAGCTCACTAATTAAATCAGTTACACTTTCAAAATACCTATTTATTACAACAAATAGCTGCATTACAAAGCAGTTGCTTCTATACACCGCCATGATGACTCGCAAGCTTCTATCGGCAGAGTGTGCCAACATACACAAGAAAGTTACAAAAAATATCGATACTGCTCATCAGAGCTGCCACCACTGTTCCTGGTGGCCTCAACAGTTGTCTATCTTAAAAGCAATTCCTTCTCCAACTGTTGAAACGTTTGTTGACCGTGCGTCTTCACTAAGATGTACATATGTAATTTATACCTTAAGTTTTCATAATATCATGAATGGAAAGTTAAAATGCATCTGCTTGGTGCCAGAAAGTAAGCTGAAGAATACAGTAAACCAGTAAAAAATAAATAAATAGAACTGACAACGTTTTATACTCAAATTATCCAAATTGCTCCCTGAGACGATATGTTGTATATATTCTACTCCTACACGTATACTTGTTTATTATTCGTTTTTTAACTTGTGCGAGATGTAGTTTCAATGGGATTTATAGTCGTCTAATTTTTAAAGTGTTCTTTAGGTAAAACCTGATTATTGGTGTGATAGTTTTTTTTTACTAAATCTTGTTAATACGTTTAGAACCGCTTAACTTAACGGTGCAATCAGAAAAAAACATTAGGTGTAACAATGTTTGTGAAATTGTTTTGCTCCTTTAGAAGGCTTTAATGAAAGTAGTAGGATAATAATAAAAATATCTAAATTATTCTATTTCGGCTTTTATTATGATTGAAAATGACGCTATTAATTCGCCCAAATTTTCTATAAAAGTGGAAACATCTGTGTTGACGATTAAACTTTAACGTGTGTATACATACACTTAAGACTCTTCTCGATACATTTAAAATGTGGCTCAAACTCATGACAAATAAGGTATGAATGCACAATTAAAATAAATAAAAATAAAGAATAAGTACAAATGGGAATCATAGGTACCTACTAATTATTGCCAAATCTATATTTCGATACGAATGGACGATGATATTAGATGTTACCCTTTCCATCTGTTTACTCAGTGTTACGTTGTAAAACAATTCCACACATCTTAATTTTTCCGCGACCCCAAGAAAACGAATAACAAAATTTTAGCTTTATGTTTGTGGAAATAAGGTGCCATTCAAAGCTACACAAGCAGGAAGATGTTGCCATTTTTCATCGGAAAAAGTAGGTTAAGATAAACAAAAACAAAATATGTCTTTCAGAAACACACTCTCTGCCAAAAACTCACGGATCTTCCATCAGTCAATTCTGATTTCCATCGTATATGGTATGTATTAATCGCCGCCAGGAGATTTCAATAGAAAGGCCATTCCCATGTCATTTTGTTACGTATCAATGGATTTGTGGCGAGGGTTCGGATCCCTTGTTGGATGGACGATGATGACTGTTTATGCACAAACAAATGTTGCGTATCGACGTACACTGATGATGATCACATAGAGGGCAAAACGACAAAGACATTCTACTTGCCAAAACAGAATGCTTCAAAGCGCAATTTTGCGATGATACATTGGTCGCATCTCAAATGGGAAATGAACTGTTGAGAGGTCCTTTCTCTCTCTCTCTCTCTCTCTCTCTCTCTCTCTCTCTCTCTCTCTCTCTCTCTCTCTCTCTCTCTCTCTCTCTCTCTCTCTCTCTCACTCACTCGTCCATTTCAGAAGATTTATGTTTCCGATTGCGTTTTGTATTTGCAGGAAACCTAATGCACAAATTTGTTTTCACTGTTTGTTTACAGTGCTTCCAATAATTTTCAGAGTAGAAAATAATTTGGATACAGTTTGTATAATCCATGTTTTTAATTTAAATTTATTATACTGAAGGGGAAGTAAAGAGAATCCTAAATGTGTTTGGACTTAGAAGTTTGGGACTTCTAAGGCTATTTGTTTAAGTATATTGTAATAATTAAAAATAAGACAAGTAAACTGGTTTATTTTATATATATTGAAATTAATTGTTCTTTCATACTAGCCGTGTGTGAGACGCACTCTGAAAGGGTAGAGCCAGACTTAAAACTTCAATGCCATAGCCGGGATTTGAACCACGGATCTTCCAGTCTCCATCCAGCCGCTCTAAACCATTGAGCTACTATGGCCAACATGCCAACATGACATTAAATTCTCCAACTGACACGTTTTTCCGGTAAATCACTAGGAGTTCTCATAAACACATGACATTAAATTCTCCAACTGACTCGTGTTTTTCTGGTAAACCACTAGGAGTTCTCATAAACACATGAGACAACTACCTTAATGGCGACGTACTATGCTGTAGCCCGGGCTTAAAGTACTTGTGGAAGTGCGTGTTGATCACTTAGCACAAATATGGCTAATGACTTATTGAGCGTTTATCTTGAGTGAAGCATTTCGTATTTGCTATCGGGACTGAAGACAGTAGGAACACGTAAGAAATGGTGCTTACTATTTTATGTTTAAAAACTAGAGTTCTTCCAAATAGAAACATAAAATTAACATAGATAACCTGACGTCAAGCGTTATAATACGCAGAGCATTGTGCTAACTTTAAACCAAATCACTCTCTTCCGAATGTATAGGCAAAAAAAATTACTGCTTAGCCTGAAGTATACACACCTAAGTATACACAAAGAAAAACACCTAAAACTTGAAAGAAGAAAATCACGAATCTTCAAATGTATGAATAAATTTAAACCTTGTCCAAATATTTATTTTTCTTCATCAAAATTTAACATCTCAAATTCCTTTATATTACAAAGTACTCAAATACTGTCGTAAATGACAACATATTTCCTTCATAAGGCATAACAAAACTGTGTAGTACAAATTACATCGAAAAATGATAACATAATCTCCATATTCGTCGTTTGTTTTGAGAAACATTCGTTTGTTACACACTGACCCCGCTATATGAGTTAATGTCGATCAGGTGGCTCTTCCCTTAGTTGTATGACTTCATCGCTCCCCAAACCTCCTTCTCATCCCCTAGCACATTTACCCGGAAGAGACGCTGATGAGCTCCATTGTAATGTTGCTACCCTAGTCCCTGTCGTTATTATTTCTCTTACATGATGTCTTGGCGCCTTCATTCAGGCTACTCAGATGTGCTACATTTTGCTAGTTTTCTCACTCAATATCTAGCTTAATGTATTTGTTATCTTCATCGTGATTTTAATATAATAATATGGGCTTTATCAACTTATTCTTGAATTCGTACTTCATTTTTAAAATTCCATTAAATATGTTTGTAAATATGTGTTTTGGCATATTATATAATCCTGTGTTAAATGAGATGTAAATGTAAAGTAAATTCTATTAAACCAAATATTTCTCTAATAACATTGGTTTATCAAACTGCCAAATTCTATGCATGAATTAATAATGGATCTCAAATGAAACTGAAATGGGACAAAGACATTTTGAGAGACACTGTAACAACTAAACACAATTTTTATCGAATCGAGAAACTCTAAATTCCGAAGCCAATTGACTAATCACTGGTCAGCATATTTTACCATTCTCCTTGTAGTGCTGTTGTTTCTGTTGACAGTTTCATCTTTACTTGTATCTCTCTCTCTCTCTCTCTCTCTCTCTCTCTCTCTCTCTCTCTCTCTCTCTCTCTCTCTCTCTCTCTCTCTCTCTTTGTGGCAATTTACGTCCTCAACGTTAAGTCATATCGGACGATGAATGAAATGATGCTTAAATGCGTCCGGGGTCCATAGGGCTTAGAGTTACCCGACATTCGTCTTTCAGGATAAGGGAAAACCCCTGAAAAAACCGTATCCACGTAATTCACCCTTACCGAGATTCGAACTCGGGACCTCTTGAACGTCAGGCAGACACGCTGCCATCTACGATACTGAGGTGGGCTTTACTTGTATCTGCTTTCTCATATTAGTAAGAAGTAATATTTAATGGAGTAGTTTTTTCATTCCATTTCTAATTAATTATTTGAATACATAACAAAATAAAATTGCGATACTGCGTCTTGTGTTAATCCTTGTACTCTTTTTTGTGTAATTATACGTCCTCCAACGTTAAGTCATATCAGACGACGAATTAAATGGGTGAAATGATGCTTAAATGGGCCCGAGGTACATGGAGCTTAGAGTTACCTGACATTCGTCTTTTAGGATAAGGGAAAAAAAACCTTATCCAGGTAACTCGGCCTGACCGAGATTCGAACTCGGGACCTCTTGAACGTGAGGTATACACGCTACCATCTACGCTAATCCTTGTAATAATTTCGTCACAAATGCTCTATTATAACATTAAGAAGTAGCAGAACCCAAAAGAGAGTTCGCATTTTTACCTTAAATACGAAAACGTTTCTATCTTCCATTTCCACCCATTCTCACTTAAACCCCCAGGCCCGCGTTTCCTCTATCTCTCTCCCCTTTTCAAAACAATCAACATGTTATGTGACGTTTTTAAAAATCAATAGGAAGATGTGCCAGTAGCAATTACAACAAAAGCGTTCTACAGCAATCGTTTTGGTCATTCTAGAGCGCGCATGTATGTCTTTTAAGGTCATAACTGAAAACTAAGTCTGGAAAATACAAAACTTTGTACTTAACTTTTGTACAATCCAAGAGTGGCTCGAAGTTCACAAGATGATCACCCATATCCTAGGCTGATTTTTATACAGAAACATTTTGGTTACTTCTAAATTTTCTGAAAAGTGGCTCCAGTGTTCATATGGCTAATTAAATGCACAATTTGAATTTTCTGTGAATAGCCTTTTAAGTCCCCAATTGAGTAGGCAGGGAGTCATAACGGATAGATAAAGTCTTATTACTACAGAAAAATTGTAAAGACACATTAAAATACCTTCGTAATTTCTCTACCATTTATATTTCCCAAATATTCCATGCTGCATGTTTACAATTCCCCTGACGAACGCGCCTAAAAAATTAAGACTCTCCTTTTTCCATTCCATCGTAGACCACAGGTAAATATTTGAACGCTCCTACATGCTTTGCGTAACTGTATATGTAAGATTCAATGAAAGAAATGCGCTGTGAATAACAAAACCTGTATAGAACATACTTTTGTATGAGTACTGTAACATATGTAGGTATAGGTTCTAACATATTGTTAGAAGAAGTCGTATGAGTGTATCAGAGTTTTCGCCTCATTCTTATCCATACTTGAAAATTATGGTGATGTAATCAACTAATCACACCAGTAGTTTTGGTTGTGCATCTATACGCCTGACATCGAATCTAGGTTGCGCAGCAGCTATATTCCTATTCATGACACCCCATTTCTACACGTTTGGGAAGAAACCTTTTCTTTGATGCATTTGATATAAGGAAAGTAAGTGCATGCGTCATAGGTTAAATCAAATGAGGATCAAAGACCGTATGTCCATATTAGATGTAGATATGCCTCGGCCGTCGTTTACATTAATAGAAATGGAATTAGTCCAAAAGATAGTGGTGCATGCCTTTGTGACTGTGCGCCTTGCACTGGCATGAGTTCGCAAAATATGACATTTAAATGCCACAAGAATAACAGGCGTAATAACTTTAATGTTTATGGTGACAGATAGGTCATGTCGATCCGAATGTTGAGTAGCCTGTCTGCTGTCAAGAAACGGCAATTTAGCGACGTCAAGGGTGGCATAGAATGAGACAACGGGTCAACTTGCTTCCGGAACAAATAATTTCTCTCGGAAGTTGTCCAGTCAGTGGCGGCTACTTGCAACTTTGGAGGCATCCTTATATTAATATACAACAAAACCGTACAAGCAACTCTGAGTAAATTTAAAACACCGAGAGCCATGACTCAGGCTCTAACGTCTCTGGGTCGCATTCGGGAGGTCCCGAGTTCAGACACAGTGGTCCGACCAATCTGACAGGATTTTCTGGTTTTGTCCACGAATACTGGATTGGATATTTAATACCACGAACTAAAGTGTCATTTTAAATCTAAAGCAATAGCAAAAATGAAAATAAATGGGAATAGGAATGTTCTCACATGTATCCATAGACAATGAAAGCAGATAGACCCTAATGCATCTGTCAGGTACGTGTAAAATAAAGATACAGTGCCTACCATTAAGGTCTTTGAATACATGTACCGAAGCTGTCATCTGCCCATCAAAGAACCAGGTATGCAGTTGCTTAGCACTAAGGTATCTATGGACACGTTTCGTTCGAAGCTGCCGCAGAGCTACAGTTGCTCAGCACTAAGACCTCTTGAACATGTAACGAAACAAGATGGTATGATGTAGTGATTAGTTCTCTAACCCTACCGTTTCATATAGATACTGTTTAGATAATGCTAAATTACTACCACTTCTCGTGGTACCTGCGAACAGCTTTTGTAAACGCTAATGAGCCTAACAACTGTTCTCAATTTTACTTTAGCCTAGTTGTTAGTGTCGAATGCTTAAACCACTGTGATTAACGTATGAAAAGTCTAGAGTGAAAAAAGAAACCGTATTTGACATCTAATTATTTACACACTGTAAGAAGATAAAAGGGCAAATAGACTGCCTCTTGGTCGACTAATCAGTGTTCTGATTTCTTGACCCTCAGGTCTCGGGAGTGATCCCCGACTAAGGTGGGCATCTTTCTCTAACCAGAATAATTCCCTATTCTCCGCAATCTAGAGTGGGAGTGAATGTGCTTAATATAATACTAAGCTGAACGAGTAATAACCACATTATTATTTCTCAAGTAATAACTAACTTCAAATTTGAGCATCAAAATTTAACCGGGCTATAAAAATAAAAATAGTTGAAGTAGTAAAGCAGCTCTGACATGAAAACTAAGATTTCGCTTCATTACATGTAGTTGCTTGTTTAAATTCTCGTTCACAAACGCTTTCAGAATATTTTTCGTATGACTTTGGACTATGGGGAATTAGTAGAACTTCAGGTTTCTGATCTTCCTTCAACATTTCTAAAGGAATATTTTTCATTTTAGACAAATTATATGCCTTTCGTTAATTTCAAAAATAAATATAACTGATCACTACTGCCATAGGATCAGGATTACAAAATTATTGATGTATTTAAAAAATTAGGATTACTCCTAAGTATTCGGACCATTGGAGTTGAAGAAGGCATTGTTGATGGGGATATAGGTGAAATTGCGTGGTTACAAACAATTAGCTGAAACTTACAAGTTTAAGAAAACGTAATAAAACTTTGTATCAGCATCGTTTTTCACTAATGCTAAACGTTTGAACCATCCCGCTGTTAATGTTAACAGTATTGCAAAAAGGAACATTTAAAAATAGAAATTTCCTTTTTTACCCCTTTAAGTACTTATCTAATCAAATCAGTTGTGGGTAATAAAACTTTGCAATAATGATAAATCGTATGTTGAAAAGTTTTGATTAACCCCTAGCTTTTTAATTTGAAAGCTTCTTTAAATTCATTTATATGCTTAAACACAAATATTATCTATTATTTAAAAAAATAAAAAACTGCTGCATGGTATTATTTGTTCTGCACCTTTACAATATGCTATTAAGTTTCGTGGGTTTGAGTTAAGTAGTTTCACAGAAAAAGTAAACTATTTTCAGAACGATGTCTTTCCAGATAGCGGTGAAGATGATTTGTGTTTTTATTTAAAATAAAGGATGATTGACGACATAATATAAGCGCACACAAATATAACACAACTAGTGTCTGATTAAAAAGAGGCATGGTCAGTTACACTGCCAAGACATTTAAATTTTTAAGTGCACTCAGAAGTAGGAAACAAGTAACATACTTTGGAAACGTGTAAAAAATGTGAACCTTTCAAATAAAAATCTTAAGAGAAATTTTCCTTTTTCTGCATAGTTTACCTATATCTCCCCTTAAGAAACTTGGGGAAGAACGCTGAAGTCATGAACGCACTCTTGAAGAGTGCAGCATGATCTAAGTGTTTTGGGGGCCGATGCCCATTTTCAGGTTCCGGAATTATTGGAGACTCAGAAACGCCACTGAGGCGTCTTTGTGATTTCATCGCCGGATGGCTATGTAGTTATCTTCACGGATGACTCACGAGGTATGGCTTATACCATTTTCCTTACAGTTGCTGCTTTTTGCACCATGACATCATCACAAACATTGTCGTTATGGAGACTGCATTATGCATTGTTCCTCGTTTTAGCTGGAACAAGGGCGCCGTTTGTTAGCTGAGCTGCTTCCTCGCATCTGGATTTTGTTTGCGAATGGAATTTCTCCGCTTTGTTACATTTGTATCCAGAGGCTCCATTTAAGGGGTGTCTGTCTTTATAAAACATGCGAAAACAGTGTAAATTATGTACCTCGTATGTGATTAACGTTTCCGCTAATCTGCAAACGCACCGATGCACTAAATATTCAGAGTGTTTCGTTTAGTACATTTAGCTCTAAAAATGGCATTCTTTTGCATAAATGATTAAGAGCCTTTATTTGACATATAAAAAGATCTCAATGGTTTTTAAGCTTTCGCCCTCGCCAAAAACAATATAACTTTAAGTTACACTCAGTGTATGTGTGCTTTTTTCTGATAACTTGTTCATTATTATTCTTTAAAATTAAGATTTGCTACTTAAAACAACATTTTTATCAGTATATTCATTACTCTTTCTAAAGAAAATCATTGGTATTTCGTGAGAAATTTCACCGACACGGTTAGTCAGGGTTGTTGAGACTAGGACTCGTGGTTCATTTCTGATCAGAACCGTCCATCTTGACTGAGATTTGTACCAGGTTTTAGTTAGTCCTACAAGCTTTCAAATGTCGAGGAGGTACCTTGAGCTTAGGCTTGAAACGTCTCCTTCCAGAATATCATTTCATGTTTACTATTATTGTGGCCCTGTATGCAATAAGCACAGGCATTAAGCGCTACAAAAAATAAACATTTCCAGTGAGCCTTTAACTTACAGTAAACAAACAGAACATTCAATAGTAAACTGCGGACTCTCTTTGTAGTCCAGAATGATGATAATCCTTTCTACTTCTCAACCCAGAGGCTCTGATTTCGATTTCTGGCAAGGTGAGGGAATGTTTCTTTAACAAGGATCATTCTCTACCATCCGCAGTCTGAAGTATGAACGTGGAAGGAAGGCTAAAGTTAATAGAAACAATGTTTAAAATATCTACACCATTAGTTGTAAAAAAAAGTGGAATAGTTGCGCTTAAGCGACACCTTACTGGGCTCAAATTCCGTTTCCGGATATTCCGATTGCTGAATGGTAAATACTAGATTGGATATTTCAAATCCCCTATTTCGAACCGAAGTTCCACCCACCGATTATAAGATATAAAGATAAGTTATATGATAACGGATCAGCAGTTCCACGAGTCCAAACAATTAAGCATACCATTTTAATCAAATGAAATAAAATAAATCACACAGGAAGACAACTATACAACAGGGCCTGTCTGTCAACAAGCTACTAAACCAGGGGGTAAGCTGCGCGAGTAAGGCCACAGATATAGTAAACACTGAACTAGCTTTATTTATTTGAAATACTCTACAGAAAGCTTTCAATATAACTAGAGTTAAAGAGGAGTTTAAAAAAAAACTTCCGCATTGTCACCCTGTTTTTAAATGTTGGCAGTCTGATATATTTATGTCGAGTAAAGATTGGCATATAAAATTAAATTAACTTTTATATACTATAGGAATATTATGTTCGATATTAAAAGTGAAGACTGCGCATGGAAAAAAAAAAAAAAAAAAAAAAGACGAAAACTTCAAACAAACTACAGAATGTTGAAAGTAGGAATCAATTAGCAAACGGATATAACCAGTCTAATGCAACAGGATTGTACAGAACAACACGAGGATGCACTGCCCGCCTCGGTAGCGTAGATAGTAGCGCGTCTGCCTCACGTTCAAGATGTTCCAAGTTTGAGTTTCGGTCATGTGTGGGTTATCTGGATAAGCTTTTTTTGGAGTTCTCCCTTATCGTGAAAGACGAATGTCTAGTAGCTCTAAGCTCTACGGATCCTGGACTCAATTTGAGCATCATTTCACCCATTTCATTCATCGTCCGATATGACAACGTTGGAGGACGTAAATTAACAGAAAAAGCTGGAAAATATTGCTATAATTGGAGGATAAGAAGTAGATAATATGCTTTTTAAGAAGACGTATCTGCATTAAGTAGTAATATAGTTAAATTCATACATTTAAACAAATTAAAAAGACGATTTAACATATAAGACGAGAAAAGTCTGAAAAGATAGTATATTCGTAAATAACTGGTCTTTCACACAAGCGCACGCCTCGGTAGTGCAGATGGTAGTGTGTCCTCTCGCGTTTAAGAGGTCCCGAGTTCGACTCTCGATCAGGGTGAGTTGCCTAGATAAGGTTTTATCCTAAGTTTTCCCTTACCCTGAAAGACGATTGTAGAATAACTCTAAGCTTTATGGACCCTGGGCTCATTTGAGCATCATTTCACCTATTTCATTCATCGTCCGATATGACTTAATGTTGGAGGGCGTAAATTTAAATAAATAAATAAATAAATAAATAAATAAATAAATAAATAAATAAATAAATAAATAAATAAATAAATAAATAAATAAATAAATAAATAAATAAATAAATAAATAAATAAATAAATAAATAAATAAATAAATAAATAAATAAATAAATAATACATGTCGCACAAGCTATATATTATATTACATTATATTATATTACATTATATTATATTATTCACAATGAAGTACCCAACTGACTTGTTTTTCTTTTAAATTTGTGAATGCAGTTTACTTCTCTATCACTTCTGTCTCTCGATGTCCCCTGTACCTTTTCTCCACTTGTTTCCAGAGTCTCGGGTTATTCCTTTTTCCTTGCAGCCATATATCTTTCATGCCTATTTCCAACGCCTTTTAAAACTTTGTTTACCAGCCGTTCTCATTATTTATTCTCTCTTTCTGTATCGTACAAATTTTTAATTATTCCCACTCCATATAACATTTTTGCTCCTACTATAGCCCTATATATTCTCTCCAACCACCTAATGAGCCCGCATTGGAAGCGTAGATGGTAGCGTGTCTGCCTCACATTCAAGAGGTCCCGAGTTCGAATCTCGGTAAGGGTGAGTTACTTGGATAAGTTTTTTCCGGGGTTTGAAAGAAAGAAAGAAGAAAAACACTCAATGGCCAATTTATATTTGCATTTACTTAAACATTTACGTTCACTTAAATACCAAGCAAAGGCTTTTTCTGTTCTAAAACCAAAATATACGAGTATTTTCTTAATTTTCTCATATGGCTGTATGGTTTTCTGATTTTTGTTAAACTAGAGCCTAAATTAAGATTAAATAAATTGTGCTGCATGCTGCGGACTATGTTAACGATGTTTTGAAGGTCAGCCATCCAGAACTTTTGCAGTGAAAGTTGAGGGCTGGTTTATATTCAAGTAAAATTTCGCCATTCACGAAGTTCAGCGCTCGAGCGTTCTGGGAAGCATTGTAGGCTATTCAAGCGCCGTTCCTGTATACAGAGATCCATTATCTTCAGGGATGTGAATATTTAGGGAAATTTTAACATTGTGGAAACTTTTCTATTCGTTCCTCAAATTCATCGAACGAAAGCAAATGAAGCATGTACTCTTTGTTCTATGGAACTGCTGAACTTCCGGCAGTGTATGGCGTCATATATAAAGAGAGCTTAAATTATTTTCGAATTGAATAAGGGAAAAGCGCTTTGCATTATATTATTTTAATCAATATCTGAATAAATTTATGATTTCTAGCAACAAAAATATAAAAACCGGGTAAAAATGCGAGGCTGTTGGAAAATTTAATCTCATGTTGGCACATTGCCATGTTGCTTAGTGGATGGAGCAATACTTTCATCAATGTTTCTTATGAAATTTACACTGAACGATTTGCCACCTGAAAAGTGTTCATGAAGTTTGTAGTAATCATATTTATTATTTCAAATGTTGAATAGTTTCTCTTCAATTGAACACTTACACTTTATTGCTGTGATTAACGCAGAACTATCTTATAATTGGTTGTATATTTTGACTCTACCATGAGCTCGTGCAGGACAATTTAATCTTAAAATATCAGTTGTCATACCCATTACACTGAAAAAGAAGATAAATATGTTCAATTTCCATCAACTTCCCTTGATTAGATATTTATCAGAATTGATACGATACTCAATTATCGCTCAAATACATATCGATATTAAGATCGGATGTTTTCAGAAGCTAATCGACAAAAGCATCAACTTTGGCGGTTACCTAGGCACTTATCTCTCTCATGCTCCAAGCTCTCCACTTTTTCACAATCTACTGGGAGCATATTGAAGCGAATGCCTACATACTAAACATTTAGGATTTTATCTGTAACATTTGAAGAGACAGACGTTATTGTTACTTAAATATTAGGATCCCTAATTGATTAAAAGGGTTTTTGGTTGATGTTTCCGCAGACTCTTTTAACATTTTATTGACCCTTTTTTTCAAATCTTGCAGTTCCCAGGGCCTCTTAAAGGATTAAGAAACACCATCTTTAAGAGCAGCTACTTATAAATAAGGATCAATACTAAATTAAAATTCCATTTTTTTCTGGTTTTGCAGAAACAAACAAACTTCAAGCCGTTGTAGTAGATTTATGTTAAATCAATTTTTCATCATAATAATGTGGAAAACATGTATGTGTAGCATTTTGGTACTATTGGACTTCTGTGAAGTCTAAATCAGTCCATCATAGCATTTTCCTTTATTAATACACCCAACAGTAAGCACTATTTCCTCTCCCGTTCAGAAAGAACTTCTAGATTCGCTGCTATGTTTATTTATTTTGTCACATCTTGTGCTGGCGAGGTCCATTTTCTTTTCTCCTAATGGACAGACGGCTGAGACGGGGTCTTGCAATTGTAATCAAGGCTAGGGACAAATATATGACGTGTGCACGAGGTGTGACGTGGAAGAGACATTAGAATCACAGAGACCGGCTTCACTTTATAAACCAGATGTTCTCCACATGCATATTGAAGAAGCCAGAAAGAGAGAGATGCGTGATTATCATATCTTTGTGTGGCACATGACTGTCTCCGAGCAAAGGACATCCACTTGACCACACGTGTGTGCACTTGCCATTGTTTCCTGGAAACATGAATGGAATTTATATGCAGATCTCTTTCCATATTGTACAACTTTTTGCAAAGAAACTGGAGAATTTATGTGCTCTTGACAGTTTAAACATTGCTGCAGGAAGAAATGACTCATTGTAAGCATCTACACTCAGTGGCGTTGTCAATGATGAGGACGACTGAGCTGCTCATTGAGGTCATGTTTCAAAAAGTGCAACATATATATGGCACTTTTACAGGTCATTTATTTCCGTAGCTACTGTAAAAGTTAGTTAAAAGATTATTTTTCTGTGTACTTTGTGTTAATCCTGATAAATGTGTCCAAGTACTGTTTTCATTTAGCTAGGTAATAACATCAAATGTACACTTTTCAGGCCGATATGATAGTAAACTGTTACTACATCCTTTCTTAGCAATAGCTTATGAGAAACAGAAAAGGACTTCCTTAGGTCCTCAAAATGCAGTTTGTAAAACATGGGCGACAGCAATGACAAATGCTTCGGAGATAGTTTAATGCAGCAGAAATTGTTTGTTTTTTCACGTTTGTTTACTTAAACGAGATGTACCGACATTTTCCCCCGACATTTTCTGTTATTTTATTTCATTTTATTTCATTGTATTTTTGTAGAGTATTTTTGTAGAGTAGTTTTCTGAGAGATTTGTATAATTATAACATTTATAAGGATTTTATGGAAAAATAAAGAGAAAATTTGGATATATGCCCCGGTATAGTTGTCTAGGTGCCGGGGTAGAATATTCAGATTTTATTTATTTATTTATTTATTTATTTATTTATTTATTTTCCCCCGTAACAAACTTTTGGCTAATTTAAATCAAATTGGACCAACAAGACAAATTTATCCTCAAAGCTTTAAAGTAAATTTATATATATGTATATATATTGTAAATATGTATATAGTGATACAGCTACAGCCCAACCCTATGACATGGAAGAAACCAACCGACTGACCGGCTGAAGAGATAAGTAGACAGAGTAATGTCCTCAGCCAAAGTGAACACCTAAAGCGCTAATCAGAGGTACCAGATTCTAGAAGATTCTCCTCTTCACCTCCCACAAATATTCTCGTACACACACACACACACACACACACACACACACACACACACACACACACACACACACACACACACACACACACACACACACACACATTATCTACGCACATACCAATAAGGCCCTTCTTGTGCTCAAGATTTCTCTAGTGTGCATTTGCGATTAGGTTATGATGTAATATATCGTTGGTGTTTGATACAGCGATTTCTCCCTAACCTAAGCGTTAGAGAACATAACATAACATAGCAGCAGATCAAGGCAATAGCTGGATTCTATTCTATTCAGGTGTGTGTGTGTGTGTGTGTGTGTGTGTGTGTGTGTGTGTGTGTGTGTGTGTGTGTGTGTGTGTGTGTGACTTGTGTATGAGCAATAAATTACGAGAGTAGTTAAATCAGTGACTTCAAAATTGTTATAGAAAGAGAATTATAATGTGGAGATTTAAGAGAAGAAATTTCTATTGCTTATATTTTAATAATGCTATTTATAACATTTCAGTGATACACTTCATATGTTCTAAGGAGTAAAACTGCTTGTGACATCACTGGTGGTTTTCTTTAACACCACACGTTTCCAAATGTCCTTCACTTAAAATGAAATTCGCTACATGGCCATTCTGGTCACGATGCGGGCGGGAGGATTTTGGAACCTGAAATCACTTGCTAACCGAAGTGGTTTTATAAAGCGTGACTGGAGGAAGTTTTCGACAAACGAACTTAAACTTTGCCGAGATTGACCCAATCGTCTTGGCGGTCAGAGGACATTCGTCTGCTACAACCGTTATCTGCATAGCCATGGCACGTACTTCTCCGTTTCACACGAAAAACCTCCCTTATGTCTGTGTATGTGCCCTGCTACAGTATGTTAGAGCCCTGTAGATCTATAATGGACCCTTCTTTTGAAGCCGCGGCGGTGGTCTCTTGTTTATTTATGAGAATTTTCCCTCTTCCTCCACCTCCTTCTTTCTACAACACCACCTCTTCCACCCTTCCCTTGGACACGGTCACAACCTAAGGGAGTCTGAGCAATAGAGTTCACTTTCCGATTCCAGTGGCTCAGGGGTGACTTACAGCAGGGATGTCCATCTATCCACGCAGTTCCTTCAACACTTACTGTACATTTAGCCTGAGGCAGCTTCAGCTCTTAATTTATTCAGCCCTGCACCTCATATACTAAATGGAAAACTATTAGTGTTAAGAAAGACTCAGTCCTGTCTAACGTATGTGTGGTAATGTTCTTGTTAAGATTCCTGTTCTCCAGGCTTTAAACACAAAAACACGTGACGTCATTCATGCGCCAGTTTGATTACAAGAGCTGACACAGCTCTTGTCGAGATATTTCAGAAATTTCTCAAACACAACGTGCTTGTTGTATAGATTCGTCCGTCTTTGTCTATTAAGCAACTTGTGAATCGCTGCACCTTTGGGCTTGAAATTAATATTATATCCATAACACTTTGCATTGTATTTCGTACTTTTCTGTCAATATATTAGAATGTACTTCTGCTAAAAATAAATCAGTTCTAATATAAATAACTACCTACACACATTCTTGTTTAAATACTTCTAATCACAGAAATAGTAAAATCTCTTAAGATGTATAAAGTATTAATCGTATCACAGAATTTATCCTCATTTTCAGTCGCTTTTGAATATTAAAAACACATTTTGTCGGAGTAAACTAAAAAGAGGGTTTAATATGGGCAACAGCGCAACAACTCGTAAAGCCTATGAATATTTAAGCTTATTGTTCAGGTTGGAAGAAATCACATTATTTGAATAGTGTTCTTTTACATACACACCATAGATGGTGGACACTTATGATAGCTATATGAAAACATAGCTATATTCCAATTGGGAAATAGAATTTGGTAAGGAGATTGTTAGATCTAAGTTAACTTCCCCAGTCCTGGCTGAAATTGAACATCAAAGTTCACGAGTCCCTGCTTTGTTGACCTTAAGTCACCCATTCAATATAATATATAATTTATTTATCTACATGTTTACTTACTTATTTATTTTGAAGGGGTACTTTCATAATGCTTTTGAAACTAGACAAATTTAGGGGTTTTGAACAACATTGTATAATGCACCAATAAATGTACTCTTTTCAGAAGGAAATTAACAACCTTTGGGTTTTTGATGAGTAGTGTAGTAGGAAATAAAAGTTAATACTTGGATTTTAAAAACAATTTCAAAGATTTGATTTGATTTTTATTAGATGGTTTTCAACTAAAACAAATGCTGTGAAGAGTATTGCTTGAAACCCTAAGGCAGAGCAATTTAGGTTCTTTCAGTAAATCAATCCGATTCAGAAAATCATTTGGTAAATAGAACCAGGGGATGTTCTTGTGTTTTATCTTTTGAGTGAGATGGGACATAAATACATAAGCAGAAGGCAGTCTCTTCCTTTTCCAGTTGGCTTTCTCTCTCTCTTTAACAGAGTACCCATACATACTTCATTACCGTCTAGAGAGCCCACTACCATTTACAAGTCACTGATTATTTCCATCAGCATCTCTTTTCAGCTTTTTCTTTATCTTTTCCTCCCCTTCCAACATAGAGATGGTACCGCTTTTTTATTTATATTTCCTGGACTCTGAAGTCTCCTCTATTTTCTCTGCTTTTTATCTCCCGGTACACAGGATATAGGCGATTTGTTCTCTGTCCGGATTTCTGCGGTTACACACTCGCCATTTTCAGTCGACCGTTTACTTTTCACATTAGCTTCTGAATCGGAAAGAATAAAAAAGGAGAAAACGGTGCGGACCCAAGAAAAATAGTGCTGCCTCTTTTCTTTCCATGGAGGGGTTGAGGAATTGGAGATTAGAACCAAAATGTGCGGTGGCTGGGAAAGAAAAGACCAGTGGACAGGAAAAGTAAAGGGGCTTGTCAGTGCATATGCACTTCTATTTCTTCTCCAACTTTGTCATTGGAGGTCATTGCTTCACCTTCGGGAGGTTTCTAGTGAAGAAAAAAGACAGCACCTTTTATGATAGACAAATCAATTAAAAATTAATAGCTTAGGAAAGATAGCATATCTAAATGTGATTGTTTTGATCTTGCTACAAAAATTCAGATATAACAAGAAGGATTAATTCAAGTTTTAGTAGTCTATTATGAAAATTTAGCATGCTGTCTAGAGGCGCTGTTAATTCAGCTGCTTCCAAAGTACTTGGACCGAGTTGAATGATTTACCACCTTAGTAATTCTAAGCTCTATGAATTCTGGGCTCGTTTGAGAATCATTTAACCAATTTCATTCATTGTCCTATATGACTTACGTTGAAGGACGTTAATGAATTTAAAAAACTGCTGCGACCTCCCAGGTCTTTGAAAATTGTGACTTTCTCTATTAGGAACTCATGAAGGATAAGAATAAGAAATTTCAGGAATTAAAATAACCAATAAATAACTGAGATCTTTTGGCTAAAAGTGTTCCTAAGGGTATTGAAACAGTACATTTTTTAATATCCGTGGAATTTTAGACACTTATCCTCACTTGTGCTTCTAGAATGAGTACCTACATCATAGCCTACAAAGATATTTTCTTTTTCCGAGATTAATTTTGAATTACACTGTACAAGTCACTTAATCGTACGTCACGCGAGAATATATGCACGTAATAGTTTCTACCAATTACAGCTTCATATACGATAATCCATTGTATGTTATGGTTTTTGACATAAAACCATTATTTTGCTCAAGTTATATTGCGCTTAATATATTGTAACTACTTTAACTTTAAATTACGCAAAATAGACTTGGTTGCATGCACAAGACGCGAAACAAGACACAACTGTTTGCATATAAGTCAGCTTTTTCTTAATAATTAAACCTTATATATTTTTTTCTAAGATGTCTTATAGGTACCGCATGACGTTGGACGCGGAAAACTTACAAATGTTTTAAAAAAGACCAATGCTAAAATTTTTTCTGTTGTGTAACTTCAATATTCAGGAAGTTCTGCATATTTCTTAAAGTAATGTCTTTTATATCTGTTATGCTTTACAGATATAGCACATTTTACAGTTTTAATTTTGCATGAAAATGAATTTATAGAAATTTTAAAGTATCTTAAACAGATGGTATATTGATCAAAATAGGGTTACTTTGGAAAATAAAAATACGAACAGGTTGTACAGCTAGTTTGGGAAATGTTTTTATTTTGAAACTTTTGGCATCATTTTTAAAAGTGTAGTGATATTTATCCAACCTTTGGGTTTTTTTTATTTTTTATTTTTACTTATTTTGTATAACGCATGCAGATTATTTTGTAAAAATATGTTTATACATATATTTAGTTCAAGTATCTCGAAAAGTAATTCCAATAAATCTGATATAAAATGTTTTATTAGAATGAACTATCCGCTGGAAATCATTTGTAGACCATACAGAAGATGCTCCAAACATTCTTTTTTGGGAGTGCTACATTTCTATAGCGCCGTTTAATTGCAATGACCATATCGGGGGATTTTACTAAATCATTTAATGTTATTGTTTTCGTAATTTTCATACCCAATTTCACTCTCACATCCCGAATTTCAGATACTACGGAGGGCAAGAAATAATTATAATGAAATTAAAATGTCCATCTCCCAACCGGGAGTCAAATTCAAGACCTTCGATGTGAAGTAAACTAAACTAAACTTTACTACTTTCATTTATAGTTGATACTGCGTAAAGAACATGATGAAAATTTGTCTTGCATATGAAGGATGAAAATAAAAGTTGAGAATAGAGGCGAATGCTTCAGCAGAATTGCCAGTTTCCAGCCTTTATGAAAGAAACTGAAAAACCAGGCAAATAATTAAAATGTAGTTTGTCCGTTAGAGAATAACAGGCATTTCTCCGCTTACTTTGTCTCCAGAACGAATAAATATCTCCTGCCAAATTCTCAAAGGAAAATAAAAGGGAAAAGGAGTATTTCCCTTAAATGTTTATGTTATTATAATATCCTCTTACTGCCGCAGCAGTCCATAGCTCCACTCCCTTCTTTCTTTGTGGAGCATTGTCCGATGAAATAGAATTGCCTGCCCTCCGCGCTTTTCTTCAATTTCCTTTCGAAGCTCTTTTCTCCCCAGCTCTCTGCAATAAATCCATACATATTATATTCCATTTGCTAGCCCCCTCCTTTTCTTCCAGCGGATCTGATCTGCCTTTTTTGCATGACATTTATCAGATTTTGTGGGATCTGCAGCCTCGGCAATAGCGCTATTTCCTTTATTTGTATACGCATTCTCCATCTTCAAGGCAGGTCTTTAACAGTTAGTGCGTATAATCTGCCGAAGTCCTAGCTTATATTAGATACAATTTATATTCAGGAACAGCATGTAATATTATCGTTATGCTATGTCAGTTATGATTTACAATAATAAGTATCTCCATGATCAAGTAACGTGTGAGGCTACATTCGGTAGGTGCGCCGACCTCTCACTCTGATCTTGGTTTGTGCATGGCTTTCCCTGGTCGGTAGACGAATACTGGAGTGGTTTTTCATCTAATACCTTTCTGTAATTTCCCTTTCATTTCATTTTGTTTCAGTTTCGTTGCTTTGCTTGGTATAAAATTCTTTTTGTTTCAATGTTTACAAAAACCTTGAACACTTTAGAGAGCGCAGTAAAATATACAAGAATGAAATGTAAACTTGATTTCATTTACTAAATATACTTGTGCAACTTTTTCACCCAATTGCAATGATAGTTATATATATTTAAATGACATAAAGGGCTGCTTGCGTTATTTTCAAGAACAACTATTCAGATAAAATGAAAAATCAGCATTATTTTTGTCTAGACGCATTTGAGTAGTATTATTTAAGGTTATTTCACAAGTCGAATATAAATTTTCCTGCAGAGTATTTTTAGCATTGACTGGTAATATTTAGAATTCATGAATGTCAGGGTTATTCAAATTTTATATAATAGTTTCTATTATCCTACTGACATTGCATAGCATTATGTTTAAGGTTATCAATTTGCTGTTGTATATTTCTATGTTATCTTAGTCTTACTTTCTCGAATTCGATATTTGGTAATCGAAAGTGCCTTATCTGATTGATGAAACAGAAACCTTGAATACCTTAACTCGTTCCAGGGTACATAAAGACATTAATTTTCGTAATTGCAACTTTAAATATAGAGTGCTACAAGATGTCTCTAGACGTCTGTTTGCATATTGTTCCATGAATGGCATATGGGCCAATATCAAAAATAAAAATTTTTAGGAGCAACAAGAACTGTTTACTAAATAAGGTGTTTAGGCAGTATCTTTTCGTTATTTTAGTCTTACCTTGCATTTATTTACTTTAATTAAAAAGTTTATTTTTAGCTTGATCTAGTATATTTTTTCTATTTGTGTTACTCTAAATTCTTGATATGGATATTGACCCTCATGCCAAGGATCCGCCATATTCATTTTAATATGCAACATATTTTCTCAGGTAAAATAAAGAAAATTCGTCCTTATGCTAGTTTGAAATTAGATACTTATTAGCTACCGCAACATTTATTATGCCATTATTTAGATAAAATATCAGTAATGTAGTTTATATGGATAATTGTCCTTCAGTCAGACGGTAAAGTTCACGTTGGCTCCGTGAACTTTATTTTCTCATTTATCAACACAGTTGTAACATTAAACGGCTGTCGTTTCTCAGAACGTGCGGAAAATTCAGTAAAAGGATATTACATCAAATGTGCGAAAGTTCATTTTTTAAAAGGAGTCGTATATTGGCTCTTTTGACGTTAAGAGAACGATGTATTAGGTATACACTTAAATTTAGTGGTTGCAGTAGCTTGAAGTTATCAACACATCTGTATGAAAATATATGCGGATTATTTAGTGATCTTAATGAATTGAAAGTACGCAACTTTGAATTAAAGTTTAATTTAATTATTTTTTAAATAAGTGAACCGAAATAAAAGAAAAATATAATTGATCATTTGTCCATCCTGTTATCATAGGTGTGCAACATTTTGTACAGAGTGGCATACAAATATATCATGGTCTTTTTCGATTTTCTTGAAAACGGCAATAAAATCTAGCAAGAAGCTGCAGGAATATGATAAATAGATTGCATGGGTAGGGGCATTTTACCTGGTTAGGCGATGTGGCTCAGTTGGAATATTTTCTGTGTTTCCGTAAGTAATTATTTCGCATTTTTGTGGCTTCAACTTTTGCTGAAAATTTAAAATATTAAGCTATTAACAAATTTTATATAACTTTGTAAAGAGCTTTCAAAAACTATTTATTTTTTTGAGATATATGTTTGCCAGCTCTAATGTTCGAATCTATTCTATTCAAATTCCTCCAAGTTATTTTTAGACTTTAATTAAGTTTTAAGACTTTTTGAAGCGATATAAGCTGGCCTTCAATTCCGTGCTCTTTTCATGACATTATGAAAACAACTGAATAGTGACAGCACTTTTAAAAGTTAGAATTGATGACAAATTCAAATAAACAATAACCCGTATCATAGAAATAATTATATTACAAAATAGGTTATTGAAGATTGTGCTATAAAAGGTTCTGCATTTTCTGTAGAGCTAGTTTTTGAGATTTTATAATTTACTTTTATAATTTTATAATAATAAATTAATCAAAAGTCCTTCCGAAAGAAGGACGTCCCAAAATGTTCCAATATGTGCATTTTGTCTAATGTCCTAAATATGCTTTTGAGAAGATAAAAAGTTTGAAAAATATCCTTGTGAAGGATAGTTTTACGTAAGACGATTTTCTTTTAAATCTTAATGTCACGCCTTTGGACGATACTAGATTTAAATAACAAGTTTGGTATTTATCAGACTTCTTTTTTTTTTTTTTTTTTGTGGTCACAGACATAAACAAAGGCACGAGCATCGCGAAGCTTTCCTCTCTTTTTCCCATTCAGGGGCCTCAAAACATACATTTCCGATGAAGTATCAGGTGGAATAAGTAGGAAGCAATATGATAATTAGAGGTTTAAAGTGCCCTAGGAAGATAGTGCAAGAGAAAGGAAGGAAGTGTTTTCTTGCACCCAACACCGACCCCTGCCGAGCCACAAATGTCTAATTTGGTGTGAGGCGCAAATTCCATCACTACACATACGTAGAGAGTGGAATTCCCGCAGAGTGGACCCAATGCCAGGGCACGATATGTCATCTGCGTTTGGTGCTACACCATTTGCTCTTGTCCCTCTCTCGTTTTTTGTGGACGTTGAACCGCCTGCGTGCCTCGGCACATGCTCCATTGGAATGTTATTCTACCCTTGTAGTACATACTAAGTCTTATTGACTACCGCTTCCCCCTTTACGATATGCATAAGCAGCCATTTCTTTTTCTAGCGTTAGCGTAAAGTAGCAGAGCGCATGCGCAATGCTTTCAGGAAAAAAATAGTGATGTTATAACTATTTTTTACTTTCTGTATTACGGGAAAATACTATATTCCACCCAAAAATATAGACATTTTACCGAAAATATATATTTTGAAGACCTCTGAATTAAATGCCCTTTTTGTTTTACTCTTTGTTCTGCATAATTATGTAAGTAGACAAAATAGTGTAAATTTCACCGTAAATTTTGATACCGATATTTCATTCTAAATTCACGTTTTGAGATTTTCTGAATCCAAGAAAAAAGCATAGGTGGGTAGTTTTTCTCATTCTGCAAAACTTATGCATAACTGGTAGACCTTAAGAGATAGACAAAAATCTTTAAATAACACAATTTATGTGAAATAAATTTTTGTGAGCTAATCTTCTCTTAGATATACCTTGCTATTGGTTTCAAATTACCAACATTTATACTTTTCTCAAGCGGAAAGTCGTTATTCATTTCTCCTCATTTCTTTTCTTTAATTGGCCATGAAAACTCCCCCAGCAAAAATATGGAGTCTCAAAACTATTTCACAGCGACTAGCTCTTAAAAAGATTCGGCTCTCGCTTAGGCCTAATGCATCATCTAATTCCCATTGTACCCACCATGGAACGTGTAATAACATTAATTTTAAAAGTGTGTATCTGGATTAATATGAAATAGATAAACGGAAAAAGCGTTTATAATATCTAATAGTTTGTTCAGCACAGCACTGGGTAGAGAAAGCCATGTGAGTGCAACAATCAGATCTTCACTCCTATATATGCAAAAATGGGATTTCATAGTCATTACATAGCAATGAGCTTTTAGAGTTACTTAAGCCTAGTATTCGCCTACACCCTTTGTATCTGCCTGGATATTTGTAATAAAACCATTTCCACAAACGTTCATCTCCATTAACATGAAATAGATTGAAGAATGGGTCATTATAAAAATTGTTTCTAACAAATAAAACTGCCATTAAAATGTACCTCTCTCTTCATCTCTGTCTCTCTTACACTCTTACCATTTCAGTTAAAAATCCTATGCTAGAATTTCTCCGAAAATACGTGCTTTGAGGGCATTAATTAACAAATTGTAACAGTGTGAAATAGAGAGGGAGGGGGAGAGAGAACAGTACAACTTAAAAGCAAAAAGTCGGTTCAATGCTGAATATGCTATTTATGTTCTATGTCTTCCAAAGAAAATCTCCCGCCCAAACTACTTTCTACACCGAAAATTTGTACATAGTTTTTATTTTTCAGAAACAATCGTTTTAAATATTTGATTAATATACCACATGTTTAATACTCATCGAAACTATTCAGTAAAATCCTTTACCACGAGAAACTGTAAAGCGAAAAGTGCAATGTTTAATACTATTTGTACTTTAGCGTGCTTAAAAATTAGAACTTCTCCGTTAATATGGATATTAGTTTTTATGGACTCTGTGATCATGATTCAGTTGGACTTCCAGCTCGCGTAGTGTAAAGTTACGATGAAAATTTTAGCTAACAATTATAAAATACAATTTTACGATAATTTCGATAGCTTCGATAACAATAATTTCGATTTTATGATAATTTGAAACCTTTGTTTCTTTGCCTAACTTAAATGACCACGAGGATGTACATTTGAGATAATGTTAAAAACTTATTTTCTACAATTCACAATTTTAAATTAATTGCTTTCGTAATGAATTAAAGAAATTCAAAACATTACAACACATTGAAGGCATTCTTACAATTTATTATATAATTGGGCTGAAATCGTGGTATTTATAGGCTTTTCTTAAAATGTATTTTATAGGGAAAGAATGGTATCAATTGTTTCAATATTTCAGAATATTATGTGTATTTTTGGTCACCTGGTGCATTTAGTAAGGACGAATATCTGAATTTCAAAAGAAATTGTGCAGAAAATTCTTGCATATGTTCCAAATTTTTGTTTGTTTATTTTCATCAAAATTTGTAACATCGGTAGTTTGGTTTACCAACGTGATGTTTACAGGTTCTTTTTATATTTTATTGGTTTTCTAGTGTTACCTGCTGTGAGATAAAAAATATAATTTCGATTGTAGAACCTTTTAGAGTAGTTGTTCATAAATGGTGCAAGTATATAATCATAGGCCAAACTGACTATATTTACAACGTTTCTGTATCAGATTGTACGAAAAACGAGAATATGGGTCTAAGAGAAACAGAGGTTTCATTAATGTTTTCGTGGGATAGTTTTAAGAAAAACTTCTCCTCCCACAGTTTGAGGGAGGGTAGCCGATTACCGTGTCGTTGCTCGGACCGACCGACAGAGAAAGAGAGGAGGAGGAAACCCGATTGTGCCAAGTTGCCGCCGTTCCCTAGCTGTGTAATGCCTTAGAGTTATTAATAAAATCTGAGCGTGTGTCACACAATAAGCATGGCCAATATTACGCAGCAGGAGGTCTCATGTCCAGAATTGTCCGTTACTTCAATAACAATGTCACTTTTCTTTTGTTGAGCATCCATTGGATCTGGAGTGGAGTTATAACGAGAGTAAGGTAAACTCAAACACTCATCTCAGTTCAAATCAATTTTATAATCTGTCTTCTTTAACAAAAATTTGGTTGTAATTACATTGAATTATTCATGTTTGCTACAGATTTTATCAGTACTTGACCAGCAAGTAATGTAAAATAATTTCTACCAAAAAATTAATTTAACGTGGAGTTAAATATGCTAAGCTAATATAATTTCTCTATATATTTGTGCATTTCCATCTGTCAAACCGCTGCTTGCCCTTAAGTTTAAATTGGAATAAGTCTTTTTAATCATTAGACATCGTTGTAAACATTTTGTAGTGGATTAAAATAAACATTTGTGTTTAATACTTTTAACACAATACGCACTGTTGCTAATCAGGAAAGAAAAGATGGAGAATGAATTCATTATTATGCTCGATACTAATTACATAAATGGAGATTAATGTGACTGTGTGTTGAGAGAACCAATTTTTATAATTTATCTTATCTTTGAAGAGCAGCTGCTCTTAACAAGCGTAGTTTATAAACTATTCTTAAAATGTTAAAACTGGGAGGTTTATAGCCATTTTATATCAATGTCATTAATATTATATTAATTTATTAAATCTTATAATTTAAAATATATTCAAGCCACTTCTTGAATATAAATTTTGGAGGATATTTTGGATACTACACTACTAATTGCAGACTTTTAATAACTTGCAGTTGCAGTCAGGAAGTCAGATGCTTAGAGTCTTAAAAACTTGAACTATTGGAAAGGAGAGTTGTCTGTCTTTTTACTGTCATTAAACGTATTGTGATTTTTTTGAACTTGTTATGAAATGATTTTTCGTAGTCAATTATTTAACTATTTTTAGGGGAAAATCTTGCTGCTCTTAGATTTAACAATTCAAAAAAGGAGCTATCCTTAAACTTTCAAATACTTCCGTTATCCATAATGTTGAGTCCCTGTTTTCTCAAACCTGTACACTAACAGTATTTTGCCTGTCTGGACAAAGCTTGCTACTTTTTCACTACACGACTCAACGAAAATTATAGGCTACCATACAACTCCCAAAAGCTACTCTTGTCATATTTTCTATCCTTACGAAGACATGTGCACTGTTTAAACCATCTGGTCAAAGGTTTGTTATATAGGTAAGAACCTGGCAAAAATCATGGATCTCCAGAAACTACCAATCGTTTAATTATTTGTCAACTTGACCTCTTTTAAAATCACCATTATTACACTTCATTTTCTCCCCGCCATATACAAAACTATACTGCTTGACCAACCAACACCCTCATTTGCGCATTTGAGCCATAATACTTGACAAAAGTTTTAAGAAATCTTCAAGAAATTAGCAATGATATTTTCAACCCCTTGTGTTCAAATTTTCTCTATTTGATCAATCTATTAAACTTGAGAAAAAAGTAGGTTACTCGCGAATTCCAAAAATCTACGAATCCTTATTTTCAACTCTTTGTAGAAAGCAGTTGTGCAATTCGGGCAAGGAATTGGCTAGAAAACCAATACAATTAAGGACTTTAGGTTCTCCAGTTTTCTCAAGCGTTTATATTTGTAAATTCTGTGTTTCAAGCAAGTAAATTTGTTAGTTTGCTAGTCACTACTAGCACAACTGTATGCAGCGAACTCCTAGATTTCTTGACAAATGGTTGAACTAATTTTGGTGGGAAAAATTTAACTGCGCCACAAAAGACAAGTTCCTAGCATTGTAGTTCTCAAAATGCATTAACCTAACTTCATATTTATTTCCCAAAATTGCCACTTTAAGGAACTTATCGGTATTGAAATGAGTGTTATTTTTAGGGATTAAACATTATTGTGTTATGTTTATTTACATTAAAAGTTCCGCCTATAAATTTTGTTTATTATATTGACGATCTCTGAATTTTGGACCACAGGAAGCGTGTTGAACATTTAAGTGTGTTGGAAAAATACATTATTTAAAAACTGCTTTTAATGTCTGAGATATGGCTTTTTATGTTATAAATTATATTTAAATGTTAACTTGACAAGCAGCATTTAAAATACAACTATATAGAACTATTAATCTACAAGTACCAAAATTTGTGAACGGGTTAAATGCCTAAAATAGATGTATTTAAGAGTATTCAAAGTTTGATGTCCTCAACTGTATATCTTACTATGTTCGCACATTTGGTTAAAAATAAACAAAGTTCCAGACACTATTAAAAGTGCCGCGTTAATAAAACGTTAGGGTTAAATGCACCTCAAACATTATGCGTGATTAAAAACTTGTGGGTTGGTAGGAAAGAAGCTCTTAAAGTTTTATTTTTGGGATCAGAGTGGGTTTACAGCATTGCTCATATTGCAGTTGCAACAACGCAGTGTGTTGTAATGGGCATAACTTCCGCCCTTAGCCAACTGCACGTGCATTTACTGTACCTTGATAAATGAGATACCGCTCCCTCTATTCCGTTGTCTTACGACTATTTCTTCGAAATGACTCTTTTAAGTCTGAGCCGGTGTTTGCATTTCTGCCTTTGTGCACATGCTTTTATTGACGGATAAAACACGTCCTAGAAATCAACTTCTAAGAATACCTCAAGAGATAAAAGCGCTAATATTATACGAGTAAGGGTTGCCGCTTGTGCTCGTAACCGTATGCTGCCCTATTTTTACTTTATTTGCTGCTTACTTATGGCAAGTAGAATAATTATTGTTTTTTCAACGAAATTCGAGAATTCAACGGAATCACATATTTTGAGCCCCTTGAATAAATAAAAAAGACTCATTGTGAACAGTATAACTCAAAAGCAAAACGTCGAACAAATACCAAATTTATATTTAATCTGAGTACTTTCGAAACATGCTACATGAAGATTTTCAAGAAACTTCTCCCGTTCCAAATTATCCTTTACATGGAGCTTGTTTTGAAGTTCTGATGTTTTAAAAAACGTTCTAAAGATTTTTATTAAAATACCGCATATTAATTAAATTTATATGAATAATAAAATGCGTGTCTTGAATTTCCTTGGAATATCTTATGAAGTCTTCTTCATTGAAAAGGAACTTCTCTTAACCTTATATAACTGGTAAACGTTATTAAGAGATGTAAAGCCTGCCACACAAAAGATGTAGATGTTTTAACAATTACAATATATTTTAAATAACTTTTCCTGGTATAAGCTGTTTGTGAGATATCTTAAAATATTTAGATTTTTTCACTAATCCGTCATACATTTTAAGTCCTGTTGATATTCAGTTGTTTCTCCCGATTGCCTGGAAAGAGTATGAAATATTAAGACTAGCTTATAGAATCCAGTTGTTAAACATTACAAATTAAACAATAAAAACAAAATTTAACCATAGTCTGAAATACTCCTAGCAATCCTAGATTTTATGGGGCACTCCATATAAACTAACTGAATTTTGCACAGATATCAAGTAAGTTTAAATGTGCGTGCGGATCCTGTATTCTTGCTTTTACCATTTCAGCTGTGTAGGCGCACAAGTTTTATTAAAAATCGTGAAGTTTGAGTAAAATGTATTTCCTTTTGTATCTATTAATTTCAGTTGTATTTAATCAATAAAATTCTCTAAACCTTTAAATTAATTTAAATATGTACATACAGTTGTTTGCCTGAAAAACATAACTTTAATAGGCTGTGTAAATAAACTACACCTATTTTTATTTAAATTATATTTTGAATCTGCAGACGACTTTTGTTTATTCTTGTGTATTAAAATTTACTCCATACACGCCACCGAACGCTAAGGATTCATAATAGGTCAATAGCATTGAAACTTTCAACATACAGAAAAAAATTTTCCTTGAAGGAAAATTCTTCATGTTTCCAATTTTCCTCTACCGTTTAATGAAGAGAATGCACAATATGAACTCAATAAAAGGGGAAATACACAACAAAAATATAATAATATTTCGCATTCTCCCCTTCTCCACTTCTGCGAACGTAGTTTTCCTGATTGCCGACAGAGCGTATTAAATAAAGCGGATGTTCAATAAAGAAACATTTTGAAGACAGAACAGAGGGCGCTGTTCAGAAGCGACAAGATTGAGGGTGATAATAAAAGCGCCGAAAAATGCTGTTCTGTGAGAATTTGCTATAAAGAAGCGTCAAATTAGATTCGAGTCGCTGAAGCGTTGTGAAGGCACTTGGCAACGGTTGTTTTCCGTTTTAGCGCTGTTTAAGAGTATGTAGTTACTGAACTAACTCAAAAGTATTTCACTGTGGCAACCACACTCTCTTTTTCTAATGTAAAATAAACTTACCTTTCCTCTTTTCTAATTAAGATTATCTTCCGAGTTCACTACAAGTTCCATCAAGCGTCAATTTCGTATCGTTCAACTACGAAGTTGTAAACCGTACGTCGTGTTTAAACTACTTGAGTGGGAAGTAGTCTAATGCTACTTTTGTCATTACAGTATTATTTCGGTCCTACGAAGGTACATAGTATAGCAGAGAGCTGGTTTGTGTCCTTGGATCCAAGTTTCTATACTTGGATTTACAGATATTTAAAAAAAATTATTAGGACGATTCTCATAATTGCTGCAGCCAGAGTAGATTATATCTGTTTGGTTTAAGTCCTCCTCTGGTACGTTTCTCACACTGAACCGACATGGCTACATCTGAAATTCGGCCTAGTTTATAATTGCAGGAGAAAGCAGAAATCCTTAGGTTCGTCATCGTGACTTTAGAAAGCAAATTATTATTTCACGTGTAGATGGTGCATATTTTATAAACCTGTAGAAATAAATATGGAAACGAACAGATTTACATCTAATGAGGCGGGCTGAAAGTCAGAAAGGATCAGGTCACCCTAAAGGACCTGGCTTGAATCTTGAGCATGATCTGAATTTTTAAGTTCTTATTCTTCTTGAAATGTTAAAGATAACTGTGCATACAAAAGAGAGAGGCGCAACTGCAACATAGTACCACGCGTAGGACCTTAGCGTCATTTGTGGTTCTACCGTGACCCCTTGGAATGAGGGAAAGACCCAAAATGAGACTAGATTCGGATAACGACGGGCGCAGGCATAGACGAGGTCTCTAACGGTTCCAGACATAACGCCTCCGTCACCCCTCGCATCCTGTCCAATGACCTATCACCCCGTGCGGTCTCTCCAAAAATGGATAATCGGAACGGTCCTATAACCCTGAAGTAGATGAGATGGAAATAGGAAATGATAGACAGGAAGGTCTTGGTATAAGGATGAGCTCTCCAGCATTACCAGGGGGAAAGCAACGAAAACGCCAAGCAGAGGATTGAACCTGCGACCTTCCGATTGCTGGTCGCAGATAGTACCGCTTAAGCCATCCTAATCGATATTTTACAAATGGAGAATGTATCTTCATATGATGAGAGAAAGAAGTTGTAGCTGCGATCAGATAATTTCGCATTTTTCAATTTTAAGTAAATAATTGATGTTATCGTGGAGTCGGAAGTTTAAAAAAGGGAGACTTTCACAAAGAGGGAGACTTTCACCAAAAGGGAGACTTTCTTTTAATAGAACACATGAATTCCGATTACAAAAATATCTTGTTTATTATGGCGTTTAGCGAAAAACGTAAGTGCCTGTTAATTTAAAAGCTGGATATATCTGGCGACTTTTTATTATTTATAAAATTTCATTATTTTAAAAATATACACCAATTTTTTGTTATTGTTATTTGTGTACATTAAACCACTTATAATCCTGAACCTTATATTCTACTTACTGTGGTGTGCGAAACATTTCGAACCACATAAGTCGAATAAGCACCAATTTGGGAATTGTCAAGCATCTTACTTGCGTATATCAATTAACACCTCAGAAAAACCATATCACACGACACACACATAGAGAGGGAGAGAGACAGAGAGAGAATACGAAACAGAAATGTGTAGTGTTTAACGTCCGCTTTTACTACATACGGCACCGCAGGCGGTGACACTGATGATACATGAGATGAAGATGGAGCACCGGTGGAATGAGATGGCGGGGGAAACCGGAGGTCCCGGAGAAAACCCGCCCCAACGCCGTGTTGTCCACTATAAATCTCACTTTGCGGTGAATACGAAACAGAGAGAATAGAACAAGAAGTGGAGGAGTGAATCTCGAGAGCGAAGCTGGAGCTCTCCTAGTTTAACTAAAGCTAAGCACTACTGTAAATAAAATATTTATTAATGTTCCAATCAGTCCAGCTGAAAGTTCTATCGTAAATTAGTCTTAAATAAGTAGTGATTGATTTTAAATTTAATTTCATTATCTTTATTGGCTTTTAAGCTATGAAATTATGAAAATGTGCTGTGCCAAATAATCTGCATGCTAAAATTTAAAAAATATGTTTTTCTTAAAACCTCTTAAGATTTTCAGTTTTCAATCTTATTACTTTAAAAATTAATAATTTGAGAACCTTTTGCAAGACATAAGATTACATATGACACTTATATGTGCGACATTTTGGAAGCTTAATAAAACGGTATTAAGTAAAACATTTTAGAAAAAAAGCTAATAATTCCACATTTAGAATGAAAAGAATTGTAATTATAGATCCTCCAGGATGTCAAGAGGGAAAACAAAGCTTAGAATTAAAGCTTATGAATATTTTCATGTGCACGCGGTTCCAAATACGTGTTTTCACCAAATTTCAGTGGTGAAATTCAGTGGTCTTAATTTTGGTGAACAGTTCAGAGAACTTCCCACACAGCAGATTTGTATAGAGTTCAAAACTTCCTTAGCGACAAATGATGTATTTGCCATTAGCCTTATTGTGTCTCCATTCACCTGATGTACATGTATACAGGAACAGTGGGTGATGACAAATTAACTTTTGCATTTAACCGCTGCACTTAATATCCTGCAACAGAGGTCGCCTAGCTATGCATGTTTGTATTTCAGGCTGCTTGTCGCTACGAGACAGGGGCATAAAAATGCTGTGAGAAGCGCAAGAATTGTGTTACTCTGTTGAAAAAATGCTGTTGCTACAGTTCAAAATAATGCATTCTTATTACCAATCTCGATATTCAGAGGTAAATTTTGATGCTAAGCGCTTATAAATAAGGGGCGCTTTGTACAATGTTTACTGCTTTAACTTCGTTCATAGCAAATATTTTAGCTTCGTAAATATTGATTACTGGTTTATTTTACATATACTGTAGTTACATTGTATTCAGAAAAAATAATATAGCACAAAATATTTGGTGCGAGTCAATGAAAGATGTCTTTCCAATAAATGTTTTTAAAACCTTAAAGAACCAAAGTAATCATAAATTTATTGGTCTTTCGGAATATTTTTTGTGAAACTAAAATAAAAGGAATATTATGCAATATCAAAATGAATTATTGATCATTATATTTACACCTCAGTCTCACGGAAATAGTACATTTTACGGCGTAAATTATAAACAGTTTTTGCTAACTCAACTTGCTTAGTTTTTATTTACTAACTCACAGTTAGTATAAAGCATTCTTTATATCTGCTGGGATAGTTAATAGTACCATAAGAAATATCTTTAGATACTCGTGTTGTGGAAAAAGTTTCATTGTTACCTATACCTTTAATTCCGCTTTCCTTATGGTATTATTATTCTATATAAAGCATTTTATCAGAGCTTTATTCCAAGAGTATACTTTTAGAAATGGTACCTATTTGGATTAAATTTGGTCTACCTTTCCAAATGTTTTCTAAGTTCTTGTCTGTAAGTTACTCATGGTATTTGCTTTAATCTACATTAGTATTTGGCAAAGTATTTCACCTGCAAAAGGCTGAATATTTTTTTTAAATTTAAATTTAAACGTTTTTGTTTAATTTTTTAAGTATCTTTTAGACTTTGTTTTATAAAAGTATAAAAACCTGACACTTTTGTAAAACGATCATCTTAAAATTATATCAAAGTATATATTTATGTATTATTTTACTTTCTTTCAGTATGCTGTCATAGAATCTTTATACTGCCGTTGTTTATTCATGTCATACTTTACACAGCTTTCATTTAAATCATCTTATCTAATAGTGATTTATACGTATAGAAGACGACAGATTTTTGAGCATGAGACATATTTTGCAACAAACCGTTGAGTGAATTCTGAAAACTCGAAAGTTCAAAAAGTAAGCTTCCTATAGAATTGCGTACATTACTTTTTTTTTCGTTGTTACCTACCTCAAAAGTGTCCCGTAGTTTCTCATTTTCCAAGCGTAGAGAATGAAAGACAAATTAAATATCAGCATCCCCCTGAGAAGTAACAGTGGAGTTACTAAGAATTAATTCAGTGAAAACTGTGCTGTTAGATTCTACTACCATAGCAATTATCGTAAAGAAACACATTTCTTTATGGTCACCATTTTGCAGTTTATGTAACATACGACTTTCTTAAATTTAAATTTAAAATTTAAATAACTTTAGCTCAGGAAGCAACGAAAATAGCAACAAACTAGTCCATCCAATGAAGGACGTGACCGCATCCAAAATGCTACATCCCATACCATAGGAGACTGGAATAATGTAAATTATTCTGGTTTCTCTTATCCAAATTTAGTACAATAAATCGCATATTAAAGCCAGTTTAACTCGGTTACCTAGGTCAAAGTTTGTTTTGTAAGCTTTGGTGTTCTGGAAAAACCTGCTCATCAGAAGGGGAGATACAGATTCGACATCGCAACTTCCGTAACATAAAACTTTCATAGCAAATTATGAAATTAATTCATATCATGGCGAGACTTTTTTTCGTAAAAATGAACCAGCTCGTCCTATTTCCCCCCCTCTCCCCCTTCAGACCCCATCTTTTCATATTAAATGTCTCACTCATTAGCAAACGGGAGGCAAGAACGTTGTATGTACATTTTAAAAACCATATGCGTAGCGCCACTTGACTTTTTCCGCTCGTTAGAAGGGATAATTCGTTACCACATTTCATCGTGTGTTTCTCACACGCGCGTCTCCAACAAATGCCACGTGAGGACATCAAAGTCGTGATGTGCAGTCCACTCCTCTACTTCCTCCCTTCCTTCGGATAATTATGGCTTGTTTTACTGCTTCCTCTTGTTTACGGTTGTTCTTGTTATTCTAGTTTTGTCTTCCCTCATTCCTTCATTAGCAAACTTGTTAGTTCAAGCACTTAGATTCGAAGTCATCGAGGCAAAAACTAGTCATTGCAAGAATGGGAGAATCATTTCTAGATTAAAACTATTAAAAATTGTAAAATAAGCTGCTCTAATATGTATTAAAGTTAATTTATAAATATATGCTTATGAAATTTATATCTCGAAAAAATACAATTCATTTGCTCTATGTTTAACGTTAAGAGCTAATTCAACATAAACCCTGCATGTATGATAAGATTGAATGTTGCATTTGTCCATTAAATTGGATTGTTACGGAATTACTTTTCGTTTCTAGAAACTTGCTAATATGTCTTAATATACTGAATAATCAAGTTCTCTCGCATAAAAGCCCAAAATATTTATGTTGATTCCGGCAACTTAATTGATACTTCTACGATTCTCCTAATATAGGTATTTCATTGTTATATTATGTATTTTAAAATTTGCAGTTTTTATACATGTTTAAGTATCCCGGAATAATTTCCTCCCTTAATCGTTTATTGTATTTTAAAGAAACTGGTATAATTTTTCCACTCAAAGTAATAATGAGAAATTGGAAATAAACTATAATAAAAGTTTTCATTGTATTTTGAGACTCCAAAACCAAATGAGTCAAATTTGTGGTCTCTCAATGGGCTACTAAAATCTCTGGATAGTTGGGTGCACAATGAGAGTCTGTAAGGAAGATCTTATTTGTAGGCTCCAGGTACCGTCTCCTAATGTTGTCCTGGACAACGTTGTCCTACTTGTCTAGTAGGTGGTAGTTTGGTCGAGTATTATCAGTTCTTAACAGATTGTTGCAAATGGACTTGTGGCTCTCATAAATAGGACAAGCCCATTTCATACTGATATTGATGAAAACTGAAATTAGCGCAGCAAAAGCTTCATTTTTGGTTTCGAAATTCATTTAATTAAATCGAATACAAGGTCCTTGTTTCTAAAATTACTAGCGGTGTTTGGAGGAATAATTTCAGATGTCTAAGTTTTAAGGTCAATTATAAAATGTACAAAATATGCAACTGCTATACAAAAAAGTGGCGACAATAGAACAACTATTCGCGACAACAATGCATCTGACAAAGCTATTTGTTAAAATGGGTTGAAAGAATCTTTTGGAGATTCTGAAGAAAAATGGATTGGAAAGAGAACGGGCTTCTAGGTAACCTCTGTATGAAAAATCATACAGATTACTTAATGAGAAAAATTGAGGGAAAGTAAAAGAGGAATAGGCGTACAACAGGAATGCCAAATTTTTGCCATCCTATTCAACATTTTCTTGCATAATTTGGTGAGGAACTGTTTTCAGATACAAGTAATGGTAAAAATAATAATAAAATGACTAAAATTTACTGCTGACATGAATCTTTGTACTAGTACGTAAAAAAGCGATCTTAATAAACATGTTGATGGAGATAAATACAGATAGTGCAAGGCTTATAGTTATTTAAGTTCAACGTGAGATAGCGGAACAAGTGGTCAGTAGCCGTTGTAAATAAGATTTTTGGCGCCGTATATTGCGGACATTTCCATCCGAATCAGTTGAAGAGGAGGTGCAGGAAAAACAACACTGAACGCAATCAGGAAGAAGAAAATAAATTGTCAAAAGAAGGGATAGATGCATCTGAAGAAGCGCTGATTGGGAGGAATACTTGAACCACGAAAGAAAAAAAAAACAACAAACAGTCGATGGATAAGATAAGTTATTATATATATCGAGAGGAGGAAGGAGAGAGAAAATAAGAACGTCTGAAGGAGTCAGAATTTCCAATGGAACACTTGCTCCTGATTAGAAGGCTCATATTCGGTAGATTGACCAACTTGCATCATTCCTCTTAACTTTCATCAAGCTTTTTAACTTTTTTTTGGATAAAAACAGAACAGTTGAATGGTTATATCAATTTGGTAACTTGTTTTGCACCTCTTTATGAGGGAGATATGTCTGACAGTGACACACATGTATGATCGCCTGTGGAGTAGTAATGTCAACTTCCTCGCTGCAGCAAGTTCGTGCTGTGAGCGGACGAGCGCGGAACCGAGTGTGATGTTTATTTTTAAACGCATCCATCAGATCCCCTCCCTAATCTCTCTCCCACTCGCTCCCTCCCAGAACAGCTGAATGGTACAAACGGATTTATTGCTTTATTATTGCTGATAATTCATACGCGATAAGGAATAACCTCACTTGAGATCTTGCATTCTTCGAGGGCAGGAATTATTTACCTTTTGGATTACGCAATACCTTTTTGTGCTTCGGTGTGACAAAAAATAAGCTTATTTTCATTGGCAGTTTCTGTTTATACCTACCGTAACTAGCATCTGTTTCTTAGTGTAGTGGGATTGGCAGTAATGTAAGAAGTAATTAGGATGTCAAAATAAATAAGTATTCGAGACCTGTATACTTCTATATTTTGTTTCTCCAAAACGAGTCAACCAAACAATGCATTCTTTGTTACATTAGTAATACACATATTTTGGTTTTATGTGTAACAATCACGCGTTATTCTACCCATTACCAATTATTTCCTTAACTATTCTGTAAATTGTGAACACACACTTATTTTTCTATCTTTTTTTCATTTTATATAATAAATAATTGTTAGAAATTACTTTAGGACATATTGATTGACGCACTTTTTAACAGTTTTCAGCTTAATTCGAAGAAGGCATGAAACCTGTCAATAACTATATGGTTGTTAGGTATATTCCTTTAAATGGCATGATATGAAGTTTCAGATGCGTAGGTATAATTACTCACTTGTAGTAATAGTGTAAACAAATCAGTATTGACGGTTTCTTAAAAATGAATAAAACTCGAATACAAGTTGGGGTAAAGTAATTAGTTTTGAAGGGTTTAACCGTAACATAAATATTAAACGATTTTTCCTTTAGCTTTCAGTCATTAGAAAATGGACTAATGAATTTAAGCGTGGTCATATGCCCATTAAAAATGACAGGCGCTCAGGGCATCATAAAACGCTATGATCGACGAGACTATGAAAAAAATTCACAATGTGGTGGTTCGTGATCCCCGATTGAACGTACCGAATTGAATGACATTGTATAGTCCGATAAGCCGTTTCTACTATATTTTACACAAAGTTTTGGGTATCAGAAAACCGTCCCCTCAATGGATGCCACATTTATCAATAGTGAACCCCAAACTCATTGGAATGAATATTTCAGGGATGGTTTAGGCTTTTTTAAAAACCAACTCCAATGACCTTTCCGACGTTTCATGAAAGAAAATGAAACACTTATCTACTTCATGCCAGAGAAGGAGCAGACAAACAGTGGATGACAACAGGTGGAAATACCTCAAAGAAGGTAGAAAACGGTTCCACTCTAGCAAAAGTTAGAGCCATTGTTTTCTGGGATTATGATGTACATAGACTATTTTCAGAAGGGCAGGACTGTCAATTTGAAGAATTAATCTCACTACTGAACTAAATGGGGGATGATATTCAGGCTGAACGTCCACACCGTGTGAGAAAGAAAGTTCTCTTTCATCAGATACATTCCACACACTTCTCGAATTGTTGTTAAAGTGCCTCCACATCCGCCATACTCGTCGTATTTGGCGCTCGGCGATTACTCACCCCCCCCCCCCTCGCAAACCTGAAGAAATGTCCGGATGAAGCTTTTACATCAAATAATGAGATTGCTTAATCTATTTTTTCAGGGCAAGTAGTGCTAAAATGTCTCTCGTAAAACGCTATGTAATTGTTAGGCTTGATACTATGTACTCTTGTACAAACCTTGAGTTAAAATTTCAAACGCTTAACATTTCAGAGGTATTTCTAAAAATGTAAAAATTCAAGCTCACACCAACGATAACTTGAAAATTGTAAAAGCTATGAAAATGTATATGTGACATAAATTGTATATATTTCATGAGGTATTTGGGGGAAACGATATATACATTACGAATAAAATACATATCATGAAATTTCTGGAAACAGTCCGTAAAGTTCCTTTCATTCGGAAGGAGTTTTCATAACTAATAACCACAACAGATGCACCAAAAGTAAACTCCCAGAAAATGTAGATCTCTTTAAAATATACAATGTATTTTCAAAAAGGGTTATAACATCAGCCATTACTGAGATATTTCGTATTGATTTGATTCCCCCATTTTTTAGCTGATGTCATTCAGATGTTTTTCGCGATGTCATACAATACGGAATTTCAGGATCAATGTGCCCATATGTTGATAGGCTTTTAAGCGTCTGACAGTCGTCTTTGTTTCCTGTAATCACCTTGAATTTATAAATATATATGCGGTGAAACTACGTATTTCTGCAAACGTTTATCCGGATTAATATGAAGTAGGGAGAAAAATTATTTTTAAGAATAACCTACAGAAATTATACAAAAAGAAATTTTAGCAGATAGAGGAAGCCATGTGTGTAACAAGTCACTTTTTAAAAATAAAATCATAACCATGGAACTATCATAAGCAACCCAGAGGGATGGTTCAGCGGTGTTCTTAAAAGGAGATCTATGTCATTCGAATGATTATTAGTAACGATAAAGGTGCAATACTATGAATAGATAATATAATTTCGATATCTTGTTTTCCTTAAATTACCGCTTCAGTGGGTCTCACAGAGGGACTCTAGTGTCAGCTGATTCAATACCCCTTCCCTTCTGCATATCATCTGTTTCCATATAGGATTCAGTAGATTGTCCCTGGTCTAGCAGACCGGATGTTAGGATGGCGTAAACGTAGTCAGCATAATCCAGGTGCGCAATTGTTTCAGTATTCGGGAAAAAAACAGCTTTTAGTAAACAAAATACTTTGATACTGATCATAAATGTTTTCCTTTCTGTAGATCCTTGAAGCTAGTAGGTTAAGAATTTTGTGAGTGTTTCAGTAAAGAACATTTCATGTGCCTTAATTGGAGTGTACACACACCGGATTACACTAGTTAGCCTTGTGAAGCCATTGATTCACGCAGCAGTCCAAATGGCTGATACCGTTCACAATTAACCCAATGTCTAGCAATGTTCAGATAGAGGAAGAAAAATAATTAGCGACTTGTGCGATGGCTAGAAGGAGATGGTCCGTGAAGCAAAGTCGTAGCTGAAGGTCACCAACTGCTCTGCCACGCTCTAAGGTCAGGCATCAGTCTGATATATCTGCAAAGTCTCTGCTTGTTATGTCAGATCTTTGTTTCAGAGATAAAGCAAGGAAAAATTTACGTAGGGATTTCCAAAACAAAGCAAGTTCCATTTTATTCCCTTTAGATCATACCGTTTTCACTTGGGAACTTCCAACTTTTGTTTTAAGGACAGCATTTAGTGTATCTTATCTTTGTATTGATGATACGTCGTATCTGCGGGAAATGAGGGTAGTTACTTCCAGAGCGTACTAAATCGAATTCTCAAGGTACACACAGGCGTACAACTTTACAGAAATTGTCTTATTGGTTATGTCTTTATGCCTAGGTAGGTACAGGAATTTGGAGAGTACACCACATTTAAAGAGCGGATCGCTAGATGACGACTTTAAAGTTCCATTGCCTTTGCATGGCCAAGAGTTTGAAAGAACGAATAACGATTTCCCGTTTTGAGAAAAACTTAAGTATTTTCAAACGCGAATCAATAGCAAGGAAAATCTCCAATATGGTTAACGCCGCATAAAAATGCAATTCGACCTGGATTGCATACTGCAATGAAATTTGAAATTTATATTTTTATGTAGTAATGCTTTTGCTATTTCTTTCGATCTTCAGTTATGCAAAGGTCACGTAGAATAAAAGACTTCACAGGCTATTTACAGAAAATCAAAGATAAAAGTTTCGTTTTGCTAAAAAGATCTCTGTAATTAAAATAATATATGTTTGAACCACTTTTCCAAAATGTTAACATTTCCCATATAAAGGGTAGTTTGAGATGGTAGATTTTCTTGAAAACCTAAGTTTACGATTCTTGAAAGCTGAGAAACTTAATTATCAAGTTTAGTATTTATCTGAATTTTCGATTTTGACACTTTTTCAGAGACACATTCACACAGACATACGTGGGTGGTTTCTAGAAATGTCCTTTTACTTCAGGGAGCTTCGAAATATTCGAAAGAGTGTCAAGTCCTTGTTCCACGTCACAGATTTTATTTCCCAAAATGTGTTTATAGTTACGTTACCGCAGGGCAGCATGCAGGAAAATACGTAATTTCTCTAGCAATTGCTTGAGGTTACAGAAGCTCCCAAGACTTGCAGCATCCCCCTGGTGGAGGACGGCTAAAGTGTGGGGTAACCAGCCACCCTTCTCCCAATTTCCTCAAGACAGACAGGAGATGAGCTCCATTTCCTTTCGCTAATGCGAAACTGGGGAAAAACGTTCTTGAAATCACAAGACATCTTATGGACCATGACTCCTCAGCACCTGATTCGTCGCAAATTACTAGTCTAATGGGAAGGAAAATGAAGGTTAAACTGTTTCCCCCCGGCGCCGCGTCGGTGTTTGCGCCCCTTTTGTGAGCAATAATTTACTGGTTTCTTCAGTCTAAGGGGGTCAGTAATAGACATGACGAGGAATGCTACAGCAGATGTCATAGACGGTGTTTCGAGAGCAGCTCATTAAAGATGAAATTTAGCTGCGAGTTTGGAAGTCTCCGTATTCCTTCAGTTTTCACGCATCATGTAAGTGTGACCTTAGCGATACATAATACAACCAACCTCCCTATAGAGACATAACCTCACTGCAAAGTAAACATTGGTTTTACCAATTATAATGAAACAAAGTCAGAATTTCGGAATTGTTGCTTTATAGGCGATAAAATGGTTCACAAAAACTGAGCATATAGTTATAATGTAAGCCAACATTTTAAAGGGAATGTCTAACATAATTCTGAAAAAAGCTCTTTTTTGGTAATCAGTTAACCTGAGTATTGTAATGAATAAATTAATAGTTATAAACAATGCCCGAGAGTTTCATAAAACTACTTCAGAAAGCATTTTGCTGCATTTAAAACATTCTACCCTACAAATAAATGGAGAAGTTCTACTTTACATACCTATATACTTATTATATATTAATTAAACTCGTTTGAGCCATGTTTAAGAAAACAATTTAAAGACCTTCATATAGTGATAAGCTTTTAAAACTCTTATCGCTTTAGGCTACTGTATTCTTATTTCTACAACAACATATTATGCATTCCATCTTTTTTAAAAGTAGCAGAAGCAAGAATTCAGCACTAAAGAGTTTTTATACTGAACCGTTATAAGCGCAAATTGTGGATACATTATTCATCTCTTTCGTCCTCCATTCATAAAATAGTGAAGTTGGAGAATGTAACAAAATGAAGGGCCGGTCACCTGGAACGATTCACTCTGGCTAATCCAGCCCACGTGCTGCAGAAGAAATGAACTTTGCCCTCGCATAACCTCACTGCGTGATTTAGAGAGTAAATAAAGTCTGTTCTAAATGGGACAAAAGCTGATGCTTTGTCATTTATTTGTTATCGCTCAAGCTTTCGGTGATCTGATGAGGTTTGCATTAAATTGCATATAAGTATAGTTTAATGATTATTTCACTGAGACGTGGAGGTGTTAGAAGAGCTCTTAAATTGTTTCATTTTGGTTAGTATTCTATAGTTGGATGGCTTGTAACAGAAAAACAATATAATGTGTTGAATGAATATTTCTACTTGGTCTTTTACAGACTGTTCTTACAAAAGCTTAACTTTTTGTCTATTTCTTATTAATCTAGATAAACTTTTATCTTATATTCACATATTTTGCTCTAAAAGTATACGAGGGCTGTTCAATAAAGAATGGTTACAATTTTTTTTTTTTTTTTTTTTTTTTTTTGAAAACGTACTTTTACTCATCCTCATAATTTTGATGGTCCTTCTCAAAATAGTCTCCCCTGAATGCGATGCACTTGCCAGTCTTCAAAAGCATGCTGGAAACCATTTTTAGATATCCTTCAAAAACGCCTCCGCAGCCTTCACCACTGCTTCTGATGATGGATAATGCCTCCCACGAGGGCGTTTCTTCAAGTCAGGGAATAGAAACAGGCATATGGGGCTAAATCCGGACTATAGGGAGGGTGAGGGATGCACTTCACGTTGATTTTTGCAAGATATTCAGCAACAACATTGGTAATATGCAGCTGCGCATTATCGTGGTACAGCATCCAGCCTACTTCATGGAAATGTGGCCTTTTGCGCCTGATATGGACTTGCAATGTTTTCAGGACAACCCTGTAGTATTGTCCAGTTACTGTTGTGTGTGCAGGTATAACATGTTGATAAACCATTCCATGAATATCAAAGAATGAGATGGCCATAACTTTCCCAGAAGAAGCAAACACTTTTGCTTATTTGGAGGTTGGTGATGAAGGAGATTTCCACACTGAGCTTTTCTGTTTGCTCTCAGGATTAAAATGATGTAGCCTAGTTTCATCAGCAGTGATTACGTTTGAAAGAAACTCCTCGTCTTCCTCTTACATCAACTTTAACTGCATGTTACCTCCATTGCAGCGGTAGGCGATATTGAACATGTCTGAACTTGACTGGTTCTCACAGGCGGGGACCAGGAGTACCAACAATGAAACTCCTACAGCGTGTTTGTTTCACATTAAGCTAACAGAATATAATAAGATTGAATTTTAGTGCGAAAAATTATGACCGCAAAAAATTATGATTATTCTTTATTGAACAGCCCTCGTATATTGTAATCACATGCTTAGAAACCGAATCGCTATGCGATGGTTTCAAATTTCATTATCTTTATAGGATCACAGAAAAACGAATAGTGACTTACCACTTCAAAAAATTAGGTGTAACTATTTGAAAGAGCAAACCATAACAAAGAGTATCTGAGAAATGGTTAACGTCACAAATATTTTAACGAAGATAAATTATGTCCTTTAAGGATATCTGCAACTTTTGCATAGTAAGGCATCGTTTCTCTTAGGATTATAACTTATCAAAAGTCATTCAGAGTGAAGAGAGCTTTACAGAAAACCCCCAGAAAATTGAATTTTGTTTTGTAATTCATGTATATTAAAAATGTGTTATTTAAGTAAAAGTCTCAGACTTTTGAGAAAATAAATAATGTCGCAAATCTGTCAATGAAAATGGTAGTTTGAAATTCAGGAATTTCCTTAAAAATCCTCTCATCCATTCTTGGAAGACGCTAAATTCAAATATCAAGTTTGATATTTAAAGTACCTATATACGTTTTTGAGTATACTGTTCTTACACACATGCAAGCCCGCGCGAGCTTTTTAATTCCAACAGTGACTTTTTCTAATAGAGGCTGTCTCAAACCATCAATTTTTCCAATGATATCTCGATATCGAGTGTTTGGAGAATGATTACTACAGCTAAGTAGTAGAGAAAGAAACGACCTAATTCATTTGCAACAGATTCCACGCCCAAATATTTTCGAAACTTTTTTCAATAAGAAATATGACAAATTTTAATGCATCTTTCTGAGTAGTCTCATGGTTTATTTTCCATCCACTTTACACTTCAAAGTCTAGTATGGACAAGGTATTATTTAACGTGGTACAAGTTATAATACAAACTTTATCCCGAATTCATGAATTCACTTCCAAAATTGCTATTCAGGTATGAAATAAAAAACGGCCCTTCAGTAAGCTAAAAGCAAGTTATTTAATTTATGGTGCTTAATTTCAATCAAAATATTTAAACTGGTTTGGAGAAAATAAAACGCATATTACTCAGTACACATAGCATCTGCCAAACCAATTGTACACGGTAAATACGTAAGCACGATAACAGCGTCACCAATCCATGTGCATTGCTAAATGTTCCTAGTAAAACTTCTACTAAAGTTGGTTGAAACCTGGGAAGAAGGTTATTTCCTGAAAAAAAAATTGAATTATATATGCAATTTGGTATAATGTCAGTTTTCATTTTGGAATATGCTGAAAACATACACACATTATCCATAAAAGCTCTGTTTTACTTAGCGGGCTTGGAGACGTCTACTTAATCCTGGCAAAACCTGTTTAGGTAGTGTTTGAGTCGAATACATTAGTCCACCTTAGGTGAGAAGTAAAAGACAAAGGTAAAATTAAAGTATGTTTGTAACACATTTTGTCTTCCAGAATTAGAAATTTGTAAACGCTTGTTTTCAAGTATAAACTTTAAGAAATAACTGCTATTGTCTGTTATATCTCTCTCGTTGTTCATTCTACACATTCTTCTCTTTGTGTAAATCTACATGTGTTGTGTGGATAACCTGTAGTAAAACTTTTCTCTGGGCTGTTGATAAACATTAACATGACGGAAGAAGAAGACTCAAAACATGATCACTGAATGCATCGAGTATAACTTCCAACTTATTTGTTGTACTTGGCTGGCAGTGTTTGAGTTCACAAAAGTTTGTATACTACCTATGCTGAGCACAATATACCATTATGTTGAATCTCGTTTGTTATTTGGTTTCATTGCACAAATTAAGATAAGGACGACGAATTTCGTTTGTCAACCGTCTTGTTTAGTTATTTCCTCAATAAAATAAATAGACAGCTTCACTTCTTCTTAATAGAAAATTTTATAAATTACATTCACATCTACCCTCTTTTGTTTACCAGTGAGTATACAAACTATTCTTATGTAAGCTTATTTTTCTATCTCTAATTTTAATCGAGATAAATCTTTGCAAAAGTAATTTAGTTAGGATGCAAAGAGAATAGCGACCGTCATATGTTTTAAGCATTAGATGAAATGGCTGACCTTAAGATTCTATACTTACTGTATTATCCCCTGTAGCAGAAGTCACTTGAGATTGGTAGTGCTGATTAGATGACGTCAGTTGTAGCGTAGAATTGGAGCTTTCCCGAAAGTTCGTGTCGTTATTTAATACATTTAGCGCTGAATATAATATTCTGCCGGTATCATCCGTTTGTAGAGCCATGTTGATATATGATATATAGCAATGAACAATACACAAAAGCTAGCTGACACAGCTAACTATAAAAACACGCTATTTGTAAGCAGAGCGTTCAGGGACAACCTGCCAACAAACTTCCTGCACTGATTGTGAAAATGCGGGCCACAAGAAGAAATTTAATTCCACAATTAAACACAGTGTAACTTGAAACACACGGAAGTGCGCACAAAAAAATACGTCCGTCCGCGTCGTATAACTGCACCCAACTCCCACGGATAAAAATCCGTAATGTGAATTCCTTCTTCCACTAATGAAAATGATCACACTATACACTTAAAAATTACCCTCACTCGTTAAGGGTTTCTTTTATACTTTGTCTTGATGTCCCAGTGTTAAAATTGAAACTTAGAATTATAGAAATACGATAATTCTACTCAGCATTATCACACGCAAACATGACAAGTCCGGCCTCATAGTACTTTTCCCCAGATAAAGAGATCTCTGAGCACACAAACGATCTTGCACGTCTCATATAGAATGCGGCGCTGTAAACCGCATCGCCGGATAGATGGCAGTACGATCGAAGAGAAGAACATTTTTAATAATTTACAAAGTTTATAAAAACTGTTAATTAAATTGTTCAGATATTATCTAATTTTTAACTGAGTATTAATATGTGAAAATAAAGCAGTGGCTACAATGTGTGCTGTGAGAATATCGAACGAACAAGTGAATGTGTCTGAAACTAGAAGTATCCTAAACTGAGTATACACCTACACCTTAATTTCCATTGAACTATATACATCAGCTGCATTGCACAGAAGAAACAAATGAAACTAAAAAAAAAAACATTCTAACAGTGCAAGATTAAGGTGTAGGTATATACTCAGTTTAGGATACGCTAGTTGCAGACACTAAACTGAGTATATACGTACACCTTAATTCCACTGCTACAATGTTTTTTTTCTTTCTTCTCTGCATTGCAGCTGATGTATCCAAAAAAACATTGTAACAGTGGAAATTAAGGTATATGTATATACTCAGTTTAGGATACGCTAGTTTCAGACACTAAACTGAGTATATACCTACACCTTAATTTCCACTGTTACAATGGTTTTTTTCTTTGTAATGGAGCAGATGTACCACATTGTAACAGTGGAAATTGAGGTGTAGGTATATACTCAGTATAGTGTCTGAAACTAGAAGTATCCTAAAATGAATGAATGTGTAGTGTTTAACGCTCGCTTTTACTACATACGGCACCGCAGGCGGTGACACTGATGATACATGAGATGAAGATGGAGCACCGGTGGAATGAGATGGCGGGGGAAACCGGAGGTCCCGGAGAAAACCCGCCCCAGCGCCGTGTTGTCCACCACAAAGGAAGTATCCTAAACTGAGTATATACCTACACCCAGGGGATGTTAACTGGGATAGGAATACAGAAGCCACATTAAGCTTCACGAAACACCCCGGGTCTAAAGGTACATTTCCAGCGCTGCATGTACTCTAACAACTGGATTCAATGCCGCCAATATAATTACTTGGCTGCCATGTTGCATACTAAATAATATAGAAAATAACTTCTGTTCAGTTCAAAACTTAATAGCTATTGTATTATTTTACTACTTATGAAGTACTTTTCGTAATATTTTCGGCCTACAGTCTTCATTGTTACTCTACAAATCACTCGTTCGTCCGCTTATTACATATGCCTGCCAAGTGTGGGGGGCCGCACACAAATGTCATCTGCGTCGTCTTCAGGTCATACAGAATCGCTTCATGCGCATCGCTACCAACGCTCCATGGTTCATCCGTAATCAGCAGCTCCATCACGAACTAGGACTGTTACCTCTTCACGACTACATTCGCAGGATCGCTCGTCGTTTCTTTTCCACACTGCAAGAAGTTCCAGGAGCTGTGTATTATAACATCGGCGTCCGCACGCGCCAGCCCTCACGCTTGAAGAGGAGACTACCAGAGGACCTGCTTCTAAGTGATACCTCTGACTCGAGTGATTCTAGTGCTTGATGTCTATCTTACATCTTCTTACATCTCAGAGAGTATTATTGGAGTTCTAACTTAATGTAGTTAGGGGGCGGCCTGCTAGCCTACCCCTGAGTGTTATTGTTCTTATTGTACTGTTACCTTCTTTTCACTCTGATCTGTAAAGCACTGTACTGCTGATCGATCAATAAAAAAATTATATATATTTAAAAAAAAGATTCTATACTCTTTTCGTGATATCGTGAGGAACAACTGAGAATTCTAGAACCTAAAATAAATGACAAATATTTAACAATTCGAAACAGTAATGACGATATCTTGCTAATACCTTTATGCCACAAAAAGTTGCTTTAAATAAGTTTGTTTCAAAGTGATTATTATTATTTCTATTATTGTTGTTATGATCATCATTTTTGTTGCTGTTTTGAACGTTTTCGTGTATCACTTATTGTGTGTACCAGTTATGTAATATCATAGGTATACGATCTGTTTGCATGAACAGGAGTTAATAGGCTATTACCAGAAAATTCAAGACATTCATTGTATTTTTCATTTAAATACTTTTAATAAGATATTTTTACTTTAAATTTTTAGAGCCCCCCCCCCTTTTTAAGAAAATAATTCCAAGCCTTTTCCATAGGTATAAAGGATAGTTTGTGATTCGGGAATTTTCTTGATTATGTTGGTGTCGCGTCTTTGAAAGGCGCTGAACTTAAATACCAACTTCGACATTTATCCAAATTTTCGGGTTTTAGTTAACTCTTTTCACACATACACACACACACACACACACACACACACACACACACATGTACCATTTTCGAAAACTTCTTACTTTTGATTCAAAGTGTCTCAAAACATGTATTCCGAGGAAATATTTGTATCGTATTTTGGATGGAATGCAACATAGCTTTTACCTACTATGTACATGGTAAAGAAAGTAGGCAAAAAGAAGAAAAACTTTGCGAAAGGAATGTCGATTTCCAAGTTAGACGGTGTTTATCGGTAAACAATTACCAGTGAATAATTAGCTTGAAATAGCTGTATCGATGTACGTTTATATTAATACAATCGAATAAATTCTCAGATTTAGGGTTTGTGTTTTTGGAGAAGAAGAAGCAGGTGTTTTCCAGAAGAAAAAAAAAAAACTTCCGACAAGATACTGTTGATACTATTGTTAACTTCCATATTACGCAATGGACCTTACTGTCTTTATCTTTGTTCATCATTAGTGAATAGAGGAAGATGGACATTGATGTGTATTCTCTTTTGACATCTATGAATTGTCTGCCAACTGCTCCAGTAGTGAACTATGAGATATTTTCCTGGGGTATGCAAGCGTGTATGTGAGGTTAGACGACACCAGTTAAGTTGGCTCATTTCTGAATCTTAGCACTTCAAATTGTAATTGTTGAAGTATTTTATATGCTTAATTGTGATGTTCAACACTTAACGGTTTAAAATAACTGTTTCCATAATGAGAATGCAAAACCTAATTTGCCGTGTCACTAAATTGCTACTAATCAGAGAACCTCTTGAGGCGAACGCCTACATACTGCTGATAACCCATCACAGTAAATACCTCTGTAAGAATATAAATCTCGAAGAATAAACGCAAATTTTAGAAATACACGTTCGTTTAACATAAGTTCCTCCTACATTGTAGCTAACATTGCCAGAGATCTATCTAACCTTGATAAACCTTAAGCTATTAATTGGCATCCGAAACACATTTTTTTACTCTGTGACTTGTCAAATTCTAAGAACCCGGTTCCATTTATAGTTTTCAGGACTGGCCTTCATGTGTATCTGTATTATCCTGCTGCTCAAAAGATTAACCTGGATTTATCTTTGTTAATAGAAACCTCTCAGATAACGCACTTATTATTCTCGGAAGATGAGAAGGGTATTGTGTTTTACTCCACGTGGACGTAAAATCTTTCATTTATGATTCCTCTGCATTCATTGCCTGAAGTGATGCGTTCCTGGGCGCTTAGCGAGAAGCGCACCACTACCTGTCAGTTCTGAACATAGCTGAGATTCAAGATATGTCTTGAAATAATAGTTTTATATTGACTTGATTTCTTGGTAATCCAACTGCCTTAGCCACACTGACTTACAAATAATGGTCTCTACCTAACGCTTAAATTGAGTAACTCATGCTTCTTCAATTATGTATTGATTTTAAAATTCGGGCATAATTTCAACTATTTATTTATATTTCTACTCTCTATAATTATGAATCATAACAGTTAATAATTCCGGTATCAACATCATACCATGTTATGTACACGCCATAGAATTTTTAGATAAAAACAACACACTTCCAAAGAAAGACAACATAGTCATAGACGTGCGCAGAACTTAACGTTTCCAAAATAAATCATCATAGTTATTAACTAAAGAACGTTTTTCAAGTCCGATATCCAGAGAAGGAATTAGCGGTTTCAAAACCCTGTTGAATATTGCTTATATACGAGCTTGGAGATGAGTTTTAAAACGAAAACTCTTTATTAAGCTGCAGAAGATTATCAATAAAATTTCCAACGTAATAGCCTCCTTTATCAAGTGCTGTATAGCAGGATTTCAGGCCGTACTTTGTCCTCTCAGCTACCGTGTTCCCTATAAAAAATATAGAGGGAGAAGGGAGGCGAATTATTACTTCCTCTCTGCCACTCTATCTGCTATTCGACATCCTAATCAACGTTTCCTCACCCCCCCCCCCCCCCCGTACGGCCCGTACAAAATCGCAGGGACGTGCACACCGATAATTATTTCGCATCTCTTAAAACCGCAGCAAACGTTCTGTTTTAATATGCGAAAATCTCTCCAATTTCCTGATACAACTAGCATTGACTCCGATCACATCCTCCACCCCCTCCTTTTTCCCTTCCCGTTTTTACCCTCGATAATTTCCAAGCTTACACCGGGGCTAATAACTAGCGATTGAAACTCGGGGTCTGCCGGACTATGCTAAGGTGTAAGGAACCTACGAAATTCGATTTATCATTTGCTTCAGGAAATGAAGACATTAACTTGCAGACTTGACAGTTTCCTCTTCACCGCAGGCTTTTTCTTGGTACCTCGGCGACGAGTTCCTACAGAACCAAATGGCAATCTTCAGCACCGAAATGAGGTTTTATACGCACATCCAAAATTAAAACAGTAAATAATGGTCCAGATAATCTTAATATAACTCCAGTTCACACACGTACTAGGTCATTCGAATGTGACACAAGTGTGCAGCATGACGATAAATAAAGCTTTCAATAGAAACTACGCGTTTAACTAAACATTGGTCCCTTCAATGTTTAATCACGAAGAAACCTGTAATGAATAATAAAAGTTATAAAAATAACTTTTTATGAATTTGCATCACGCTATATGAGATGGATCGTCTTCATCCTAATCTAAATATAAGAATAGTCGAAGAGACGATACTAGACCTGGCTGAGGAACATAGACAACGCCTGCTAACTGATTAACAATGTTATTGTGATAGTGAGGCTTGAAAATAAAGGAAACCAAATACTCCTAAAAATGATTAAAGTAAGCAGACATTAATATATGCTATTTACCAAAACAGTTACTGTAATAACTTAAGTTAATACTCGTTAGATTTTAAATGTAACTGCATTGAAACAAATGTATAATTTATAAGAAGAAATGTGTGAAATTGACTGCTTTCTACAAAACCAAACAACAAATAATTATTTTGGTAATACTTCGCTACCATCGCAGCCATTGATTCATTTTTATTTCCTCTACCGTTTGCTTACAGAAAGCAGAGTAAATATTTCATTACAATAAAAGATTCGATATAGATTTTGAGATCTCCCCCAATAAGTCATTTTTAGAAAGAGGTCTGTCGGTATGTGTACACTTTTGATGAGCTTACATAATTAAAAAGCCAGAATTCGATTAAATAACACATTGCCATACTATACAAGCCTCTCCCAAGGATACGGCTCAAAGATTAATAACAAATAGCAACAAATTTAATGAATTGTGCATCTTTAATTCACTGAGAGTCGCTTTCAACTCTCATGGGATTCGATACTTCTGTGAAACAATAACAGTAAAATTTTGTTAATGCATTATGTGGAGCTCGTTAAAGAATGTAGTTCGTCTGGAAAGTGGTATTCCGAAAAATTCGGTGTTGTTCGTTTGAATTTTCAACATTTTGAGAAACTTTCTATTTAATTTCTTTGGAACAAATGCAAGGACTACTTAATATCAAGGAAACGTATACGGAATATTAAATCATCTTCTTGTGTATTCGTGTATTACCTGCTGTATACATGCAGTGTTCAATTCATCATGTCTTGCAGGACAATCGCCAATCATATCATCAAACCTATTTTTGTCAATGTTTTACTGTTTTAAACCATCCGATTTATAGATGCTGGATTACAGCAAATAAGTTTTGAAGGTTAAACCAACGGCCCAATGACGCAATATTTTTTATTTACGACGTTTTTTATTAAGTTCCTCTATTTCGCCATTATGGTTTACACCGGGAAGCTAGAGTGCATATAAATTAACTCACTATTCTGACAGGTAGGATTCAAATAGGCTTCGCTCCATTTTTAGTGGGGATGAAGACGTGTACATATTTTGGTAGAATGTGAACAATGGGACACGCAGCGAAAAATTAAATTCACACAAAATCCTTATATCCTTATATATAAGGAGATTGACATGTCAGAATCTGTTGGCTTACTGGAAGAAATGGCACAACATACACATTTTTCTAGGAAAATTACGCGAAGCCAGATCATATCTGTTCATTTAGTCGAACGAAGTTTATTTGTATCATTTATTTCTTTATTTGTATCAACATTTAACTCCTACATTACATTTTCATGATCACGCAGGAATTTTTCTATCAGTTTTTTATTTTTTTTATTTTTTATTTTACGTCCTCCAACGTTAAGTCATATCGGACGGTGAATGAAATGGGTGAAATGATGCTCAAATGTGTCCAGAGTCCATGGAGCTTAGAGTTACCGACATTCGTCTGTAAGGATAAGGGAAAATCCCGGAAATAACCTTATCCAGGTAACTCACCCTGACCGAGATTCGAACTCAGGACCTCTTGAACATGAGGCAGACATGCTACCACCTACGCTACCGAGGCGGGCTTTTTATAGCAATAGCTAATACTTTTGCAACATTAAATGCTACCTTAACCACCTATCCAAAATAGTGATTCCTTCCTTCCTTCCTTCCTTCCTTCCTTCCTTCCTTCCTTCCTTCCTTCCTTCCTTCCTTCCTTCCTTCCTTCCTTCCTGTCCCAAAATCTGTAAGTATTTACAGCTTGAAGTGAAGTTTATACTTTATTTAATGCTGTAGAATTTGTTTTTCCAGAAAATTTTAATTTTTGTACACTCTCCTACATAAAGAGCTACCAGTTCCTGATATTTGGTTTCTCTTTATTTTTCTAGAAGCATGTCCTCGAAGCGAAAATCGCCGCCGACGAAGTTTCAAGAAGGTGGTGGAGGTTCTCAAGTGTCAAGTGGAGGAGGTGAAGAGGAAAATTGTGCAGTTGTCGGCACACATTTGGCCAACAACGCTTCTCCAGCGGGAGGTGCTGGTACCTGCCTCACGGATCTAGACGAGAGCAGCAGCAATAACCTGAGTGACATGGGCGCCGAGGAGGACCCAGCCAATACGGCAGTGCCAACTTCTAACACCGGCTTCTATAAACTCTCAGACACATCGTCGTCCTCTACCGCAGGAGTAGCTTCCGGCAGCGACGAAGAGGAAGAAGACTGCGATAGAGGTACAGCTTCCTCGCAGCACGAGCCTTCCCCGCCCAGCAAGAAGCAGCGTCTTTTGGCCGTCCCCGGGTCGGCGGACATTCGCCAAGTCCCGCCCCCATCGTCACTTCTTCCCGCGCTATCTGCCATACACCTTCAACAACCAGAGCAGTACAACCAGGAGGACGGCAGGAGAATGAGTTCCTCGGAGTGTGGCTCGCCCACCAACTATCACCATCACCACCATCATCACAACATAGGCAATAATAACAATAGTAGCACACATAACAACAATAACGCGCATCCGGGTAAGCGGACAATGGATGATGTACTCAAGAGGCTAACTTCCAAGATGCACATCAGTGGTAGCGGAGGACTGGGGGTTGGCAGAGGGGACGAGAAGAGACCAACTCCATCTACTACACCTAATGGCGGTATCAAACACAGCAGGTATGTATGTCAAGTACTATACATTATCTCTTAGAAATATGATGCACGCTTAATATTTGTATACACTAAGGTTTGTTTCACATAAGCTTGCCTGGTATCTCTTAACTCTCACGTGACCTATCACCTCTCATTGGCTGCTGTCGTGGTATAGACTGTTGTGTGGTAAAAACGAGTTCCGTTATTTAACATGAGCACATGATGATATATCTTAATATGTTCGAAAAGAATTTAAAACATTATATTTTCATAACAGTATGAATTAAATATATTACGCAAAAGAGTTAATTTACCTGGAGTGCATGTTAATTCTTAAATGAAATAAAGAGGAGGATCCCTTGCTTCAAACCTGCCTCTCGGGATGACTGACGATAGCAGGTGTGTTTATCGGTATTGGTGACATTTGCTTATATGACTTCTATCGCTGATCTTGCTGTCAACTGGAGTTGTCACAAACTGCACCGCCTATGGTGCCAAAAACATTAGCCAATTAGACTAAAGGGGAAGGTCGTAGCACGAGCATCTCATCGTACTAAGTCAGCTGCAAGGGATGAATCGTTCGTGGTCCAATTCCCACCCAAAATTTTGCATTTTTCAGGTCTGATTCAACATTCTGTTAAATACTGTTTTAACTTTATCAGTGTGCAAGCATCTTTAAATACATTCTAGTTTAAACTAATATCATAAAGAAGAGATCCGAGACTCCTATGTCATTTTTAGGATATTCAAAACTGGATAAAGTAAAATGTCAAGAATTTAGAAGTAGATCAAATACATATACCTACAATAAATAAAAAGTAGACGAAAACTGGTATAAATGGAATGAACATCTGAATAAGAGAATACCAAAAATAATACTATTATATTAACCAAGAGGATGACATGAACCTGAACAACGACCAAGGCAGAGAAGGGATGAGACCGGAAAAGGCCACTTGGCTTAACCATGAAAGAAAGAAGAAGAAGATCATAAAGATGTAAATTAATCTTCAATTTTTTACAATTCTTCCACCTTAGAAAACCGTTATTTTCAACATATAGGTTTTAAAAACACATTCTTAGGTGATCAATATAAAATAATTTACAAGTGTGTATATATATATATATATATATATATATATATATATATATATATATATGCTAGAATACAAACCTAAGTGTATCAAAAGAACATGCTCTCAAAGACGATTTTGAGTTTTCATATAAAGCAGAAAATAGCTGTCGCTATTCCACAGATAAATTTGTGTTCAAAAACATCATGTATTGCGTTCACATGACTTTCTCTACTCTTCTACAAACTATTGTCACAAACGCTTATACCTCCATCTACTTAAAGTTAACTGAGATAAAACGCTACAGAAATTATCTAATTGCTAATTTTCTCATATGTACAAGGAAAATGTGGAAATGCAGTAGATTTTAAGCGATAGTTGGATATTTTAAGAGCTGTTTTGTAAGATCAAGATAAGAAAACGAATAGCAACTTCAAATGTGAGAAAAGTGTATGTATTAGAAAATTTAAACAGGTATCAAGAAATATCTCCAAAATGGTTCACTTCAAAAGAGGTAGTTTGACAAAAATTTTGTATTTTAGCTAGATTTATTTTGTTTTATTAGTAAGATGTTGTCTCTTACAATTTAACATTTATGTAAGAATCGTCCTGAAAGAAGAGGACTTCAAATATTCAGAAAATTGAAGATATGCATTTCTTAAGTCATGAATATTTATTAAATGCAATTAATATATTGACACATTCAAATTTATTAATTATTAATTTATTAACTAAAGCCATTTTTAGGAAATCAAGATTTCTGAAGAATGTTCTGTTTAAAGTGTAGTTTGGAAGAATTTTCTTGAAAACCTTTGTGAAAACCATTCTTGTAAGATCCTGACACACACACACACACACACACACACACACACACACACACACACACACACACACACACACACACACACACACACACACACACACACACACACACACACACACACAAGCTGTTTTCTAAAACTATTTTTCTTAATATTAGAGAGAAAAATAAGAAAACGATATATGTTCTTACAGTAAAACATACCTAAGATGAACCTCTTATATGAGGGAAACCTGTAAAAGCGGAAAATAATTTTCGGAATAGAGCTTACCCAAGTAAAGTTATACTCGAGTCGGAAAACTGCCTAACGTGGAAACATTTTTCGGAAGTCCAATTAAAACGGATTACGTTATGTATAATGGGTTACAACACCGTATTTTTAAAAAGTGCAATAATTTTGAGGGCAACTGCACTTGCACTAAACTTCTATGAAGCAGAAAGTCATAACCTGTAAACATTCGAGGAAAAGGGAAAACAAACCATTTGCTCTCTCAACTCTCTTCCAGCACATATGGTGAGGGTACAATTGTGTTGCAGTGTGTTCATTCTCAGTTTCGTTGTTACAAGTGATCAAGTACGAGTGGAAGAAAGCTGTGAACTTAGGTGATTTTTTAAAAACATAGTTTGTGTATACACAAATTCTATCAAATGAGTTCTGAACATAAGACATCATTGGTGAAAAAGTTAAGTTTATTCAAGAACACGAAATGCCTGTCTCGGTAGCGTAGATGGTAGCATGTCTGCCTCACGTTCAAGAGGTCCCGAGTTCGAATCTCGGTCAGGGTGAATTACCCAGATAAGGCTTTTCCTGGGGTTTTCCCTTATCCTGAAAGACGAATGTCGGTAACTCTAAGCTCCATTGACCCTGGACTCATTTGAACATCATTTCACCCAATTCATTCACCGTCCTATATGACTTAACGTTGGAGAACGTAAACTGCACAAAAAAGAACACGAAAAGAGCAAACGTACAGCCAAAGAAATAACTGTGTTGTTTAAAGTGGGGAACACGCAGATTTATGTGATTTTGAAAAAATAAAAATTAAAGATGAGTGGTTAAAAGGAACAGCAAAGTATGTGAGCCCGCCTCGGTAGTGTAGATGGTAGTATGTCTGCCTCACGTTCAAGAGGTCCCGAGTTCGAATCTTGGTCAAGGCGAGTTACCTGGATAAGGCTTTTTCCAGAATTTTCCCTTATCCTGAAAGACGAATATCAGGTAACTCTAAGCTCCATGGACCCCGGACGCATTGAGCATCATTTCACCGATTTCATTCATCGTCCGATATGACTAAATGTTGGAGGACGTAAAGTACAAAAAAAAAAAAAAAAAAAAAAAAAAAAAAATCGAAGGCATGTGAAACTCATCTACTACTCATCTACAGGGTATGACGAGCTGAATCGCTCTGTGTTCGACTGGTTTTTTAGTGAGCGCGCTAAAGGAATCCCCATTTCTGAACCATTGCTTCGAGCTTTAGAGCCAACAAGAAAATTTAGGCAAAGACAGTTTCAGAGCGCTCAATGAATGCCTCGAGAGTTTCAAACATCGACATAAAATTGCGTTCAATGCTGTATGTGGTGAAGCGAATGATGTTGATAATCAGAAGTGCAGATTGGAAAGAGAAAATTGAAAACAGGCAGAGAAACTAGTGATAAACCACAATTATTGTATGTAAGTTGAAAATATAGTGCATAATACTTATCAGCCTATTATTATTTAAATTTCATTCTATATTCTTCCTTCACTGTAAATCTGTACGACTGTTTCGTAATTTCTTTGTATTCAAACACAACCCTCTGTAAGCTGGAAACGAGTGTATACGGAAAATAAACAAAGGAACGACGGCGTTCCGTTTTACAGATGTTTTATTGTATTTAACTTCTTTTGAGTGATGAAAATGAGAACTTGGTAATTAGCTACAGTGAAATAAATTTAGGAATTATTGTTTCTAATAATGAACATTTTCATTCTAGTAGTAGCACTGCATAACATAATTATTACAAACGAATCTGAAATCATGGCCTATTTCTCGTTACCTATATATTGTTTGCTATTGAAGTATTTGTGGATTTCCCTACCATCTTTTCCCCACGTCTGTACTAATTTACAACTGGAAACGAGCCATTAGTGACTGCTTATCACGTGTACAGGAAGTGGGAAACAGAGAATTAGGATGGGGAAAAAAGTGTGAAAAGAAATAAAGAATTGACCTCTTGTTGGAACGATTATTCAGCTTGACCTTCCAGTATCGAAGTCTCGGCAGCAAACCAGAACAAAGTCTACGTTGTAACGTAGAACGTTTTCCATTGTGTCGACTTAGATAAGGCCGTTTCTTTATTGTTCTCAGAGATGCAGAGCTTCAGCTTTTTTATGTGCCTGCGGTCGGAAATGCGATATTCTGTTGTTAGTCCATAAGTTTCTTTTTTACCCCTGTCATTCATTAAACCATGTACTCTGTGGAGGGGATAACCTTGACATTCTCAATGAATGTGAGTTATAGCTCGCTAGTATTATCTTAAAGAAAATCAGACTTTACTTCAGGGTCTCGTTATCATTTGGGAGTTATTTTTATAATTTACGGCACTACCTTCTAATGTTTAAAAGCACGCAGTAAAAATACATTGCTCATAATTGATTGAAATTTGTTTCCAAATCGAAATCACTTTAAAGCAACTTTATCCGCTTAGCAGTTATTGTTCCCACTATAGAAAACTAGAAAACCAAATATTAGGATATTTTCAAAATATAACCCGATAATCCCTAAAGATAAATTACGAATTCAAGAACAACGGTTTCCTCATGCCACATTACACCTGATTATTACGCAAAAAAACAAAACCGCGAAAAATGTTTTCATTGAGTTATCTGTACTACTAAACGAGAAAGGAGAGGGAGGGGGAAGAGGGGAGAGAGAAGTATGACTATGGGTGTTTATACTTAGGTTTTAATGAACGCTGTACTATATAGAAAAATTCTGTACATAATTCGGCAATTTCAGCATTTAACATATAATCCGACGTTTCGATTATTAGGAATAAATTGTATAGAAATGTGAGGGATTAATTAGTTCGCCAATTAAATTACAAATCACAAGGAATGTCTATGAAAATCAAGTAGAGTAATTCAATCGTTATGTTATCTTCCAAATAGTCCTGATGTTGCAAAAATAACAACACAAATTAGTGTAGCGGCAAATAATGAAAAAGCAGAAATCTCTCCAAAAGAGAGCTCATAACAAACGCTTAAGGTGTTTTGAAAATTTTGGGAATTTACATGCGGATATCCATCTAACATTACCACAACGTTTTCTGTACACCTTCATAAAACAAAAGTTAGAACAGTGAATAAAGAAAGCCGATAAATTACTAGCGATAATATTTTAAACAGTCTGCGGTAACTTTTCGTAACTATTTGCAGTAAATGAAATAGCATAGACAACCGAAGTTTCAACATGTCCCGAGTTCGAATCTCGGTCAGGGTGGGTTACCTGGATACGGTTTTTTTCCGGAGTTTTCCCTTATCCTTACATAAGTTCATCCTTAAGTTCATTCTTATTGCAAATAACATTCTCGCCGAATCTTTAGAATATAAGCAGATATTGCTTTTGTTTGATTTCTACTGACTACTAGTGTAAAATATCCTGTAATATTAAATAAAGCGAACATCCAGTTCCACAAGTGTACTGAGGTAGTCACATTTAATTTCTTTCTAAAAAAAGTAATGACCTCATTTGAAATTGACTAATGTATTTGTTATAATTAGAGTACCATTGAATATTTTGTGTCATAAATATACTTTATTCATTAATAACTACAAGACGTTTGTGCATTATCGAGTTAGACTGATTTCTACAATAATGATTCCTTGAATTTCCTTGTAAATGCAAAGAAACATTCCATATTTTCCTGTAAGCATTAATATGATCAGTAAAATGAATCGCCTTTATAAGCGTTAGCTCCTACTGCTGCTGCTACTTCTACTATACACGGTGTTCAGTTTTATTCGTTATTTCCTGCCCTCCGATTGAGCAAGAATGACGTCATAGTTTACTGGTGAGTCTACCCAGAAATCAGTGCCCTCTACGGAGAAGAAGCGGTAATTTTTGCGGAACAGTCAGCAAATTACAGCACTCACAGTGTGGTTGCGCTAGTAACTAATACAACCAGTTTCTCCTGGATCTGAACACAGACCACCGCGTCTTCATGGTTAAATGCTACTTTCGTACCGCATTAAAATGGGTACAACATATAAATATAATTTAAACCGCTGCATAGAGGAGTTTATGCAAAGCTATCCGGCATTCAGACAAGTCCCTCGGAGCGTAATGTTGTCAAAAGTGTCCAGGTACCGTCAAATTGACATACTTTTCTTTGCAACATAAACGTCTTACGTTTTATCAGTATACGATATACATTTGTTGTCATTCTCCCGCTTAATTAAAATGCCTATTAATGTTGGTATCCTTATGTATTTCAAAACCAATATGTGCATCAAACATTTCCAAGATACAGGATCAGTTGCACGCAAAAAGAGAGACACTGGACGCTAGAAAGCAATAAATAATGTTATGACAGAAAGGCCTCAAGCATACCTTTTCGCAATACAGGCAGTGTTTGAGGGGAAGAGAGAAAGGAAATATAAGAAAATGGGCACATAAAACTATGTACTAGAGATAGATAAAAAGCTTTGTACATATTGTAACAATAATTGATTTTTCATTCCTAGAACATGTTCTGCTAATTTTCTGGTTTGTAATGAAGTTACATTATGAGGAAACTGTGGGTGATAGAAAAGAATTGAGATCAAATTGAAATATTTCTATTTTATGTGACAGGTTTACAATGTGCATACAATATGTATACTATAACAGAAAAACAGATGTACGCGGGCAAGACCCACCTCTCAAATAGTATATTTACCTGCAGGTAGAGGGAGCCCTCAAAACTGCTGGCAACACATCTAATACGATCGCAAGCCGCTAGGGGATTCGTATATAAACTCGCTCCATCAGCGCTGCTATTGATGACGTCAAATATTGCGCGGTAAAATTACAGATAAAAATGTAATATATATACATTCCGTGTATAGTTAGTAATATGATCATCTATCCGCCTTTCATTCATTGTCAATATGACTTACGTTAGAGAATGTTACGCAAACGTGGATCAGTCAACGGTGAATTGTTCAGGGACACTACATTGAATGACGCGATGTATTTCATATTGACCAACAGCGTTTAGTAGTGCTTGAACTATCGACCAACCAGGTTGTTTATCTTAACGATAGTAGCCTTACAAGAGTTCTGCGATGTTATCCGATAAAAATTTACAGAATTTACAGGCTCATTACAGAACCGTAATAGTATCAGTATGCAGTTATTAATAGGTTAGTTAAAATCGTCCAATTGCAGATTTAATAAATGGCAGTTTCAAATGCTATTATTTCAAGTTCTCTCGGGCTTCAATCCAGGTGTAGATGTGGTGATATACCGACGTTTCGGGAGCATACATTTTTCCCGTCTTCAGGGTATGCTGGCTAGAAGCCCGAGAGAACTTGGAATACTCACGCCGCCAGGAAAGCTACAGCTTAAATACTGTTAATTTGCACAAAAATACTAAGTGTACCGTGATTTTAAGGCTGACATAATGGTAACTTGTTTTTAAACAACGGATTTGTTATGCATATGATGTGTTAAATTTTATTCAAGTAATAGTTTTACCCCATTCGAGGTTAAGAGGATTATAGGACAAATGTAAAACCTCTCGTGGGATTATTAATGGTAAAGTTAGTCTTTGCAAGAAATTTTGATGCTTAAAATCAAGCATAACGAAAACCTAGGGCAGAATTCGGTTTAGATGTTCACACTTACATTCTTAGAATTTTAAAAAGAAAAAGGTTTCTTTCTATGGCGTTCCTAGCTTTAATAGAAACTTGAATATTTCGTATGCTATGGGATTACTTTTTTAAATAACATTTAAACAGTCTCTTTGAAAATGTATGCAGTTTACTTATCAGTTCAAAATATTACATTAATGATCCATTAACTTAGTTGGCTCTAAGTTCTTCTAAGTTATGTAAAACAGTTTTAAATATATTTAACTAAGTGTAATGTTATTTTAGGAGCATGGGAACGATTTTTCTTAATATTGTAATGCCTTTACATATTTCATTTGAATAGATACATTTAGTAATACACACACTGACCAGAATAAAGCTGGAGATCTCATAACTTCTAATGCCGATAACTGTGTTTTATATTTAAATTCATGCTAGTCTAATTCTAATTTGTATTTGTTTTATGTATTCAGTGTGTTTGAAAATGTATGCATTTTACTTATCAGTTCAAAGTATTATATTAATGATCCATTAACTCAGTTGGCTCTAAGCTCTTCTAAGTTATGTAAAACAGTTTTAAATATATTTAACTAAGTGTAATGTTATTTTAAGATTATGTGAATGATTTTTCTTAATATTGTAATGCCTTTACATATTTCATTTGAATAGATACATTTAGTAATACACACACTGGCCAGAATAAAGCTGGATATCTTATAATTTCTAATTTCGATAACTGTGTTTTATATTTAAATTCATGCCAGTCTAATTCTAATTTGCATTTTTTTTTTGTAAATTACGTCCTCCAACGTTAAGTCATATCGGACGGTGAATGAATTGGATGAAATGAAGCTCAAATGAGTCCAGGGTCCATGGAGCTTAGAGTTACCTGACATTCATCTTGAAGAATAAGGGAAAACCCCGGAAAAACCTTATCCAGGTAACTCACACTGACCGAGATTCGAACTCGGGACCTCTTGAACGTGAGGCAGACATAATTTGCATTTGTTTTATCTATTCAGTGTGTTATAGACCAATTGCATGAACAAACAGTGTTTGATTTTCGTCGTGGAGTTGAATAATTTCAGTGAACATACGTGAGTAGAATAAGGTTCAGAGTAGCGTCCATTGGAAAGTAAATACCTTCAGGAAACTATTCAAACAGAAGAAAGCTTTAAGAATGTTCTATGCTGGAAGAACAATAGCAGTGAGTTTGTTTCTAGTAAGAGAAAATAATAAAGACAACTCATTACGCCTTTCTATTTGCCGAATTGTTCAACATGATCTGCATGGCGAAAATGTAATTTAACAGCTGTCGAAGTAGATGGGCCATCTGGTATAGTACACTTTCTTCTTTTATGCATTAGTATTAACAAAATGAACAAATTACGAAATTTGAAACAACAATATCTACATCAGAATAGGGAATGGAAGAGTTACACACAAATTGTGTTCCTGTATGTTTGCATAAAACGGAGGTTTATGTGTTTCAGTAATGAAGGCTCTAAACCTCAGAAAAAGAAATGTTAAATCAATTTCAGAAGGTGAAGACGTAACCATTACGTTAAATAGAAGAAATGACTGAAGGGTCCAATTATAAAGAATTAACAGTGATGGAATAGAACGTTATTATATAAATTAGCTACAAAGAACAACTTGGATGGAAAAATAAAGGGAATATCGAAAGAAATAAAACGAAACATATAAGGAGGATTAGTATGAAAGGATGAAAATAAGATTTTGTCATGCTTTTAACGCCAACAATGTAAAATGCAGGCAATCTCCTTTGTATAAAAATCTTCTTTTGCGATTTCGTAGAAGAGATGGTCAAAGGATGGAAAAGTAAAGAATGAACCCTTGGCCCAGTTTCGTATGCTGGCAACAGCTCAGAGGCCACTATAGTAAGCGACTAAATAATGCATGGCGGGTGGAGGAGATTACAGGGGCACCTAGCAGGCTACTTCACCGTGCTCAGAGACATAAAGCGGAATACGCAATCCCAATAGATGCGAGGGTCCCGCTCTCCACAAAGCCCGATTTCCGGGATTTGTCTCAACGGCGTCTAACGGGCTGTGGCTAGGACTCTCACGGCCCAACCGCAACATAGTCTGTTTCATCTGTATGTCTTACTTTCTCTTTTGATTTCACGATGTGTAGTGCAGAAGAGCCCAAGTAATTACAATCTACATCAAATTAAAACGATTCTGTTCTAAACATATGGGAATTGGGAAGGAGATACATTACGGGAATGCACTTAGTCTGCAAGTAAATTCCCGAACCCAAACTAACCTTCTAATGGAAAATATTCCTTATTTGCTCTTCCCCCAAAATGACTCAAATGATTTCCATTAAAATATCACATATTTAAGATATTTATATGACAAGGTATACATCTAGAATTTTTTAGAAATAGCTTGCGAAATTCAGTACATTCATAAAGAATTTTCAATGATCGTAACAGATAAACAGAAACATAAATATAAATATGTAGATCTGTTTAAATACGCAGTTAATTCCATATATGTTTCTTGTGCCAACAACCATTTCCGAGATAAGAGTTGTTGATTACATTTTATCAATAAGTTTGTAATTTTTTAAGTTGTAGGTACGTTTACCTCGATTTATAAACACTAGATAGCAAAATAACTTTTATTACATAATTTCTATAAGTTATATAGAAGTAATCGACAAAGAATAGTCATTGTGAATTTACTGCATCATACTTTTAAAGCCAGCATGTGCAGTTTACTTTCAAGAAAATGTATAAGTGAATACCTTCCTTGTTTCCAAAAGTATTAAATCAGTTTAGACAAACATTTTATAATTGTTTATAAGTTTATAAGTTTCAAATTGTTTCAAAGTATACCAAATGAATTTATTTATATATTTATTTATTTATTTATTTATTTATTTATTTATTTATTTATTTATTTATTTATTTATTTATTTATTTATTTATTTATTTATTTATTTATTTATTTATTTATTTATTTATTTATTTATTTATTTATTTATTTATTTATTTATTTATTTATTTATTTATTTATTTATTTATTTATTTATTTATTTATTTATTTATTTATTTATTTATTTATTTATTTATTTATTTATTTATTTATTTATTTATTTATTTATTTATTTATTTATTTATTTATTTATTTATTTATTTATTTATTTATTTATTTATTTATTTATTTATTTATTTATTTATTTATTTATTTATTTATTTATTTTTAATAGCGATGTCATACAGTTGATAATGCTCAAAACTGGCATGTACAATTTTTGTGACAGTTTTGTTTAAACGAATATAATTCTTCAAAACATATCACCGCAAGATTTCTGCTTTCAAATAACTGAAAAACTCTCAGCCCGAAGGTTTTGATTGTCTTACAGAATGTACACGAGAGCTTTTAGAGGAATTTGATGAAAACGTTGTTATGCGATGAGATACAAATTGTTAGTAAGCCCAATTTTGAGTTAAAATATGTTAATGCCAATTAAATAAATGCTGCGTGAAAACTGAAAATGTGCTCTGAAACACTCCAGCATTTCTTCGGACACTTTTTCATATATAAATAATATTCCTTAATGTTCAGCCACATAGTGGAATGTTATAAATATGATACTTAAATATTTTTTTACAAAAAACAGAAAATACCAATTGCGAGCAGGTGCGGAAAGGAAGAGTTTTATTTAAGGCGTCTTCAATCTAAAGATTAAAGTATCTCGCTTATTTCTGAATTCTGTAGAAACAATTACATGATGGTCTTAAAATTATTACTATACAGAAGCTTGAAAAGTTTTATTAACTACAAAATTTTGATTATTCATACATGTAAGTCCGGCATTCAACTTGATTTTAACTGTAACTTTTTGTTTACTCCGAGAAAGAGTTTACGTTCCAAGATAGAATAAGCATAGAGGACGGAATAAATACAGTAAACCTATATTAATGCCAATAGAGAGCTGTTTTAAAACTAAAATTATTTAAAATTTCTCATGGTCCGCTAGTTGTACTACAGTGAGAGACGAAGAGCAAAGGAGAGGGGCGCTAGAAAGGAGGTAGAAATATTGAAATGTTCATCAATAATGCAAACGACTAAGATCTTATATATTATTATACAGAGTGCTTGTGGTATAAGTGCAGATGTTTTGATCGTTTGTATCTTAAGTACACCCACTTCGGTGTGTTAGTGTGTTTTTTTTTTTTTTCGTCCAAAATTATTCCAAAATTCATTCACATGGTTTACTACCTGATTATTTTGCATGGCCCTAAGTGCACCGCGAAATGAAAAACGCCCATCACTGTAGACTGTTTTTCTTCCATGCATTTACACCTCCTGCTGACTTAAGTATTGTGGATCACGGGACTTGCAGAAAGTATTCAACTCAGTTCGTTATCGCGAGGCTGACCCACTCTGCGTTATGTCTCCCGCTACACCCTCTCCGGCAAAATAAACATGTAGGCATGCCTTCCGAGGGCAATGTCTGCGTGGAGGCACTAAGTAACCTATGAATATGCTAATCTTAATAATTACATTTTTAAGACCGCAAATGAAGCAAATATCGATATAATATTGTTCATTACATTTAATTATTAATTAAATACAATACTAATATCTGCACCCTTCACATTCTGTATATCTGAAATAAATTACTTTTCTCGGTTTGTAAAACTTACGTAAATTTGTATCAAATACTCGTGTAATGAAAACTACTCTCGCTTTTGAACCTATATTTTATTGTTGATTTTCCGCTAACCGGAAAACCGTGTATTTGCATTTCACAAATTTTACAGATGGACATAAAATGCATTTACTTTCACTCCTCCTAAATATTCATTATTGGTCTAAATATTTTATTGTAACATTTTGGTTTCTTTATTTTCAAATTCAGAATTTTAATAATCGTTAAAGTAATTTCTTCCAGTACTGTGAAACATGACACCTTATAGTCTCTCTGTACGCATGAATAACATCTGTAAGTCAGTTTCCTAAGGAACATATTTTAAAATTAGCCAAATATTCAACTATTTTAATGAGTACTTTTTTGAAGTCTTTCTCAGCTGCTTACTTAAAGTAAAAGAAATATTACATTATATTTCCAAAACTATATCTAGACTTCACGGAATACGCTTTCTGGGCTCCCATAAATAATAAAAGGATAAGTATAGAACCTCATGTAATTGAATATTAAATTAATTTCCTATTTCTTTAACGAAGTAATGTAGTGATTTTCGTTAACCTCTCTCAACAGTCGTTCTTTTAAATGCAACGTGATTTAACTATTTGTGCTAAAACACCATAGGTTTGAAACATTGCCCTTTAGAAGAAGAGGTACAGCTTTAATTTTCTGTACATAAACTTCATTCTAACTGAATATACAAGTAAGAAATCTCAGAAAATCTTAAATCATGTTAAACTAGGTATTTTATACATATAAAATAGAATAAAGAATAGCTATACCAATAACAATTTTCGAGATATTTTAATTGTTTCTTGGAATTTGTTTCTATTTTAAGCTGTATCGTTCGAAATTTTAATAAGTCATGATTTGGTTTCTTAATAGCTGATAAAAATGCAATGTAACATCTAGACGAATATATACAAAACAGCGTCTTCTTATCTTGCCTCTGAGGAAATGTTTGCTTATTACTTAATTAAAAAAGTATGCTTGTTTGGGAATTATTCGCAGAATCATAATGAAAGTAAATAACGGATGATATACTGAATAGACGTTTTTCAGAAAATATTTGTCAAATATGATGTATTGTTACATTTTTGTGGAAATATTGTGTGTGTTTATTTTAAAGAGCAGAAGTCCCAAGGTAAATAGAATTCTACTTTTATAGCCGAACGCCCAAAATACACTTTGAGTACAAATATTATTGCTAAAATTAATTTTTGAAGCCAAAGGGAAAAATTTCGGTGATTACAGAAGTGATAGGAAACAACTTCTCATTTTTTCTAGAGGTTTTAAATTTGGGCTTCAGCGATTGAATTTTTACTGCAAATATTATTTGAACCCAATTATTTCTTTACCTTTCTGACGCCGGCGAATGTTTTAATATAACATAACAAAAGTGAATGCGTCCGTATCTACACTTTCAAGCATCAAGGACCATAGTTGGAGCAAACGTAGGGTGCTGCATGCTGCACACAATACACGGAAAAAGGAGAGATGGGGGAAGGGAGTAAATAATTCAGCCACGACGACGAAGACAGAACAGAGCCTCAGATCCACTTGGTGCTGATGGGATTTGCTCAACTCCCAGCTCGCTGGGTGGGGAGAGCGTCGTCCTGGACAACAAAAACAACAAACCGCAACCTGAAAGAAAAGACTAGGGATAATGCTATGACGTAGAGTAATGTGGTATGCGTCTACCTTAATCTTGTCGGAAAGGAGCTCTACGGATGCTAACACTCCATGCATATGATTCTTCCGTTGATCTCTATCTCAAGTTGCGCAATATTTTGAATGTTTCTAACCGCTGTTTATTCTTACTTCGGTTATATCAAAGAGAGATAGAATATGGACTGCGAAAACGTACTTAATTATATAAAAGTAGTAATGTAATTACCAAAGAAGAACAAGTTACACTTTGAGGAATAATGTTAAAGTAACCTGAAATAAATTAAATTCTATTCTTAAGTATGTTTTGCGCAGCAAACTTCAAGGAAATGAGGTCCATATGACCTATGATTAAGTTACCTGTGAAGCTGGAATAGGTATACGCCTATTACTTGAACAAGAGTGTATTTCCACAGATTGGAGTGTCAGTTTAAATCCATGCTTAATGTATAAATGAAATTACCTCAAATGTCTCCGTAGAAAAAATATATATAACTTATTTCACATGGATAGAAAAGTTTCATTTACCAAAAATTTTAGAATAAAACATTCTTAAAAAGAATTAATCTAACTACATCTTTCGAGAACCGAACTAGAGACCTTTGGATTCTTAGTCATTCGTGATGCCATTATATCATGAATTAGACACACACGCACGTGCGTTCACATTTTGCCTAGCACTACAAAAGGAGAAAATGAAGTTGCTGAAAATTACAAAGGCATTAAAATACTGCCTCACATTTGAAGCGGTACAAATATCAACAAAATTCTGTTCTATATATTCCAGTCAAATAATGACGATATCTGAAAGAAATTGTAATACTTAAAAGAAGCAATACAGTAATTTAAGTTTTGGAAAATTGCACCTGTTTTCAAATATTTACTGCGTGGTGCTTAAAACTGTTTTGTGTTTTTAGTAGATCATGCGTTGGTGCTTATCTGAAATTGTGCGAAAAGTGTATTTTGGGAAGTATCAACCTTTTGACTAAAACTTTTCTATTAATTCTGTTTTAAGGACTTCAAACATTTGTTTCATCACCAGTTTAAATCATATATGTGTGGCACTGTGAAATATAGTACACGTATTTACTCTATTCAGGTATACAATACCATACAATAAAGGTACAAATATATGAGCATTTTTCAAAACATTATAAAATTAATAAAGTAAAAATTCTGTAAAAATATAGAACAAACTGCAATAAAATGTATTCTGTCTGCTTACTAATCAGGTATTTTTCTTTGCTACTTGTTTTAAAGTGGAAATGAATACCTTCTGCTGTCTTTCGACCTGCTGAATTAAGAGGATATGTTTTCCATTACTCTTCTCGTTTTCTGTTTTTTAATGGTCATGGCCACATTATTTTGATATTATATAAAATTCACCTAATTTTCTTCTAGATGATTACAATCGCCAGATGTTTTTCTAACATTAATTTCAAGACACTTTTATGTAATCAAAGTTTTCCTCCGACCATTCTTATTGAACGGGTCAAAATGTGAAATTGTTCATTTGTAATCTTACTACGTTTGGAGTAATACCCAAAATATTCTCTAAAATCTATAATTCTCAAAACTCTAATCTAAGACGCACGATCTCTATCCACTTTTCTCCATTTCTCAATATACCTTTCTCAAAATATTATTTCATGTAAACGTTAATATCAGGCTTATAACATTAGTGACAGTAATAGCAATTACGTAATGTCATTGACTTTTAAGAGAAGATGAAACCATTTTGTGATATTTTCTCTGAGCAACTAATATACTGTAACTCCTGTACGTTGTTAAACATAGAATAATTGAGATCTGCATCTGAACGTATTTACTACATTGTGTTGAAACAAACAGCACCGCAGTTCATAATACCTGCTCACTTCTCTCTCAATTAGAGAATGTATGCAAGTTGTTGTTTTATTTATCGGCCAAGTAATAAACAATGAAATGCATCGGCTATGGATACGGTTTTATTTAATGGTTAATTTTCTACAATTTGTAATGTCTAGATGTTACATCCAGCTTGTGAACAATTATAATATGATCTACATATTGCATAAGTTTCTATTTTTTCCTTGTACAATGCAAAAGATCATTTCTAATAAAGGAACAATATCTTCAGTTTATCTTCTTACTTCATTTCACAGTCAATTTCCAGTATTCCCATTACACATCTAAATGGGCTTTCTATTTGTTAGTGAAATTCACTTACTAGAAAAATTCGAACATAAATTGCTATATTTATATTACAGTGGTAATGAAGATATGTATAACCTTTTAGTTGGGGCTTGCCAATACACTCTAGCAACGTAAATAAAGATTTTCCATCAAATTTATGAAGCAACAAGCAGAGCAGTAAGCGCAGTATGAAGAAGAAATTTCGGAACAATTTTCTGAAATCAGTAATACCGAAGATTCAAACGCCACCTGAATCCTATTTTTTAAGCTTGAAACTTATTCAGGGTTCACACGACTAGCTCATTGAAAGGAATGTTAAAGCATGAAACGATGTATCGGACCAGGCAATCTAACAGAGTGATATTTCTTTATATATGTTTGTTTTCCCATTGGATACCTCAGTTATCTATAATAGCTCCTATGACTATGATCTGTTATCATATTAGGTCTGTATTGTCTGAAGTAACAGAACCTCGTGAACGTAAACATTTAACTATTTTAGGTGGAATGGTCACATTTTCTGTTCTTTCTTAAAATGATTTATTTGTCCCTTGTGCGTTCTCCAATAACCACACCTATTAGTATAACTCGCCTTTGTGGTGCGGGGGTGGCATCTATGCCTCACATTCAAGAGGTCCTGAGTTTCCGTCTCAGTTATCTAGAGTTATCTAACGGTTTTTTCAGACGTTTTTCACTATCCTGAAAGAAGAATGTCGGGTAACTCTAAGTTCTATGGATCCTGGGCTCGCATTATTTCACCCATTTGAGGCATCGTCTAATATGGCCCTGTAATAGAATGGATCACACAACGATATACACACTTTTGTCTACAGTCTAATTGTTCACACAGAACGTCGGAGTAGGGGGTTCTTATACGGTCATGACATTTTACCACTCGTACTAGCTTCTACGTTTCTTCAGTTGCTTCCGTATTTTATCTTCCAAACGTTCTTCTTGAAGATAGATACTTTTGATATATAACCGCTAATATTTTGTAAAACTGTGGATGATGTTATATGTTGATAAAAATAATAGAGCTGCTGATTCTTCTTTCCAGAGAAGTGTACACCCGGACGTTATATGAATCCACATTAATGGCAATTTTAACTGTGGCTTAAGGTCCCCCACCCCTTCAAATTTTATAGTGTTTTATAAAAAAGCACACATTTTACAAATGTTTGCTTTTGATTGTTTTATGTAATCATAAAAATGGATATAAAACAAATTTTGAATACTACGAGTGCTGTTCGAGCCGAATGTTATGAAGTGAGATCTTGATTAAATATTTGCTGGTGAAAGACAACCTCATCAGCTTCAGCATGCTTCAGTACTTAATCAGCGAACCACTACATTTGAGGAAATCAATGGGTGAAATAGTTGGACCCTAGTATTTCGAGATAGATACTAATATGTTCAATCTACATTTGTATGAACAAAGATAGTCACGGGAGAAATCATGAACTTGCCATTCATTCAACAGCTTGGACGCCATGGAACTAATAATATAAACAAATGCGTGTAAAGTGCAGCTTCAAAAAAAGAAGAAAAAAAAATAAAAGTTTCCAGATGTATGCGCGGCCTTTGCCCACTCCTAGTAGTTATCACGGTCAATGTGCTAGCATTTGGCGATAATTACGCACAAATATTTCTCTTTATCGGCTGGTAGAGTATCGATATAAAGGAAATATAACCAATTCAAAATTTGCAGTATGTTTCATTCATTTTCATTTCTGTTTGCGTTTTATTTTTATGTTAGTCTTTAGCTCTTAGCAGTTATTTATTTTGCTTAGTTGTTTTTCCGAATTGCTTTTGGAAGGAGCCTAAATTACAGACAACATAATGTTTATATTAATATAAATATTTTCTATGGGCTAGGAGGCTCAAAATAAGTGTGATTGTTTGAAATGAAATATGCATTACTTACAAGAGAAATGTTATACTGAAAATATTTTTTTAATATTTTAATATTATATCTTAACTAAACACGGACACAAGATAATTATGCGCAATTAGTTTTTAAATACCCGATTTAGTTTATTACCTACCTATTCTTATGTTGTTTTTTGTGTATAACATTCTGCAATTTATTTAATACACACTATGTTTTTCCTAGCATCTGTAACCTTAAGCTTATTTTTTATGATTATGAATACATTTAAGGATGTTTTATGACTCTATTTGCTTTTTATTATTTTATTCGCATTATAGTCAAAATAAGTACAAATTCAGCTTCAGATTACTTAAAGATAAACAGAACTCTCTCTCTCTCTCTCTCTCTCTCTCTCTCTCTCTCTCTCTCTCTCTCTCTCTCTCTCTCTCTCTCTCTCTCTCTCTCTCTCTCTCTCTCTCTCTCTCTCTCTCTCTAGGTTACCACACATAATACTGTCATAATGTAAAACATCCAACATACTGCCTTTAACGATGCTGTACATAGCTTGTAATACAATTTTTCATTATTAGACCCTGTATGAATTGCACGATGCAAATATTGCAAGCAACACTTAAACTGAAACTCTTTCTTCAGTTTCCTTACAAACAACCCAAAATAATGGTGTGCTTCGTATAACTTCTAAACATTGTACTTATTTTGGAAAATAATGTGTAGATATTATAGTAGCTTACACAACGTTTGAAGGGTTTTTAATTGTAAAATTCATAAATAATGAGATTAGTAGAGTAAACAGACAACATGTCATCCTATTTTGATGCTAGATTAGATTTATCATAGAAAACACAAGCATATGAGGGATAATTTCTATTTTTTTATAAATTAGTGTACTAAAATTAAGATATATTTCTGCTACAGTCATCTGAATTGTACCACCCACAGAACTCCCTAGTGTATTTTACGCAAAGGAACAGTAGTAATATTGTAGAAGTTGCTTGATCACAGTTTAACTCGGCAGAAAAAACCTAGTTACCCTTTACCCTTCATAATGACTTTCTTTCCTTTGGATATCAATTTTTTGTGCTTCAGTGTTAAACTTATATCTTGGAGGCTGTGCGGTTCAAATAGATACTAGCTTACAAAACATTTCAACTTTTGTATTAGATTTTTTAAACGGTTGAGTATAATTGGGCTTTTCTGCATCACAGTGGGAGCAGTGTTGGGAGCGGCGAACCACAACCGTCGCCGCCGCCTCCGGACGCAATGAGTGCGGCAAACATGGCCGTCCTAGACGGCGCCGCGGTTCTGAACCAGGCACTTGCTGGCGAAACGTTCCTGGAGAAAGAAAGGAGACTTTCGGAGATGATTCGGCAGCTGCAGATGGTTCGCGAACAACTCGTCAGTCAACAGCAGGAACATCAAAGCAAGGTAGGAACATATTCCATTTACACTGGTGTCACCAGGCTCTTAAAATGTAATAATTTATTGCAGGCTTCATGTCTTGTACCACATGTGATTACTAGGTGCACATTTATTAAAGTTGTTGTGCTGTGTAATCTCTTATATTAAAGTATAATATGGACAAACTACGTTTAAGATGGTTTGGATGTTCATATGAGGTATAATTTCAACACCCCAAAGTATCAGCCGGCAAAATTTAATAGACATCTTATGTTATACTGTCTTAGACAGAGAGAGAGAGAGGAGAGAGAGAGAGAGAGAGAGAGAGAGAGAGAGAGAGAGAGAGAGAGAGAGAGAGAGAGAGAGAGAGAGAGAGAGAGAGAGAGAGAGAGAGAGAGAGAGAGAGAGAGAGAGAGAGAGAGAGAGAGAGAGAGAGAGAGAGAGACCAGTTGCCAGAAGCGAAGTTCGATTCGGAAAACATCGGAAGTATTCGATGACGTTGCGTTCACAATATACGCTTTGGAAAGTTAGAGTTTAAACTGAAAAGTTCAATGATTTGAATTCCAGCTATGTCATTGGAGTTTTCAGTCTGACTCTACCTTTACATACTTTGGGCTACACAGTGTGAAAGAACAATTAATTTTTCAAATATACGCTTTGCTACCACTTTGTCTTCATTTAAAAAATATGTGATAGCTAGGGAGACGCTTTGCGGCTTGACCGTATACATGGTAGCCGAGCGGTAAAACGTATTTGTCTCGTAAGTGATCCAAAATGATTTCGAATCTTTGATGTGCATGTTTCTTTTTATTATTGTTACTTTAATAGTAATGTCTTATGTTTTTCTTGCACAAGGTAAATAACAATGTTTTAAACACATTCATTTCTAAAAACGCAAATAACATATTCTTGTCATTTTCAAAATAAATGCAACGTACACTCGGTCTCATTCAACTGTTATGAATGTTGCTGGCATATAATACGAAGTATTCTCTCGTGAAAATTTCACTAGGCATTTGTTCTCATCCATACCCCGTAAGGTGAGGGCAGTAACAGAAGCAGTGGGTTTACACATCCGGTACTAAGTTAATTTCTATTTTTATTTGATTTAACATATAGGAATAAAACATTTATTTCAGTTAGTATAAAAACAGGGTAGAGTGTTTTAGTTTCTATGTGTGAGCATAAAAGCCATAAAAATCAAGTAAACTTTAGTATCTGAATATTATATTACAATATGCGTGATACACTTTTTGTATCTCTATAAAGAAAACGTTTAGTAGCTGACATTCAATTGTCATTTATGAGACTCAATTTTTCGCACACATTACGTATGAAACATCATAAGATATATGAACCAATACATGTGTGAATGCTACCAATACATGTGTGAATATTATTATTATTATTATTATTATTATTATTATTATTATTATTATTATTATTATTATTATTATTATTATTATTATTATTATTATTATTATTATTATTATTATTATTATTATTATTATTATTATTATTATTATTATTATTATTATTATTATTATTATTATTATTATTATTATTATTATTATTATTATTATTATTATTATTATTATTATTATTATTATTATTATTATTATTATTATTATTATTATTATTATTATTATTATTATTATTATTATTATTATTATTATTATTATTATTATTATTATTATTATTATTATTATTATGAAAAGTTTCAGTATAACGAAGTTAAGGAGATGCGTTCCGTGACATCATTGTAAACCTGCCGTTGGACACGATGTGGACTTGAAAAAATATACGATTCCAGAGTCTGCTTTGAACTGTGATATCAGTATTTTCAGTGTAATACGTAGATACTGTTGCTAACCGGTAGAAAAGTAAACCTAGAGAAACTTACACGGCTTTGTCTACAATTTAGTTTTTGTTATGTGGCATTGTGTTCGAGAATGTCATCTTCTGTGCCCTTTTCTGGTTATGATCTCCAGACACGCTACGTCTCTCTCTCTCTCTCTCTCTCTCTCTCTCTCTCTCTCTCTCTCTCTCTCTCTCTCTCTCTCTCTCTCTCTCTCTCTCTCTCTCTCTCTCGGGAACAAGGATAACCTTTGTCTGTAACAGCATTTCTAGGAAGAAGCGTGTATACAGTTGCCGTCCAAACAAATGTATCGCCTGTTTTCTTATATCTGCTGCTGTGAGCTATTGCTGCTCGACGCCTCATGGTATTTTCTAATACAACCTTCACTGCACTGCTAGTGTTCGAAGCCTGTAAAACCACTTCAAACTGTTATTAACATTATTCACAGCATATGAATGTCATATGTTATTTTATTATCTAACTTCTAGATTTATAATCAGATCTCAGTAATATATCTACTACAATGCTGTCTAATTATAATAATGCATTAACCTAAAATTGAATTTAAATTTATACATATTTCATGAAATTAATGATAATTGATAAGAATTTATTGATAAAGCTGCTTCCTCCAGGTGAAGTGTACTGAAACGAGAAATATGAAATCAATATATTAAAACACTTAAATTAATCTATATCTGTTCTAAATTTTATAATGCTCACATTCGGGAAGTCGATAGCTTTATTCCCGTAGACTATGCTCTCTGATTTGGATTTGTTTTTCCTCGTGATTTTCCCTTGTCGCTTAAGTGAATGCTGGTGTCCTTACTCTAATGCCACGATTTCTTTTCCACAATTTCCTGTTCATTCTATTTCCTTCTCATCTTTCAAGTTCGTGGTGTATTGCTATCCCGGATAGGTGGGGCGGATGCATGCGCAATGCAAGAATATTTCCCATGGACACTAGATGTCTATCATGTCGGCGGGTCGCTTGTTCGTCCTCTCTGGCGAGTCTAGCAATGGGGTGGATCAAGTTTGGAAATGTTAGGAGATTTCCCCGCGTCTCTTCATCCGTTCCCCTTGGAGGGAGTAGTCACAATAGATCTGTGTAGTCAGAGTGCGCGAGGTGACCCCTGCGTTTTCTGTAGTTTACCCTTTTACATTATAGTGAGAGGAAAAATTTGTTTGTGTATGTAATGTAATCACTAACGCGATTTTGATAATTCTTTCACCACTGAAAGGCTCAATTCATCCTAATGGGCATGATAATATAAAGCGTCTTAACATTTCATTTCATAAATTGTTACTCCACAAAGTAGAGAAAGTGACTGCATCCCGCAGAATCGGTATATAAACAACAACCGGTTACATTTTATTACAAGGAGTACGATGAACATAATGTAACCCCTCAAAAAATAAGACAGAGTTTAAAAAGTAACAGTGCATCCTTTTAGGTTTGCTTCTATTATTACCGTTTATTAAATAGGTACTGCATAGTGCACTTAATGTCAAAACTTTAGAATAACTTTAATTGAATGGAAATATGTATTGACGTTTCTGAAAGCCGAAACCTTCCCTCGTGTAAGATTTCCCTTATTTCGTTTGTACTTATGATGTAATCGAGTTTGTTAGTAGGATATGCTAAATAATTTATATAAAGAGAGAAAACTACCAACATTGAAAATCAGTAATCCGATGTCTTATATTAACTGAGAAAATAATTGTCTCGATGATTAGAGTCAGACTTCGTCTTTTTCAAAGAGATTAACTTGGTGGTCTGGAAATGTGAAATCTTAGTTCATTGTATATGCTAAGATTTTCAACGTTATGTGAAAATGATGAAATGATAACAGGCTAAAAAGCGCTTCTAAATAGCTACAAAGTAAAAAGGAATATATTGCCTGATTATAAGAATAGAAACATCTTGCAGTCATAAAAGTAACACCTACGAAGAAGGGTGCGGCTTTTCGTTGAGAATGTCATGACTAATTGTTGTTGCTCCACTGAAAATTAAAGTAAAATAAGACCAAAATTGTCCCAAGGATTATATGTACCTAGATGAAATAATGGAGATCAGACGGTTTAGTAGGTAAAAATTTAATATAAAATGCGGTAACTCTCTATAAAAACAATTTCATGTACATTAAATGGTCAATGACACTGTATTGTTACATTTAATATCGTAGAAACCATTTTTAATGTGAGAGACTCCTCCTTTATTAGGCTTTGTCACATTTTAATAAATACATTATAGGCCCAACATGAAATAAAATGATAAATATAGTGGGAATATAGTGTAGCCAATATTTTATCCTACTATAATTGTACCAAGTCAGTAAGTCTTATGGAACACTTATTTTCTAATGTTTGCAGAAAATATAATTGATTTTGCTTTCTTAAGTAGAAGAATGCCAAAGCAAGGTTTCATTCTCCTCTATGTTTTGAAGTGGTGAGAAAAATGTATGAATCATGCAAAAATTTTGGGAGAAAAGTTTGTTTAGTAGCTGAGAGTGTCCAAAAGATCAGATAATTTGATTTAAAATTAGCCCTAGTTATTTTTCAAGCCATAGAACTTCCGATTGTCATATCCGAGTCTACTGTTTTTTGGAATGACTCTAAGAAGTTTAATTAAAACACCATGTACTTAAGGTAACATGACATATAAAATGAGTTTCTTAAATTTTCTGGGAAGAGCTCATGCAGTTCTCTTCATCCAGAATAAATTTTGTGTTTTTTATATATCCGATGATACATGAGAGACAAAAACGTATTGTACAAACAGCGTAGTTCTCTAAACCAAATGATTGTGTTTGAAACAGCCTTTTGTTTAAGCCATCAAATATTTCCGAGGTTAATCCGTTATTATTTATGTTGCAAAATTTCTTTTCATTTTTTGAAATACCTACTGAATTTATTTCTCATGATGTTGAGACAATGTATGGCAACTCGTATTTAAACATTTGATTATCGCTATCGACTCTATCTGTAATAAATGTGTAATTAAGTTAGTTTTGCTATTGTTTATCTTGATTAACTTGAACTAGATTTATATTGCAAGAATAGTTCTGGAAGCTCTATAAAATAGCGATGATGGCTAGAGAAAGTAATGTGGGCGTAACACATTAGATTTTTCTTGTTAAATATTTTAATAGCTGATCGTTAGATATCGTGAATCATTAAGGGAAGAAGGCATGTTTCTCATTAAAAGAAATGAAACAGAATCACGCGAGGCTGGGAAGCTGTTAAAGTTAGCGAGTTTACTACCATCTTGTAGTTTTATTTGTGTTGTTAATTATGTCCCCTAACCAGCATTAGCACCTAACACATGTTAGACATTCTGCATGGCTGTGTTGTTAACTCCAGGTATAATTTGGCGAGTGATGCCCTAGCACGAACTGAAAACTGGAAATGGAGCGTAACGGCTCTGAACTTGTGCTATGTTAAATCTTCCGTTAATAAAGAATATTCTTTTTACACATTCGCTGGTTTCTTCACCTGCTTTATTTATCATTCAAATTCATTTCCTTCACCAGTTCATATTTCCTTCTAGGTTAAGAGAAGGATTAAAAGTATTTGCCTCGATATTCTTCTTACGATTAGCTTGAGACATTTTCGCCTTTAGGAAACTATCATAAATCTCACATTTATCTGCTAGATTTCATTACGTTTTTAAACTTTTTTCTTCAATGGCGTACACTAAGTGCTTAAAATATTGCTTATTAACTAAAATGTTTATATCATTCCTCGCTCCATAGCCTATCCTTTCACACTTCTAGAAAATAAATAAAGATGATATGTTACAGTGCATTTATTTTTACATTGGATTGCAGTTTTGTATATACTTATATTAGAATGAAATTAAACTAGTCATGCAAAGAGAGAGAGAGAGAGAGAGAGAGAGAGAGAGAGAGAGAGAGAGAGAGAGAGAGAGAGAGAGAGAGAGATCTTTAACCTTACACAAGAATAGAGAAGAAAATCAGTACCGTATTTAAACTGTTTATTTTTATATTCGAAATACTTCAGCCACTTTAGTTGAATATTTAATAGATTTGGTTAACGTAATTCTAATATAAGATTAATGTTCACAGTACTATGTATTTAATTATCCAAGTAAATAATTTAAAAAGTAAAATCCATCATACACCCCCATAATATAATATTTTCAAAAGTATAAGAGTGTCACATTAGTCCATGAATATACTACTTACGACCAAAGATAGGTTGTTTTTTTTTTTTTTTGTAATTTAAAATATTTCTCCTGAAAAATAATATTATGCATTAAATTATCACAGCTGTCAAAGGATAACAGCGTTTGTTACCAAGAAAGCTTTCTTTAGATATCTGCATACTTGATGAATGTTTCCTGAACAAACATTTTTATCACGAAAAACACTTTGAAGTGGAAGAACGTAATAACAAAACGAGATCACCGGGTTTAAATTTTACGTGCTATTTGCATGCACCTGTACTCAACCATTTAGACTTAAAATTGCTAGAAGGGCATAACTGAAATTTTATCCTGACTCTACAATAGAGTGTTACATTCATATTGTTCACTCTTCTACTAAATGTTCTTACAAAAATATATTCTTCTATCTATTTCATGTAAACCAATATAAGCTTTCATTATACATTTACACATTTCATTTTAGGTATAGGGAGAATTCAGTAAACTAAAGTAATAGTACTTTCAATAGGAGATACCTATGTGATGGCTTTGAAATTCTAGGCCTTTTGAATGATTACGAGCAAAAAAACAATAACAGACAATACCTCGGAAAGTGTTAATGCCACAAAAATGTTTTGACATACATTGATATAAATATGTACACGTTTGCAGTAGGATTTTGTATATCTCTTATGCTTTACTAATTAAACCAAGTGCATTCAACCGAAGAGTTTTCACAGGTTATTCTAAAAAAATCAATATATACTTTTAATTGTGGTGGAAACTCTTAAAATTATAGTATTTTATTCAAAATCGTTAGCCATCTTTGAAAGAAAAATAACGAATTACTTCCTTGTAAAGCGTGGTGTGGGGTGGAGGGATTTTCTTGAAAATCATCGTATCACATCCTGAAAGGAAACCTACGTTACTATCAAGTGTATTTAAGTGACTTTTGTTTTTTACTTATACTGTTCATGACAAAAAGATGCACGGAACTGTTTCTAAAAATGTTAATTTTGAATTCAAAACATGCATTATTATTTCAGATGAAGTCTTGTCATGGAATTCTGGGTGCAATTCAATAGTTCTTCTACGTACTATAGATAAGTAACAGATAAATATAGTTACTTTTTAAATTTTTTTAAAGGATTGAATATCGATGCCTAAGAGTTAATCTGTGTAACAATGTGTAAGTGTGCTGTGTTGAAAATTTGAATAAGTTTGAAATCGAAGCAGAGGTTAGCCATTTTACGAATGGCTGCTCCAAATGGTTGCTCTTTTTAGTATTTAGTGACTGTTGTGCATTATGAAAGTAGAGACTTTTAGGCGTGGCCCACACTTGCAGAGAGAGGTACGTGTTTTCGACACACGTTATTGTTACATTAGCATCCCCTCTTTCTTAGAGTAGCGGACAAAGCATTTCTTCCAATGCGAAAGATAAACACAGCCAGGAGGTTATTACAATATTCTTTTGAGAGATGCATAAAGCAACACAATGTGTGGAAGACTAGCTCTTGTGTTCCCTTTGGAGGTGATTTCTATGGTAATCTCAAACATTGGCTGCCGAAGTAACAAAGCCGAGGAGGTCCCCCCTTTGTACCTTATCCACGCACGTAGGAGCTGCGCCACAAAGAAGCAGGTCCGAGAAGACGGAGAGAATGAATAAAGGGCCTCTCTCTATTCAAACTGTTGCTCCACTGTTTCACTTCTGATGATAACACACACAGAGTTTGCATGCATTGACCACGCAGGCCCTTCTCTGTGTTTGTCTCCTCTTGAATGAGCATAGCCTCTGAAAAGCAAGAAGAGTTGGCAAGAGAAGAAAATAAGAAAACAAACAAAAACACCACAATATGAATAAAAGAACACAAAGCCTTCTTGTGATCATTATTAGCTTCCTGAAAAAAGTTTTTCGTCAGGACATAAACTGCCTCAACGTAGTCTTTATAAACGGTGCAAGAATTCCGCCACATTTCGGCGCTTTTGTTGAACACTTTGACGTTAAAGGCACATGAAGGTCTGTGGCTTCGACTTCCATTGCTTTTCTTATAATTTCAAATCGTTTGAAGTCCCAGGTCTTGCGAGACGAATGGAAGGAATGAATGAAGTGGCGGGATCAGTGACCTAGAGGTTCGGGGTTCTGGTTCGTCTTGGCAGGCTACACATCTTTATGTAGTGAAGACATTACACAGGTTTATGGCAAGGCGCACCTAAATATAATTTGGTTCCTTAACATCTAATCTTCCTGTCGCTCACTTTCATTCATTTAGTTCCATAACTGAAGCACTCAGATTCAGAAGTTAACTCAATGTTTTTGAGAAATCCTGTTCAACACACGATAAGAACTCCGAATACCAGTTTTGTAATAGTGCTAAATGATTTGCGGATAAGATGATGTTAGGTCGAACATTTATGACCCCGGCATGTTGAATGGGCATCAATTTCAGAAATAAAAGTTGTTAAGTCCGCCTTTCAGTTAGATGTTAAGTCAAGTAGTTGCCGCATTAGCCGTTTGGCGGTGCAACTACACCGTGCCACCCACGCTCTTTGATATCAGCTGTTCTTTTTCTTTTTCTTTTTTGTGTGTGTTGTGTGTTTTTTTATTGTTTCCGTTTAATTACCTATCTGTTTTCTGTAGTTTCACACACATACACTATACACATAAACACCCATGCCCAGGGCGGGACTCGAACCCGCGACCCTCTACGCGGTGGAACGCTAGAGACATACGTTCTAACGACCATGGCTACGAGGGCCGGCATCTGTTGATACATTTTAGATTAGACATCAGACATTTTTAGACATTCCTTAAGTGCGCTTTCAGAAAGTTTAACTGTACTTCTCAGTACCAGGGCACCCTTTCATGCCTATTGACAGAATTTTTGGCAATATTGAGAAGAAGAAACGATCAATGGATAAAGTCTTAGTCCCTTCCACATGGATGGAACTGATCAAAGAATCACTACAGAAGAAACCCATTGATGTTGTCAATGTCAAAATATCCACTGACCGATAATGGGGAACATAATGACACTCCAGTTGTTAAATATTTTGACTTCAAAGATGCCCTCGACCATGTTCTGGTAAAAGTGTTCTTGAATTCACTCTAATCCGGAGTGTGTATTTCCAAAGTGGATATGTACCAGAAGTTCGTCACACAATGTCTTCTACACTTCATCATCCCCAGTCTCTTTTGAGGAGAGGAGTGAGGTTGCAAGCCTTACACAAGGCATGTGATAGTGCGAAAAACAGACCAGATATGCTTCGGAGGATTAAGAAGACAAAATATTACGATGTTCGTTCACTGCAATAACATGTCAATCTGCCAGAAAATATTCACATGCTACATATTTCAAACCGTGAGAAACACTTCAACACAGTACTGTGTACCTCCAAATGGACCCATCACATAACATTCTTTCATTTGTATTGCTATTTTGGCATTTAAAATTACTTTTGAAAACTTTGAGCAGCTCTCCTGCACAATTTTGAAACAGTGACTTAGTAAATTCTGCTTCTGATTGCTTCAATTGTCTCACTGGACTTGGTACTATTATAAATCCCGTCACGAAAAATAATTTTTATCAGATAAACAGCAAGGGTATTTTTAGAATTGTAACGCTTCTTTTAAGCTATCGCAATATATATTTTATTTTATGTTTGAGTATTACATATTCCCTGAACGAAATTTTCGAATAAAACACCAATCCATGGAACATAAAAAAGAACATACTTGTGAAGGTGGTCTCTTGCTTAAGTTGAAAGTGTAACGAATAAGAAGCTGGTTGTTATTTCACAAAAAAAAAGTGTAAACATAAGAGATCAGATATGCTTATGACGGTACAATATGTACATATGCAATACTTACACTAAACTCTTTTATCAACCACTTATAAGAAATTGTGCTACATGTTCTGTGTGCGTGCTGTTTACCAGCAAATGCTGAATAACTGAGCCGTTGACATGGAAGTAAGTACACATTTTAATACACTTAATACCTTTCTCATGTCAGTATCTCAGTTACCTGTATAATGAAAAAACTTTATTCAGCGTAACACGAGAAATTCTCTAATATTATGCCATTAACAATCACGAGTGTTACTTTTCGAATTATTGCAGACTATGTACCATTTCCTAACGTTTAACTTGGCCCTTTAGAAATAGGAAATCTTTATAATTAGGAATTTCGTGTCTCTTTTTTATATCAACAAAACTTTGTGATGAAATAACCATGCGAAAGGAGATAAAGAATAAAAGTTCAATCTTTTCTTCACAATGTCGGCAATTGTTTCATGACCTAAAGAATCTTACAAGCTATAAACATTTTGCGAAAGTTGGAAAACTGTCGTGGGAGATTAAGGTAACCATAAAACAGAACTTGACCGATATCCCTTTATGAATTTTCGCGAATGCCAGAAGATTTGTTCATGCATTATTATGGGGCTTTACCAATTACAATTACCTATGTGACATATAGAGTAGAATTTACCATAAAAATTCTATACGTTAATGTGTAATAATTTCATAAAGAACACGGAAAGAAGAATTACATGAAATTAATCGGATATTTTAAAAAAATCACTCTTTAAATGCTGGGTAAGGCAGCTAGACTAGTTTATATGTACATAATTTACAAATACAGCTTTAAATTACAATTCATAAAGCTGAAATATGCTATAGAACACTGCACATAAACCTTGCATTAGTCTGCAAAAGCGTAACCGTATTCCATTTATACAAAAATGGATGTTTTAATGAAATGCTAATTCAATGATGACTTGCAACTGACATTATTGCAATCCCTATCAACCATTTGATAGTTTATTCACGTAATTTCATTTCTTGACCAGATGATCGGGACCATAAAATTTAACGTCTTTCTGCCACCATACCGAGCGGAATAGCTCGAGTGTTAACGTCTGTGGCCCATTTTTGGAGGTCCCGTTATCGATCCCCACCAACTGTCCACTCTAACTTAGGTTTCTTTCGAGACTTCCTCCTTACGTATCTGAAAGTGAAATCTGAAGGTGCCGTCTCTTTTTGAGAATGTTCTTTACATTTTTCGCGTCCCTTACTCACTTTCCATTATGATTTATTGTTTCTGTGCCACCCTAAAAGCTTCATTTAAAGATTATTTTGAATTATTTTGCCCGATGGCAACAGGTTAACAACGAAGGGTCACAAGACGTGGCTGTCACCTGACCCCTAGAGATCAGAGGCACCCTCATTATTTTTCCCCCGCGCTTCTAGTTTTGGGCTCGCCCTCCATTATTTTTTGCTATCCGCTTACAAAGGAATGCTTTACAAAATGAAAGCCAGCCCCGGGGGTTGAAAGCCACTTTTTATTGTCTCGTTGCCTTTCATATTGCGCCTCACAAGTGGGTCAGTTTAAATACCGTGTGAACAAGGGACGGGATTAATATTTAACCTCCCTTGCAACGAGGGCTCCGCTGAAATATGTATTTTAACAATACACATTGATAGGAAATACCAACACACCGATGTTAGTCGGTGGCATTTCTCTCAGCCCTCGAGATGATCTTTGGGAACTGCGATTCTTCTCTCCTCTTTTGCCTTGTAACTAAAGGTGAAGGTTTATTGATAAAATCTATGAAATTTGACAATTTGAAGCTCCATTTACAGGGCAATGTACATACTCAGATGTTGAGAGTCTGATGAAGAAGATATCTTTTGTTGCCACCGAAATCTATGACGCTCTCATAACAATAGCAACACAAATGTGCTGTGTACGTCATTACTGAATGTGGAGGAGTTTAAAAATACGAGACCTCCGAGGCCTTATTTCCGGGATTCGCCAGTACACTCAACACAAGTATATTGCATACTATTTTTTTCAACATACTAATAATACATGCAGTGTCTACGCGAACAAATTAATTACTACCAACTGTTGAACAAGGTGGCTAAGGTACCAAAGTCACCAATATTAACTTGGTGGTGAACCGGCGATCGATTATCCAGTGCTGGATGTAGATCTTAAAAAGTCAATAACTTTCGCCTAATATTTAGGTGCTGAATTAACAAATAAAAATGAAATAAAAACCTAGGTAAGCTTTAAATGTTAAAATTTAACTATGAGGTATTATATTCCAAGTATAAAATAACAAATTTAAAAAGTTAGATTATTTAATATATTTCATATATACATATACTGAAGTAGACTACCAGAGGAGAGATGATGTGAAATGATAATGGAAATGAAATGGAGGGACAGGGAATTTGGGGGATGTAACTAACCGACCCCGGAAAACCCCCGAAAAAGCCCAATAGTCAGGTACGTCGACCACGGAAATCGAACACGGTCCTCCCGAATGCGGGCCACAGACGAAACTGCCTGAGCCATCCCGCTCGGTTAAAATAATAAGTTTACTTATTTTGTTTTTGTTTGATGTTTGAAATATTATTTGAGTAAGATACACTCTATCTTCCAGTTAATGTGTACTATAAGTTTTAAAATCAGATAATGTATTATAATACACACGTGCTGGATGGTAATGCTCCACATTAACCATCAACCCTAGTGTTGCGGAACAATCGGTTGCAGCTTAATTCGAGGGGGTATGAAAGCACTCGCGGACTTCAGGATTTAAACCATGTGCCTTACGGTTGACAAGTAACACTTTAACCATTTATAGTGTGTACTATTCTCTGAATGTCCTACTTACTTCTTTTAGTCTACTATATCAGCAGTGGCATGAATTCAGCATAACTTAATCAGGAAGTCGTTAAGTCCCTGAGGCAATTTTTAATTAATAGGCATTATTCGAATTTTAATCGAAAAACTCGTGTGTCATCGACTACTGTTAATACTTATTATTAGGGCCCGGAAGTTACGCCAAAAAATACAGCAGGTTATTAGTGACGTTACGTGCGTCTCGTAAACATAGCGGAAAGGGTTGAGTTCCATGCAGTCGCGCACGTACTCGTACAACCAAGGTTACGGGCAACGGTCATCTACCAAGCGTGGTTACACGACGGGCACGGTGCCATAGTGTGAAATGTGTAGTGTTTAACGCCCGCTTTTACTGCATACGGCACCGCAGGCGATGACACTGATACATGAGATGAAGATGGAGCACCGGTGGAATGAGATGGCCCCAACGCCGTGTTGTCCTCCACAAATCTCACTTTGCGGTCGCCTGGGATCGAACCCGGGCCGCCTTGGTGAGAGCCAAGTGGTCTAACCACTGAGCCACGGCGTGGCCGACACGGTGCCATAGACTATGTTGCACATTTATTCATAAATTGAAGACATGCCTTTCATAAGTGCACAAGTTCAGTCAACTAAGTTTCGAGAAAATCAACAAAAAATTTCATAACTTCTGAAAATAATGTGCCAGTATTATGATTTTTGCAACACATGAACTTTGGCTCATCACATTTTTTTACTGTTCAGTAATTGCAGTTACCATTGATACTTTGTTATAATATTTATAGTGAATTTGTTGGACTTGTGCAGTTATGAAACTCATCTGGGTGTACAAATGCATTGAAAGGACTGTATTATCAAATGCATACCTCTAAATTACTGTCATTTCCTCTAAAAATGCAAGGAATGGTGAAAATATTTTACAGTACTAGTGTATGTTGAACCACGTTTTATTTGTAGCATAATAACGAAAATAGATATTACATTCAATCGGTTATTCTAATCTGAATCCCACACCTCACTTCCTGATTCTTCCCAATTAGATATCTGTTCCTTGCTATATTTATCACATAGAGTTTGAAAATACGATTGTTTTTCAGGAAGAACTCAAGCAAGATACTTTGAAATGTCCTTGACTTTCGCAGCTTTCAGAGGAATTTCTTTATCGTAAGCTTTCTTCAATATGGTTTCGGCACACTTTGTGTTTCCTTTGATTAGGAATGTCTCTGTCATTAAAGCACTAAAGTTCTTGCTAGCAGTAACAATGTTTGATCTTAATTCAATAATCTTGTATGTAGCCACTTTCCACTTATCTTGCTTTTTGGCGATTGGCATAGGTTCCTTCACCTTGCTGAAAGCCATTTTATAGTCCTTGACCATGGACTCTTGAATATCACTTACTTTAATGTTCTTGGATGAGTCCTTTATTATGCTTATGTGCACGAGGCCTGTCTTAATTGCAGAACACAAGTCCCTGGACTTCTGTACTGTCTGCCCACGATAAGAAGTCTGGAGGGGAATGAAGGGCAGAGGAGCTTGAATTGTTTATCTGCTCCGGTAGCGGATCTGTTTACTAGGAAATGAGTGTATGAGAGTGCATATGAGTCACCCATGCTGCCAGATCTAATGTTTGTTGCAGTAAATACAGTGATAGGTATTATGTATGGGTGAGTTAAGTGACAACACTTGTGTATTTTAAACGAAGCTTCCATTCTTGTTATATTGGGAAAGCGAGCATAAACACCGTTGGGTCAGCAAAGTGATTACGTTACACATTCTTCTAGCATGCCTTCTTGTTATGGGTCTACAGTAGCAATGAAGCTTACTAGCTGAGTACCAAGTGGAAATACCTGAAACTTGATATTTTCAATGTCATACGATAGAGCTCAGTGAGACGATTACAAACTATATAAACTCATATAGTGCCAAAAAGTGGACATGTACACTTATGCAAGTCATGTCTTCAATTATACAAAATAAACGTAAGATCATGACAAAAGCTATTGTGACTGCATTAAAGTTAGACGCTGAAGACGTATTTTCCTCTCTCTTTCTGTTTACTAACAGCACGAGTTGATGACTTACTCAGTTGACGATCTATACTTCGTGCACAATTAATATCACGAACTTTTCGCTAAACTTCCGGGCCCTACTTATTGAGAGTTAACAGTGGTCAGACTGAGGAACCTCCAGTAATTTGAGCATAGCAGCTCACGTGGGCCATAGTGAGCTTCTTGGCCCACGGAAGTAAGGGATGAAAGGAGGGAGAGAGAACCGAAGGACGATGTACGTCATTAGGGACGGGTGTCTGTCTATTTCAACATGACACCAGTTGTGAAACCCACTAGCCCTGACTTAGCCATAGGCAGCTGACAGGGAGAAAAGGAGGTCGTCAGTCCCGCCATATTCTAGAAAGAAATCTTTCCAAAGCGCAAATTCCACTGTCCTACCGCAACATACTGGCCGCCGCCATGTGGTTTTACAACATTAAAACAGATGAGGTGAAACAGATGAATAGGAATAATGAGAATAGTAAATGGAGAAAATCACCTTTATGGCAGAAAGAGAATCACAACAACTTTCGCATACCGATCAGAGGAAACCGCAATGCAAGTGTGGCCGATCCGACAGACTCTAACCAGAAAGTTACAAAAATTGCTCGAAGTGGATTCCTCTTGTTTCGATGCATGGATTTCTACGTTTGGGAACATTTAAAGTCATTGGTTTATGCGACTGCTGTATCTTGATATTCACATTTTGAGAGAACGTACTCAAACTGGATTAGACAAAATACGAAACACAAGAGTACGCCAGGTCATGGAACTGCATGCATCGGAGTAAGAGGAAGCCACTTCGAGCAAAGTTTGTAATTTTCGATTTTATGTTGTGACTGAAATAACTGATTTTCAGACCTATGTGCATATGAACCTTTTTACGTCAGAAACACATCCCCCAAATATATGACACCAATAAAGTTACATCCAGTATATTCCTCAGATCTACTGATTAAATTCCCATAGTTGCGAACTGAAAATAAGCTTGCTCATATATTGTTGGGAGTTATGAATTTTCTCCGACTTTGAGAAAGTCTCCTTTTGCTTTCGTAATGGCATTGCACTAGAAATGCCCGCCTCGGTAGCGTAGATGGTAGCATGTCTGCCTCACGTTCAAGAGGTCCCGAGTTGGAATCTCGGTCAGGGTGAAGCAAAAATGTTTATGGGTGTCACACAATTCCACGTTGTGGACGCCAATTTGAAGCAACAATATATGTGGAACAATGTTCCACTTGACAATACAGTTTGAAGTACTTTTGTTTAGCTCAGGGTAAAACAATGAGGTTTCTCACAGGGTATGCGTGGATGTGTGTGAGAAGGATATTTAATGACACTGGAATGCCCGTTTCCAACTTATTTATTCACTGCTTCCTTTTTTAGAACATCGAAATGAAAGTTGCCGACCAAGGGTTACCAATCTCTGTTTAGAGTTACTGACGGCAGAATGTTTATTCCTCGATAAACTTTATTCGTTCCTCACGTATATATGAACCGACAAATATCCAAGACAGAACAAGAGGACTGCCCTAATAGGCTTCACGCCTCAGACTGCTCTCATCGGCCTGACGCCGAAGACTCTTCTGAATGACCACAGCTGCGCGTGTGGGTGTCTATGTAACTTTCACTTTCTGAAAGTGCTCTTCATTCCACCAAAAATCTCTCTGTGGCTGTTTTGTCATGCCATTCTGAATGGTCCAAAGAATACCCTATTCTTACAAGTCAAGTGAGCCCCTTTAGAAAACTGCTAAGGACACTGTTTCTCACATTGCTTTTGTTATAACAACTTTCCCCCAACTCAACTGGCCTTGCCCGTTTTGTAATAAAGAACCAACATTCCTTTGACATCCATCATGATTCTTTACTTCTGGCAAACCTTAATTTCGGTATCAAGGGTGAGTTACCTGGATAAGTTTTCTCCGGGGTTTTCCCTTAACCTGAAAGACGAATGTCGGGTAACTCTAAGCTCTATGGACCCCGGGCTCATTTGAGCAACATTTCACCCATTCCATTCATCCTCCGATTTAATACTGCAGCTCATGATCTTAATGATTCTAAGAACAAGATACAGATAAAATGACAAAGGTCCTGCATTTCCGCTGTCAGGGGAAAACTAAACATAACAGGAGTAACCACTAGTAAGAAGACGAATGTATCGTTTTTCATTTTTCATCTTTTTGATGTATTCTCTGGTTTTGTCTCTTATTCTTTCATCCTGAGTTCTTTTCTTTGATATTTTCTATTTTCTCTCTCGACTTTTAGATATTTTCATGTACCTTTGCTACTCTGGTAATTTTTATATTCTATAGAAATGGGGCGGAGTCTTTCTGTTATTTGTTTGGCTCATTCAAGAGTTCCGTCTGCAGTCTCTTTCTTCCTTTGTGCGCGGAGAAGGCTCAGCACACCGATGGCTGACCAAAGGACACATAACTAGGATCTGAATCTACGCCTGTTGCAGCATAATGTCCCAGGAAACCATAAATAACACAAAAGAAGGAAAAGGAGAGAGAAAAAGAGAACAGAGCGTTCTTTGTAAACTCAGGGCAGTCTCCTGTGTTTGGTTCTACACACTGAGGTGAAGCAATAATGTAACCTTTCCAGCTAGCTAAGTAATATCCAGGGCTTGCTGCGCTCCTCAAACAAACACTTCTACGTAGTACTTTATTTTAATGTAGGGTATAGTTCTGCTGAGAGAATAAACATCACTGTTCAAACAATACTTTATTTGTATTTATACCTAAGTGATTACCACTACACAGGGTGCAGAAGGCCATGGAGTTGAAAAGAAAGGCAGTAGATAGCAAAATAAATATGAGATTTTGAGATTAGGCAAAAGGAGTTGCAAACGCTTTATTATTGCTCCAGTCCCTATTGCTCCCCAACGTTAGGGGAGCCTAAATAGCGAAAATTACAAAAATAGCATTTTTACTTTCTCTAACATGTATAATATCATACGTGGAGCAGCATTGGATTCCACCCAAAAGGTTAGCAAGGGTATTTCACCAGAAATACGTGTTTGGAAGCCTGTATAATCCAAAATAAATCATGTTTACTTTTTCTACCATGCACACAATAGGTGCAAAACACATTGCATTGCACTGTAGAGAGTTTACCAGAAACACAGTTTACAGATTTGCTGAATCCAAAACAACAATGTAGAAAAACATGTGTCGATGCTTGTGAAAACCATTACTCAAAAATAAAATTCGGATAAATGACTTATTATTTAACTTCAGTAACCTCCAAAGATGCGACACAAAATGTTTAGATAAAATCTCGCAAACTACCCTTTGCATAGAAAATATTTCAGATGTCTTATTTTTTAATGTACGGTTCTCATAAGTTTCATTAAACTACGAGTGTATCCAAATTTTATGAGAATAGCCTATTAAGAGTTAAGAAACAAGTGGAAATGGGGAGTTCATACCACGAGGTTGAAGGATGACAAATGGACCTACAAGATCACTGTTTGAGACCCGCGCACAGGAAAACGCCAAAGAGGAACATCACTACAGAGGTGGGCGGACTTCTACACAGCACAAGCAGGACAGCAGTAGTATACAACAGCTCAAGTCAGAAGGAAGTGGATGGAGATCCATGGGCGACAAAATACAAGTGCAAGCGTAAGACGAGTGCGAGTGCAATTGCAAGTGAATAAGTGCGAATAGGAACAAGAGAAAATGACAAATACTGACACAAATGCAATACGGAATAGCTTACCGTGTTGGAGTCAACAGCTATCCTAAGTATAGGAGGCCTATGCCCTTCATGGGACATAATAGGCTATCACTAATCTCTAATCTTATCTATGAAACATGTTCATTCTGAAGGATTTTGCATAATCTTGGAAATATACTTTCTATACAACAGTTTAGATCTCTTTAAACGGCAGTTTATTTTAAATAACTTCCTGTGATTTCCGAGATGATTATTAATTGTTCGATTTTTTGATAATTTTCTCGTTCTTCTATGTAAGTCATGTCGATGTTCTGTTGTTTCTCAGGATTGTATGGCTACAGTATGGAAACGGCAGTTTATTTTAAATAACTTCTTGTGATTTCCGAGATGATTATTAATGGTTCGATTTGTTGGATAATTTTCTTGTTCTTCTATGTAAGTCATGTCGATGTTCAGTTGTTTCTCGCGATTGCATGGCTACAGCATGGAATTGTAAGGCCAGCTTATATCGTCCAGTTTTGAACATCTGACTATTACTTTTAATTTTGTGGCTGTAACGGAATGTGTGGAGTAGAAATTTCTGCAAATATTTATCTCCATTAAAATAAAACATATAGAAGAATAAACGTTTGTAAGAATAATTTGTATACCACTAACAAGTGTAGTTGGACTGACGCTTATGTGAATGTAATTCATCACATCTCTATTTTAACGCCTGCACATTTCAGCGTAGAGAGGTAAATTTTAGCTGATACTTTAGGAGACGTTTGCCTATTGATATTGGTACCACTGTTAAATATGGTAGCTTTTGTGTGTTCAAGCCATGTGATGACTTCTTTTACAAACATATGCTTGTTTTAACAGCTTTATTCCTGATACAGTTTAATAAAAAAAATCTAGTATAATTAAAATGATTGTATAGTTCTTAATAAATAAACTTACTGGAGTAAATTGGATCAGTAAGCTTTAGATGGACCATTAAGTTGTATCACAGACCTCCTTGCTTGACTCAAATGAGTCTTTTGTTAAAATTGAAAAACCAGTGAAAAGTATCTACATAAACATATTCATATATACAGGCAATGGAGTCAGTGGTGAAAGCAAAATTAAATGCAGCAGGCCTACCTCTGGGAATCGGGTTCGATTCCCGGTACCGGCGTGGGACTTTTCTCCACTGGGAGATGTGTTCCGAGGTGCACTCAGCCTCGTGATGCCAATTGAGCAGCTATTGTGTTGGAATGCTGGCGTCTCCTGACAGCCCAAGTGGTCATCGGCGCGCGGTGATCCCCGCCCCCAAATCCTGCACTCCTCCGTGACCTTGGCTGCGGCTGGAGAACGCAGTTTCCGGGTACCTTTTGGGTACTCGCTGCATAGGGGAGACGCCTTGGGGGTTATAAAATTAATTACAATACCTAACCGTATTCGTTAGTTGATTTCTTCCGAAGTAAATCTTTCGGTAAAACCGAAACACCAATTAAATTAGGCTAATATTAGAATATTTTATTAGCATTTATAATGTTGCTTTTCTGTGTTGACAAGGGCATTGCTTCTAAACTTTTTGAGCTCCTCTCCTTAAAATTTGCAGTAGGTTTCTATAATATTTGGGCTTTTCAAATTCGATGCTACAATTCTTTAAATTGTATGATTACGTATAATGAATTACAGTAAAGAAGAATGCACTAATCGCGTTTATTTTACCATAATGACCCAGGCTCTCAACCTGTATTATATCACTGCATTGAAAATGTTAAGCCGCTATCAGGAGCATCATTTCAGGTTTTGCCCTGAGGAAAGGTGAATAGTTGTCTGAAGTGGTTGTCAGAAGTTAATTATAGCGACACTTTTAACCTAAAAGTAAACCGTATTTTATTTCTTAGGCTAAAATATTTGTATTAAAAGTACACTTCTCATAATTTTTATTTTTATAAAGCAATAATTACTAGTGCTGTAGATAGATCAAAATTTTTAATCGATTAATCGAGATACTATCTGTTCAAAAATTGTGTGTAAGAATTGTATAAAGTACTTTAATACTCTGTACATTTCATTATTTATGACACTTTTAAATATTTAGACCCAAAATCTGTGTTTGCATCAAGTGCACATGCTTTATATATGTATTGAATTAGATCTACAATATTTTTGTAAGCAATTATTTAGTAACGTATTATATCAATATCTACTAAGACTTGTGAGACTGACATGCAGTTGTTGTTTATAACGTTTTTCCTTATTTTAACTATTTTAACACAAAGCTTTCACTCGCTGTCACGAACTCGGAAACTTTACTAGCTTACTGCAGTTTTCAGCACAGTTACACCACCAGCAGCCATAAAAAGAGAGATCAGCAATTGTTTCCACGGCTGCGTAATCGAAGTGTTCGGTTCAAGGTTGTACAGTTAAGTTTAGCAAGCGATAAATAATCAGTTGTATACGATATGTTGTCACACACAAGCTGTAACGAAAGAAACCTCTGTCAGCATTTGTGTGTACCGCTTAGAATATTTCACAACAGAAGGTTATTTAGACTCTCTCGGGGTTCAGAGTGATTTCTTTTAGCTATCAGGAGTTATATTATCTCAAAGTTCAAAGAACATTACGTATCTAGCGAAAGATGCGTTGGAAAGGCTGTTTAGGTTCGAAGCAATACATCAAAAGAAAGAGGGCCAACTTTGGCTAAAAGAGTTTTAATTAATATTTATTGTAATCGATTAATTTTAATCTACTCGATTAATTTTAATCGAATCGATTAATCGATTAATTGTTTTAAACTTTAATCTAAAATAAATAATGAATCGATTATTCTTTTCGGTTAATCGATTAAATCACGCAGCACTAATAATTACCAATAGTCTAATTATTTCTCATAACTTATTTGATATAAATTGTGTGCTTTACCGGAATCTACATTTTGTTTCATGTAGGTAGTAAGACTTTTTCCCCATCTCTTACGGTTTAGCACTTATGCAAACGTCATTCAGAATAACCAGCACTTCAGAAAATATCTTAAACATATCGTAATTTAATCAACATCAGTGGAACCACTTTCTTAAAATTTTTGGAAATTTTTCCACGATAAACTTTGTGTCATTTTCTTTGAAGATGATGAACTTAAATATCAAGTTTGGGATTTCATTACATTTTCGTTTTTGAGTATTGCTATTCACAGTCTGACGTATAAATACACACACTCATACACAAACAATTCCTTCTACAAATTCTTTTTTAGATTCAAAAAGTCTCAAACCTTGTATCTTCTATGAAACCTGGGTATGGCATCTTCTGGTGATATACAACACTTCTCTACTCACTGTTAACTAGAAAAGTGAAAATAAAAATAGGATTTAGGAAACTAAGTTGGAATAAATGTTATAAAATGTGGTACTGCAGTTCTGTATAAGCTTTATGTGTATGAAAATAGGTTTTAACTGATGAGATTAAGTTTATTTTACTAAACTATAAACACAAATGGGAATATGTCCAAATGTATTGGATATTCCTGCTGCCCATCTCTAGGCGACCCAAGTATTGTAAGCAGCATACAAATCCCTTGGATTAAATATAGGCAATTATTTATTATATTATGTGTATCCTGTAATTCTTTCCTTATATCTTTAATATAGTTAGTTAGTTACTAACACTCCCCACATGGCAACCTTGGCCTTCGGGGTAACCTCACCCCACCAAGTGATGACCGGACCCATTTCTCAGGTGGAGCCACCCAGAGGGCGGTGTCCATTACCTCCGATGATAGGGTGATAGTGAAGATGGCGGTGAGGTGAGAGGACCTACAGTTTTTACCGTGGACTCCGAACCACGTTGGGCATAGGGGATACTTCACGTGTGCTAGACAGAGGTGAAGGCGTGGATAGGGCTGACTTAAAATCGCCAACCCCAGAGCCGGGAATCGAACTCGGGACCCTTAGAACGGGAGCCGCGAACGAAACCACCGCGCTACCCCGGCGCCCTTATATCTTTAATATTATGCTGCTGAACAGTGAGAGGCGAGAATTGTGTGAAGAAGGAAAGGACCAAAAGTTCTTACTGGCTATTAACGACAATTCGCATGAATACTTTATATGAGCTAAATACCATACGCATGTTACAAATTTATCCTTTAAGTCGGCTAGTGTTCGGTTTATGTAAGTAATGCTTACAGTTACAGATGACTGGGAATCCTGTAAACATAACTTTATAGCTACATACTTCAGTAGGTACTGTGCCTAAGTATAATCTTCTGCCTCATTTTAGAACATTGGTGCTGTAAATATATGGACATATGGGAGGGGACATATGTAGACAGACAGAGGTACTGTAACGGAATACTCTTGTGCTCCTGATTGGTGGAGGTAAAGTCATGGGTAATTTTAAAGGCGTCGAGGTGGGACAACCTAAGAGGTTCCGTTAAAGTTTGTTTGTCTTTCTCTTTATCCTCTCCCATATGTTTACAACTGGATCGTTCTAGTTTGAAACAAATTACAGCTGATATGGTTTGCCAAAATTTAGCGAGCGCGCATTTGATTCTCAGTATGTAATAGTTGCATAAGTACTGAAACGAATTTAATTTCTGGACATCCAAATAGAGTATAAATTAGTAATAATGAAAGTAATAAATCATGTGCCATTGAATGTTGGTTTTTACGCATGCCTAATGATGGGCCGTTCCCTCCCTCCATGAGAGACGCTTGGTTGCACCCTGTTTGGAAAGGGTCCACGTATGGTTGATGTATGCGGCAGTATTTTTATACTGTGACCGCGTCCATCACTGCTAGGTCAAGGTATTCCACACCTCCATCTCTTTAAAACGATATCTCCTTAAGAAATTGAAGAGCAGGATTCAAAGCTTTGCACCGTTACGTATGAAATTACCTAGTTGATCAAACAATGCTACCCATTCGATGTCCATCACCTGCTCACCCAGTGTATTCGACTGCGTATTTCCATATAAAGGATATTAAAGGGTAATGCCCTTATTTTCTACATATGAATTATTAAATTTAAAGTCACTTTTTCAGATATCCTGCACATTAGACATGTTATGAGTACAGAATTTTACTCTCAACAAAGTATAATATTAAAAAAAAACTCATTTAATAGCGCATAATTTTGTGTATGTTACCTTTTTGTTAATATTTAATGGTCACAATGAATTATTCTCAAAGCTTATGTTAGTAATGCACAGTAATCTAAACAATCTAAAAGGTTTGGGGCATTTAAATGCAGTGAACACTGAGAAAGGATCTCATTAAATGATTTTATTAATGAAATTAGAGAAAATACCTACAGAAGAAAACCAAATACTGTAGGTAAACATTTACAAAAGGGCTCCTATTTGTAGACCCATTTTTCTATAACTTTGTTTAATTTTAAATCTAAAGCCTTTGTTCATTTTAGGCTCTTGCTGTATTCTTTTAATTCCATTGCCTTAAAAAGTGTGATAAATAGGTTTTTAGAACTTTTCTACCGCGTCAACTCAAGAACAGAAATGTTGACTTTTCACCAAAATTAATGTTTAAAGTGCTGAATACCCATTGAAACAAAAGAAAAGTATAAGCCCTTGTCCTTCTATATATATCGTATCACATGCGAACATCTTGGTTAAAAATAAACGGTATTTCAACAATACTTACTGCTTAAAATATGAAAAATTCAAAGGAGATACAGTGATAATTTTGGAAATGGTTAACGCCCTAACTCTTTTTATTTCTGAAACTGCAACCCCTCCCCGCTTGTAGTACTTTTGTAGCTTCTTCAAAACATTCTCCTTTATTATTTAAGTTAATTTCCTTTATTTAGAAAATAAGGGACCTCAAAATGTGTATTTCTATTGAGAATCTAGATATAGCGAGTTTGAACCAATCGCAGCAATTCCTCTGCCTTAGTGTGATAGTAGAGAAATTAAAAAGGTGTACTTAACGGGCTAGTCTTTCAGTAATTTTTAAGTTCGTAACTATACTACAAGCTATTAGATATAGAAATAATATTGCCTTATCATTTTTGTATAACTAAACCGAATTTTAAATCGTTAAAAAATTAGAATTAGTGCATCCTACTCAATAGGAGTACGAAATTTAAGAAAACAAAAAGTGATCATAATATTTTGTCTTTTTAGATAGATATATTTAATATTCTGTTGAAACAACTTAAAAGCGACCAAAGGTTTGCACATAAATATGGCTCAAACATCAACCTTTATTTGTGTTTAAATATTTTCTTAAATAGTCAATTGCCGAAAAACAATTGTTCGGGATTTTTGTTGCATGTTCCACTATACTCGCTGCAGTAATGCTGCTTGAAAACCGTTATTAAAGACAACATTGTAACGTCGATCCAGCTGTAAATGTATATTTAACAACGGTTTCTAACGAACTTCATAAATAATCATTGTCAAGAGGAAAATTAGGCTGCGTTTTATAAATTTTTCAGTGCTCTATAATGTGTCTCAATCTAGAACGATTCTGTTGTAAACATATGGGTTCCAACAGGGAAATGGTTTAAGTATCTCTGATTTCCTCTTTGTAACCTCCCGTATGTTTAAAACCTGGTCGTTCCAATTTGAGGTAAATTATAGTTGCTCTAGAGCTTTGTGCATAAGGGCTTCAGAATTTGAGTTGTCTAAAACCATATGCTTTTCGAACATTAAATTGGCAAATTGTGATCAAGAAGTTACAATGACCAGAATTTTTAAAAGTTGTAGAACAAAAAGCTGATACCTACTGCCGTATTTCGGAATGTGGTACTATTTCGTGCCTTACTGGCCGGGTATTCAGTTCTGACCAATATAAGTCACAGTTTTTGTCAGCTTAATTTAATATCTGTTAACTATTTTCAGTATGTAATACAGTGAGTGCTGATAATTCGGTAATTTGGGATTAACAATTTTTCTTTAAATTTACGTCTTCCAGCTTTAAGTCATATCGGACGATGAATGAAATGGGTGAAATGATGCTCAAATTAGCCCAGGGTGCACAGAGCTTAGTTACCCAACATTTATCTTTTAGGGTAAGTGAAAACCCGGGAAGAAAGCTTAACCAAATAACTCGCCCTGACTGAGCTTCGAACTCGGGACCTCTTGAACGTAAGGCAGACACATTACCATCTTCGCTACCGAGACGAGCTAATTGACTATCTTAGGATAAAAAGAAAGTATATAAATATTCAAGAAACAAATATAATAAAATGTTTTTAAACACACATGGCTCCGCGCTAACCTGTTAGGCTCAAATTCGAAAGGTCCGCGATTCAAATCTTGCCGAAACCCTATTCCTTGACTGAGGTTGTTTCTTGGTTTTTCTCAGTCCTCATTACTGGCAAATATCGGAGAGCTACTCTAAATCCTAGGGCAGAAGCGTTTTCTTTCCAAAAGTTCTTCTTACAAATATCATTTCATTGCCTGTAGGTATCATCAGTGTCCAGTGCCTGTAGTGTTATATGTAGTAAGCACAGGTGTTAAATACAATTTAACAACATTTACACACTGGGGGAAAAAGACTCATTAGATGGACCTTGCAAAGGCATTTCCGATAAAATTACCACATGGTTTTGTTCTTCTTTGTGGAACGGACAGAGAAAAAAAAAAGACATTGCTATGTTGGATATGCTGTGCGAATTCAAAGGATACTCAACAAGCATCCCCTGTTACAAGAAATGGCTCATTGTGAGTTCAGATTTGGACGTGATCTCCCTGAGCACATCATTTATTCATCTCGCTCGAATCTCCAGGCTCTCTTCAACACAAGTGACTGACCAATGCAAACACTTCCCTTCCACTCCATCTACTCACCTCCAGCTCTATCAGTGTTGTGGACACAAGGACCTGTTGTAAACGAGCTGAGATCACGTGAGCGTGCAGTGAACAACAATAATTGGAATGGGAGGGAAGGTAGGCACAAGTAGGGACAGTATGGTGTGAAAATTGGCGTGCTGCTGTCGCGGTACAAAGGGATGAAGAAATCTCCGAGCGCCAATATCATCACCGAATTGAAGTGACGGAAGCATTTCAAGCTTGAGGGGACTAATATTTCTGAGGTATTTTGCTGTTATGGGTTTAACTCTAAAACACTGTTATTCAAATCGTTATGAGCTTGCTGTGCTGTTGATGACTGTGGCCTTTGGTCCGTAGTGTAAAATAATTGCAGAATTTATCCACAATTAATGAGTTTAAGACCTACAAATTACCACTTTTGAACTGTGAATCAGGTGAAAAATCTGTTAACAAGGAGTTGAAAGTTCCCACAGTGGAATCTGTTGTTATTGACAACAATTATAAAGCAGCAGCACTACTGAAGGTAACCATTGGTGCAGAAACATTGTGCAGATCTTCTGCTAAACAACGTTTAGGTTCCGTCGGCCCAAAACAATGTACGACTTAGCTTTGCTTGCTTATGTGATCAGCATAATTCAAAAACGAAAATTTCTGTAAATAACTAACTTGATTTTTAAGCTCAGTATTTTCCACGAAGGTTTCCAAGAAAATTCCCCGCTTCAAACTACCCTATTCGTGGAATTTTCCAAACATTGTGTTTTTCAGAAATATATAGCGATTTTTATTTAAATACCACATATTAAGTTATTTTCATGACAAAATGAAACGTATATCTTGAATTTTTTTGCGAATAGCCTCTTAAAATCGATCCAATATGGGTAACTTTTATTTACACAGAAAACCGTAAACGATAGACAACATTTTACTATATAAAGATATTATTTTTTAAGAGCTAGCTCTTTACGATATATTCGGCGTTATTGATTTGTTTCATACTTTTGGTTTATACTTTATGTTATACTTTTCTGAAATAGGAAGTTGCTACTCGTTTATATTGATATATTATATAGCTATGTAATCCACGTAAAGAGAATTGAATTTTAGAGGCATCACTTAGCGACCAGCTCTTGAAAGATTTTACTATAGTTTAAAGCCTACAGTTCCCATTGTTTACCTACAAGGAATATGCAACTAGACAGTTAATACAAATATTTTATATGAATTAAATGAAGCAGATATAACAATAAACGTTTTAAAGGAGGGTTTGTACGGGTGTAGAGAATGTAATGTAAGTGCAACACACAAAAATATTACCCTCTTTAAGCACATACTAAGAGGATTGCAATGAGAGGTCAAAATTTGCATTTGCTGTGAAGCATCGATAGCGACTTTTTAGATTGAGTGCAACGTTTTCTCTACGTTAGTAATCCATAGAGAAGATAAAATTAAAATAATGTATTTTTCTTCATTTATTATTATTTATTATTTATCTTCTACCTACAACCCATTCATAGACCCCCCCTCCTCAAACCCCCGTCTTCTGCTCCTTCATCCATGCTCCTTCAGATCCCGTTCATTCATTGTTCTCTTAGTCGTCCCCCTTCTCTGCTTCCTATTTTAGCACCATTCCTACTATTTTATCACATCCAAGACTTATTTTCCCGTTCATTACTTCCCGAATTTCTTTGGTCTTAATTTTATCCCTTATTGAGACCTGAGAAGCCCTCCTCTAAATTGTCTTTTTTTTTTTGTGTCCACTCATTGCCCACGTTTTGTACTTCATAATATAATTACTTGGTACTACTGAATTACAAATGAACTTTATACTTTTGTTTAAAGTGTTTCTGCTTCGTGACATTTCCTTCAACGATCCAATAGTTTTCTCATCTACTGATTTTTCAATTTCTAATCATCTGGCTCCTTTTGCGTCTAACATTGCTAATTGGCGAGTTTCTTATTGTTTACTTTGTATTTTTTTGTTTACTGTTTGCACTCTTGTGATATATTCTGCAATCCTGTACTTGCTTTGCATATGATTTTTGTCTGACAGTAAATGTGTAGCCAGAGCGTGGTGCTGATGATCTTACTGTTTTGAACCACTCAAAATCTAGTACTAACTAGCTATCTAATATTGACTTCCAATACTTATTGGCCGCTTCAATTTTATATAATGGGAAGTTATTTCCAGGTACTTATGCCGTGGTTTACTGGAGATAGAAGTTCCTGATGCTTCGTCCACAGCTACGATGGACGTCATCAGAGGCACTTTCGAAGTCTTTTCGGAGAAGGTTGCGTTGCGTCTGAAGGTTTGAACGAACGGAGGCTGAGGACAGCCCGAGGTGTGTTAGTCGTGTACTTGCACTTTTTAGGGATTAACCACTTTAAGACGGGATTTGGAGTTCATAGGATGACGGGTGCGTTTGAGATAGGGGGTGAAGGGTTGACTATCACTGCCGCTACATTTATTCCAAGAGAGCTCGCCGCTTATTGGTCCGGAGATAGTAAATATAACGGCACTGACAACAACCCTAAGACAGCTCAAATTTCAAGAAAACTTCGACCGCGCCACTGAAGATGTCCATCACAGTTGTGGACAAAGCGTCTGGAACTTCTCTCTCCAGCATAACAGCTCGGAAATAAGTTCCAGTTATGTTGATTCTAGACGTGAATGCCTACGTTCTCTCATTCTAATTTGCTCGTTTAGAACCTCTAACTATTCATCCATGTTCATTCTTGATAAACATTCTATTTTGATAAAATTAAAGTTAAATCCCCATATTTTATGGTTTAAAGCATTTGATGTTGTTGGTTCGTTGTAATTCCTGTCTTATTGCATTCTTGAACCATTGGAGTATATAGACAACTATGTACATTTAAGAAGTACTTGGTGATACTCAGAATTTGGAATTTCCTTTCTTGCTGCAGTTTAAGGACAATTGAAGTAAACGGGCATCTCTGTATATAAAAGTGTACAGAGATGACCGTTTCCTGGTGTTACACATCTTTGTAACAGCCTTTAATGGTAGGATATTCCCTGGATACACACTTCTCCAATTATACTCCTACTACATACGTCCAGAATATATGGATCTTAATATTTCTATCACATTTCCACTAACGAAACGTTACCGCAATGGTTGTTATATTAACTTTTTGCGAACACTATCTTTCTAAATCAATATTATCTTTCTATTTATTTCTGCATTTTTCAAGGAAATGAAATGAAATGTGTAGTATTTAACGCCCGCTTTTACTACATACGGCACCACAGGCGGTGACACTGATGGTACATGAGATGAAGCTGGAGCACCGGTGGAATGAGATGGCGGGGGAAACTGGAGGTCCCGGAGAAAACCCGCCACAGCGCCGTGTTGTCCATCACAAATCTCACGTTGCGATCGCCTGGGATCGAACAAGGGCCACCTTGGTGAGAGCCAAGCGGTCTAACCACTGAATTTTTCAAGGAGAATTCATAAACTGAAAATCCAGTAAACTGTTGATCTGCTAGTCGAAAATTCACACCATTCTCCTTTACTTTTGTGCAAACCTTATAGATTTATTATATTTTTGGGGTTGAATTGATTACAATTGATTTGCATCTTAGTTATTTTAAGGAACATTAATAGTTCAATAATTTCTGAATGAAAATTAGAAATAATCATTATAATGCATTTCTGTTATTAAGTTTATTAAGCCCTTATTAACTTATTATCTTTGTCTGGGAGATTTCCGATGATCACTATATTTGCTAGAAATATCGATAGTGAAATGTTATATTGAGTGCGATAGCTTCTCTACCTTTGGTAATCCTCAGAGAAATAACCTTGATTATTGGAACGAGATATACACGTAAGGTATGTAATTTTTTATTTTTCTGCCACAATCAGTTTTATTATTAGAAATGTTATGAATTTAGTTGTTGGAAGCTATTTTGAAGGTTATTCCCATTTTATAAATAATCTTGATATCATGAGGAATCCTCTCGAACAAATAAGTCTCCTAGGCAGGGGAGCTACGCGAGAGGAATTATGGGCAGTTGCTATCATTTAAAATCGTGCCAACATTTATCGCTGGCCACTCCTTCTTGGCAAAACCCATCAAGTGTTTACTTACAGGTAGGTGTCTAATATCTATAGGTGGGGGCCGAGACTACGCCCAAAAGCAATTGTCTCCAACCACCATCTTGTTTTCTGGGCGTTAGCTGCAGATCTTCATGGGCAGCCATCATGGTTTATGTCATCAAGTAAATGTGATAGTTGGATATCTCAGTGCCACCGTCTCAAGCGGTGAAAATAGTGAACAAGTGACAGTTGAATGTGACATGATACGGCTGTGTAATCGCATTGCTTATATACCTACCTACACTTTTTGAATTTATCTTAGTTCCAAGTTCCAAGTACATGCACTTTGAAAGCAGCTCCTGTTTCCAGGCTTTTTCAAAGTGAGAACGGGACTCCGGCAGGTAAAAGTTAGGAAATTCATAATTTATTTTGTAATTTGTGATGGGATTTAATTTTCTCTCACCCGTAGGTACTTGAAACACCGCATTCGATTCAAACATTTCGGATTACATATTAACTGGAAATGCTTTTTTTCAAGTTTCGTTTAGATAGATATTTGAAGATAACAACTTTAATTTTTGAAGTCCTGGGAATATAAGACAAATCTTTTTCGAGCTTCCAGGAATTTTAATACCTTCAAGAATTTTCGCCAACGTATCGGTAATCTCTAACGTTTTTTATTTGGAAATAAGTACCTCTTTTTCTCAAAGGTATCTGAATGGAAGTTGACAAATTATACTGTTAAAATATTTTGTTAAAATGGTTAAAGTCAATCATATGTTTACCAAACTTTGCATGACTTTCTGTACGTTTGAACTTCACACATTCCTTGTGTATCATAAGTTCATAACATTCAGTAAAATCTATACTGTTAGTATATTATTCAAACTATCCTACATAGACTTCCGAATTATCTCGTTCTCTCGCAGGTCCCTCGTTCCGTCGAGCTTCCAAGTGACGATCTGTTGCCTTTCGTGGTGCTCGTCGACGTTCTGGCTGAGGAAGCGCTATGATCTCACGGTCTGTCTCTACGAGTATCTGCATCACTGCTGTTGCTATGTAGTTGTTGCGGTGGTTGGAGTAGGAATTTGGGCTTTTCTCGGGGTTCTTCGCAACTCTTTGTTATCGGCATTCCTAGTTATGCGGATATCTGCAGCTTTTCCCTAAATAACGAACTAATCGCGAATGTAAATATACTGTTCACAGCTTTAAAATAAGCATGGGATGCACTTCGCACTTCAATGAATGCCAATTATATCGCACTGGTTGGAGCTGCTACGTTCGCCCTGCTCGAGACTTCACCAGACTGCCTCGATTTCACCCCAACATTGACCTTTCTACCACTATGGGAAGCTTCAGAATTTTCTGAATCGAAGCCAAATTTCTATCTTCCCATTGATTACTCCATTTTCATCTTTGCCTTAATTGGTTCCCGCTTTGAACTTGAATATTCTAACGTCATTTCTTCAAAGAAACGGCAATTTCTTTCTCTCGCTACTCAAAAGAAGGCCAGTAACCTTTATTGCCCACTTTAAAGGTAGCAAACTATTTAGTCATACTGAAAATTGGCACACTTTCCTGAGTAACTACGCCTATATTTACTTAATGGTAACTAATAAGTATCGAGGTTTATACCATTTTATACATATTTTCAAGGGCTTTTCCGTTATACATTTTTACATATACTAGTATAAAAACCATAATTGTTTGTTACTGAATAAAGCATAATTGTTACTAACTCCTGAATTAATAATATCTAATAGTTCGTTTTTATACAAGAATGGGCAGGCGGAAATGTCGCCACACAATTCATTCCTCAGAGCATCGCATTACACCAACTTTCAAAGAAATGGATTTTCTCTTTCTCTATTACGTACAGCAAATCTGAGTATCCACTAAATTCGAGCATTTGAAGATTTATGTTTTATATAGGAAATTTTCATTTCACCCCTTATCTGTACAATACCCAACTAGTTTGCGAGTTTATTACATGCCTTTGCACCTCCTCACCTCTATCCTAAAGTGTGATAGGATTGTTAGTGAGAGAAACAGAGTTTAATATTTTCTGTTGAAGTTCAAAGAAGTTGTAAATAAAACCACGTGGTAAGGGAGCACCTCATTCTTCGCCTCCACATAAAGAAGTTCAGTTTGATTGTAATATTTTTATACCATTTCTGTGTAGAGAAATTCCAAAATATCCATTAATGTATCAGTTCAATTCATAAGACAAAATGTGTTCATTCAGATTCAGTTCACCAATTAAACGTTAGGTATAGCAGAGGGTTCCTGTGCAGCGATGTAGTTTGTTTCATGGTGAGCCTTGCTACCTGATACTTTCCAGAGAAAATCCTCCGCCACTGAGGAGAAACCTAAATGTGGTAAGTGGATAGAAAACGATTGTATTGCACTGAACTTCAGTGTTACTGTCACACAACTGGTTCAGTTCATCTTTTCTGATATTTCCAGTGGTGTTCCGCTAAGCTATTCCAAAACCCAGTACTCTCACTCTTTTATTAACGAGACTTTTATTCCACACAAAAATTGAATACAGATTTCGTGCATGTGTTGAGACTCCCGAATAAAGAGTATTGTTAGAAAAACATCTCTGTTCGTGCGCATTCGTCTCTCTGTGACCAGCATAACGGCAAAACAGAAAGTCGTTTAAATGCTAAGCTTGGTGTTTAAGTTGTGTCTTCTAAGGATGTGACACACAGATATTCAGAGAATCACCCCATCCCAAACTACTCTTTACATGGAAAATATTTCCAAAATTTCGACTTTGACAAAACATAAGTTTAATATATTTTATGACTAATGATATATAAAACGTCTCGCCTTTTCTTGCAACCCTTATTAGCTGGAGTAGAGTTCGTTGCTACCCTGCTTCTATCCAGTAGGAATCGATTCATGTCTAACTTAAACCAATCGGAATGTATTCCCCACATGGAGTAAATCACGAGATAGATGGTTCTGCTGTATTGCTGTGAACACTTTAACTGCCATATCAGTGTAATGATAAAATTGACTACGGTCATATCAAATACTCACCTATATCAAGCAAAATCTAATAGGTGTAGTCACCAAAATTTTGGCGAACAGAGTAATGTGTTTTTATTTTTCTTATCATTAATATAAACATATTTATAACTTTTCATTTTGAATTTTTCAATACTCTTTGATCACTATAGCGCCTTACAAATCTCTGTTCATACGGGATTGGTTTGCTGAGATTGGATTAGAGTACTCTGACAAATCAGTCTCTTCTTTGGACATCAAATTGATTGGCCTTAAAGATGCGATTGGTTTCGTATGTCTAAGGTTACGGTTCGAGTTTGCCCCGGAACGAATTTGCGCCCCTTCATAAAATAAAACGTGTATTACCTATATTCTTAACTGGGAATAAAAACCTTATCTCAAATACCCGTACGACATCCTCTATTCAGTATAATTTATTTCACAGCGCGTCCTTATTGTTTATCTATCTCCTTTTATGATGTTATCGAAATGCTCGTCTAACTATGCAGGCTGAGAGAAAAGTCAGCAATTTAAAAAGCCAATTTAATAATATAAAGACTACTAACTAAATTTGAAACTCGTTACAAACCTTGGTAGAAACAAATGTGTGCTTAATATTTTGCAGGATATTTAAATGTGGTAAGATTTATACAACAGCAAATACCTGCTTCTAAACTTGTTAATGCCTTTACTTTTTTCTGATGTCAATTGTGCATTTTAAGATCTACATTTTTGTCTGTTATACTTTAGTCTCTGTCCATTGGCTTTTGAGTTAGATGTGTAGGAAAATTCTATACATGAGAATGAAGTGAATTTTGTATATCATTCATAGTTAATTAGAGTTACCTAACCATTATATTTTATTTTTCATACCAGCTAATGTGCTGTAAGTATATGTAAAAGTTATTAGTCAGTTATGGTAAACTGAAAAAGAAATCAAACATATTTTCCATGCAGAAAATTATTTCTGCTGGAGAAAATGTTCTGATATCTTTGCATTGTATTATAACAGTCGGTAGACGTAACTTATTTCTCAAATAAAGGCATGGTTTCCACAAGTAAGCAGTGGCTAAAATAATTATTTATTGCAAATTTTGGGTGAAATATCATTAAAATGCTATGATATGGCTGTGAATAGAAAACACACAAATTGTTTTACAATTGTATGAGAAACAAGATGCTAGATCATAAACTGTAAGACAAATAGGAACGTAAATTTTATTATTAGAATAAGTTAAATATTTAATTGGGCTTTTTTTTTTTTTTTTTAAATCAAATAAGTAAACGTAGATATGCCAAAGTGCTGCCAGTGTTACCCGTTTTACAACGAGAGGAGCAAAATTGCTAATTATACACTTGTGGTAGGTGATAGGTGCCGAACCGGGCACCACTGGAATGTTGGGATCTGCGCAGAGGGGCGGCTCGTGTATAACAATAGGTTACGTAGGCGAGAAAACAGAAAAGGCAACACCTGTAGGCTGGCGCCGCGCGGGAAAAGGGGGGAAAAGGACAACGGGAATTGTTGTGGTGGGAGAATAGCCAACCATTGTTCGTTCACGTGACTTGGGATACGTGGGAGGGGAGAAGGCGCCAGCCAATGTCCATGTCCCGGAACAAGGTGTGGGGGAAACAATGCCTTACCTGCTGCATTAAATTTATTAAATAACATTGCTTGACATCTTAGTTTAACTTTGAAATCTTAGCTCATAGCAACTGAAGCATTTGTATGCAAGAAAATTATTATTCACTCCCAGTTTTAAACACACCAAGGCTTAATTGATTGGTTGTCTAAGAAAAAGTTCCGAACGCAGTTTTCACCATACAACATATTCACATAGAGTTCGAAAGAAATGAAAAAAAAAAAAAAAAAAAAAAATGTTATAATGCAAAATTTTTGAAGGGAAAACAAGTGGAATTAAATTTAGTCAAGAAATCCAAGACCTGTCACTTGAAATGCATGGATATATTCTAATTGTATCATTTTGAACCGAAAAGAGCGAATGGAAGGTTCAAAATATTTAAAATTCAGTTTTTTAGAGGTTAGTTAAATATCTTGTTTATAATTTGAAATGTCGCTGAATGAACATTTTTGGTCTGATTCTGACAGACGGGCACATTTCTGTTACAGAGTATGACAAAAATGATAATCTATCCTTATATTCAAACATTGGCTTATCTAGATGAGATTGTGCACACCCATTGTACAGGACTCGAAATTTATTAGCTGCCTTATAAGAACTCTCAAAAACGACTTCTACTATCTATATTTTCATCTGATTATGTGGAAATCCGCACCGTAAATCATGACATTTGCTCACAATAACGCTTGCGCATGACTTTCCACGAAGTAATGATCACCGCTAATTATAAGCACTAAAGTTGAAATGTTCTCAACTTGCTAACTGCTAGACAGAAAACTGTAAACTACATTTTACATTAGAATTATTACGATTACACTTGTATGACTTCATCGATTACAATTGCATAAATACTTATAATTCATATAAAACACGATTCTTGCATTGGTTTACCTTCAGGCGTATAGTTAAATGTAAATAATTGTTCCTACACCCTTATACTTATAAGAGACAATAAACTTGGGGAAATGTAAGTAAATAGGTATTTGGCATGAGCTATTTTGAAAACGGTTATCCAAAGGTTATTTTGAGAAAGTTATGCATCTTAAGGAGCTCTATGTTTTTCCAAAATACATTTTTTGCCTATACCTCACGATTTCCCAGTTAAACAAAATTGTCCAATATTCACTGAATACTAAAGAGGGCGTGAAACTATTCACAGAAAATATGTATATCATGTCAATGTTGCTCAGGTTTATAATAATGAAAATCGTTAGAGGCCTTTTCAGAAAGAAAAATAATGGAAATTCTTGCCTGTAAAAGCTCTTCACCGCAAGTTGTTTCTTACCCTGAGGTAAAGCCAGGGGATCCACCATGACAAACACATGACTTTCCTTTAATAGTGAAAACACCTCCATGGCTACAAACATAGGTTGTCTGGTTATCTTCAAACAGCAGGGTTAGTCGTTGCACATAATCTACATGTCCAGGTTATGACCGGGATGGCTTTTGTACGAGATGAGAGAAAGCAATTCCCAACTGCCCCGGAACACTTCCTTTGCAATCGCCAACTCAGTACTAGGGACCGCCTCCAGGCAGACGACTCGGTATGCGCAAATGTCACAAAGTAATGTTTCTATACAGAAATGTGAATCATACGGCCAAAACAGGCCAAAATTGCAATAGTAGCTGGCAAGGTTTTGATTCAGCTTCCAAAAACGATTCCAAAAACGACTTAATGCTCACTTTAATATATAGTACCCATCCTATATTGTGCGTATGCTTAGTGTTAAAACAATAGTGCGTGGTCAATCAGGTCACAAATGCGGTAATTATTTGTACCATAGGAATTGGTGAAAATTATGGGAATACCTTACAACTTTCACACTAGCCGTGCGTAGGACGCACTATGAAAGTGTGTGTAGGACTACCCTTTCAATCTACATAAACATTTACAGAACTTCTTTTACGAGTATTAATATCTCCTTATAGGTACCTTTCGATTAGGGGAATGCAGTTAGCTTTAAGCAATAGACAAATCTTTAAGAGCCTATCGCTATGTGATGGATTTGAAATTTCCAAGAGCTGGAAAAAAAGCCGAACGGCTTCCATTTGAGAACAGTGTGCATGGAAAAATTAAAAACCAAGAATCAGGAATATCTTATGGACTTCGCTCAACAGCCATGGCTGGCGCCATCATTATAACAATTTATATTTTTGTAACTCGTTGGCAAATTCTACGCAGATGCTAAACTTCAGCACCTTCAGAACTTTCAACACAATATTATTGTCATGAATTAAATATCTGCTGCTGCACAAAAAGCTAATGTCACATTTAACATAGATCCATGCCTCTGGCACAGAAAGCGTAAAGCTAAAATGCAATACCTTTGTTTACATAATACTTGAAATTCAAATTAAACATCTCAATTGAACCATCAGTGGTTGAATTCATTCGCTCATTATCGTTTTGCTCTTTTTTAAAACTCTAATTTTTGTGGTAATATTTCTACACAACCTATGTCTTTGATGGGATCTATAATCTTGTGTAGTAAGATTCTATAACTTACGTTTTGCCAGTTAAACAAATGTCATTCCGAATGAAGAGGCTTTTCCAAAAAGTATATGTCAGGCAAATATCTTAAATATATGGTAATTTAAGCAAAACCAATTAAGAGACATTTTTGGGAAAATGGAAATAGTACTCGAAAGCTTTTACTTAGATCTAAAAGGTATTCTGGGATGGAGGATTTTCTTGTAAACCTCGTTTCGTGTCGCCGAAGATAATGAAATTAAATACCAAGTCTTTAATGACCTTTGTTTATCAGTTAAGCTGTTCATAGACAGACGCGCGCACACTTAACATACACACGCGCGCGTTCACATGTAGAATTACTAATTTATTTTTTATTCAGGGAATCCCAAAACATATTTGCTGTAAAATTTTCGTAACTTTAGGGTAGAATATCTTTCTGTACTTCCTGTAGCTACTTACTACGGAACAGAGAAAGTAAAAAGGGGACGTTGCATTAAAGTGGTTAGTATGAATTCATTTGCTAAGTGTGAAAAAATATCCAGGATGGCAGGTGCTAGAAAAGCGTGATACTTTGAACATATTTAAATATTATTATTGTCCGCAAAACTGTTTTATAAAATCATTGTTTTAAAACCTTCTTTGACCTAGCGGGATGGTTCGACAGTAGATTTTGCACCGCATTTGTAAGAGTGTGGGTTCGATTCCCTTGGTTAACATTCCTGACCCATGTGTCTTTTTTTTTTCGGAGTTTGCCCGGATGGTTGGCGAGTGTTGGAAAGCATAGTTATATTCTCCCAATTTCTTGTCCATATACTTCACCTCGCTTCTCACTTCTTTTCACCTTTAATGTTAGCCATTTCAGGGTTCTATGTTTCAGCGTGGATGGTCGGAAATTTGCTCTCTGTAAAACGTCCTCTGGATCGGAAGAAGTGTCCGAACTCGGGCCTCCAATAGACGTGTAAGTCCACAGGGGATGAAGGGAGCCGGTTATGTGATCTACCATCGGGGAGTTTTAAACTGAAGCTCTTAGGGACCCTGCCCTCTGCTACAGTTTGTCTTCAGTTCCGAACACACTATTGTCATCTCACACTTCCCTCCCGGACTGTCTCATTGGGGCATAGGTACAAAATATCTGCTGATAGCTCGAGATCTTAAGTTCCCCTTCCGAAACTTGCCTTAAAAATCAAATTTTGGTTAAGCTGTTGCAGAGAAATGGCATGAACACGTAAGCTATGGTGTGTGGTGTTGGGTTGTTGAAGGTTGACTCTACTTTGTTTTGAGGAAAGAACATTTTCCCCGCCTAATGTCGAGTGGACAGATGAACATAATTAGCTGACAATAGAAAGCGCAAACTTCAACCGTTGCTTTTGGTGTTGTATTTGACACATGTTAAATCCATGTTTACAACTTTTGAGAGAATGAAAACAACTTTATGTCGCATATGATACAAAGCTACTTGGCATGAAAATTCCCCACTTCCCAATTTTATGATAATCTAACCCCACTGCGGTGCAGGACCCGCCTCGGTAGCTTGGTGGTACAGTATCTGCCTCACGTTCAAGAGGTCCTGAGTTCGAATCTCGGTCAGGGTGAGTTACCTGGATAAGGTTTTTCCGGGGTTTTCTCTTATCCTGAAAGACGAATGTCGGGTAACTCTAAGCTCTATGGACCCTGGACTCATTTGAGCACCATTTCACTCATTCAATTCATCGTCCGATATGACTTAACGTTGGAGGACGTACAATTACAAAACAAACAAAAAAAAACTGCAGTGCAGAGAGGAGAGATAATCACAAACCAAAATGAACGTAGCAGAATGCTATGACGAAGTGGCCAGTCTCAATAAAATATCCAGTGTATAAGGTTTGAGGAAGGAGGTCACTTAATTTTTCAGCGAATAAAATAACTAGAGATGATAAGTAATAATCTACGTACACTCGCGAAAATAATCGGTTGAATCAAAAGCTACCGCCTACCCAGTTGTTATTCTTACGCTGTGACAGTTCGACTAGACACTATCCAAGTAGACCACAGTAAAAGTGTTAGTTTTGCTTTTTATTGCACTTAGACAGAACCCTCCCAAGCAATAGAATGTCTTTTAGGAGTAAGGTTTATCATGAACTGCCATAACTCTCAAAACTAACGGCCCTTTGTGCCGCCTGCTGCTGAGGATAGCACATCAGTAAAATTACTGAAAATTTTAAACTAAAATTACAGAAAATGTGACCATCCTGGGGGTGGGGGAAGAAAATCTGGTCCTGCTAGTTATCGGATCTTCGTCCTTCCTGCTTTAGATTTATCTGCTTGTTACAGCAACCTACGTATATATTTTGTTCATCAATGAGTCTTCCTACAATTATCTCCCCTTTTGGCCTACAATTCATAAAACAATGAACTCAAACGTCTTTCTGTGCACGTACATGTGTTTCCCACTTGTCTTGTATCTTGCTTTAACATTCATGTTATATATTTCTTATTATTTTTATTATATGTATGCTTTTATATAGCCATATATTACTAAAGTGGCATATCCTGGGATGCTCAAATATTATATTTAATTGTTTTCCTGTCCTTCTTAAATAATCCACCGGCTTAAGGCGTGCACACCTACTTTAAATTTTAATTATCTCCTGGGCGTGTTACAACGCTTTGCGTGTTAAGCTGGTGATGAGCATGATATCTCTGTACCTGCAGGATGTAGGTATTCTTCAAAGTATCTACTCCATTTTATAATTAGAATGACAGTGCAACTAAGGTATTCACAGAGGTAAAGCGGATACGACTCCTATAACGTCATAATTTTCACGTGGGAAAGACATACTGATGTCTCTGCTTAGGTTAGACATGCATCGATTTTTGCTGGACGAAACCGGGACAGCATCGAACTCTACTTCAGTCAATGAAGGATACAGTCGCAGTTCATAAGATACTGACACCCACAGGAGGGATATAATAAGCATTCTAATTTATTGTAGTCAGCCTTATGTTAACATCCGACTCCATTGTTTCGTGAGACAGGCGGTGGAGCTTCATATTGCCTTCTAGGGGAATTCAGCAAGGATTTCTTTTTCCACTGAAATGGGCATTTTCTGTTTTCCCATTCACAACTCTTTTCATTGACACTGAATTAATATTACAGTGAACCTTCATAACAAAGTATTCAGAATCAATAGTAGCAAACACGCGCCTGAAAACGTAGATGGAGCAGAGTTTATACGCAGGTATTACACAACATTACACTAATAAATCAAATGGAATAACACTAAGTTACCGCTTTGATAGGCCATCAGAATCTGTGTATTAATTGCCTGCAAATACGGTTCACGGGTAAACCCATTAAACCCTTGTGATTCTATTCAAGGACTCCAATGCTCCAAAGCCACTTTTGATATGAAATGCCGTAATACAAACAGTGTGTATATAGCTGCCTTTGTGCGTCCGGCTATTCAATATTACGCATTCACTTGTTTGTAAAGGCTTCCTCTAAATAGGAAGATACAAATGGTTGCCCTATTATCGATGTTAAAGCACCTGCAGTGTTTAATGCCGAGTTATTGACAATGTAACATAGCACAAGCTTTATTGACACATATAAGCTTTGTGACAGTTGTGCATCATCCCCGATTCTCTGATGTCCATGTAATTGAACTTTTTCCGATCGTTTATTTTTATCTTGATAATGAACTATACTTATCTGTGTTCTTCTAAACCTTAGAGCGATGCTAATGTGGTGAATCGGAGTAAAAGAGCCTTTATGAAAGTGTTCGTAGCAAATATACCTCCGCGGTTATTAGGTTAAGGACTACATACCATGGTGGCCGTGATCTCACCATCTAGTAAACAAATAGTTAAAATTTAGGCAATAAACTCTTTTATCGTGCTTTTATTACTATTTAACACCAGTGCTATGATTATTATTATTATTATTTTTTTTTTGGATAGATATTAAATGTAATATGAAAGAAAGCACAACTGGCAACAAGGGTCGCATGTTTTTCAGCAATACAGTAGTCGCACACGGAAACTATTCATCCCACGAAGTATTAAAGGACCATCCTGTTTTATATAGTGACACAAGAAAAAGGTTGAAGATAAACTCAAGCAAGTATGCTATGACTTTCGCGCTGTAATGTACTGCTATCGCGTTCCCCTCCAGTCGGATTACGAGCACTGTTGTTGCTTAAGTATGTGTTCAGCTATTCAGCTGATCATAGTTAGGCTACCCTAGAATATATAGAAAATGTTGTCATCGTCATGGAACGGATCATGTGTAAGCAATGCCTTAGGCCGAAGCAAGAGTTACATCAGCGGCACACTACTAAAGTGTTTCCATGTTAGTAAACGTCCAACGTATACCTATACATGATCAGGCACAAACACCCACCTATTCAAATAGATCGACACCGTTTCATAATTTCTCTATAATGGATCCTGTTTCAGCGTGGTTCTTTTTAATTTCTCTTGTTTCTAGGCACAACGGATTGGAGATATGGTCTGAAGCCTTCGCGGTTGTCAAAATAGGAATAATCCTCTTTTTAACTTTCCAGTAGGTTCAGTAACAATCATCATAATTAAATTAATAACAGTAGTGTTCCTTTAATTATCTGAATTACAATCCTCAACCCTCAAACTTGCCAAAGTGACACTATTTTAGCTAACGTATCATTTTAATCCAAACTTTCTGAACCGTTGATCAAATTGTCTAATTTATAGATATAATTAATCACAAATAATAATATATATATTAAACTTATTTTAGTTAATTGTTTTAACGCATATAAGAGTTATCATACCGTTATCATCACAAGGACTTTATCAAAGTAATAATACGATACGTTTTTTAAATATTCAACGAAACTCATATGCGCATTTAAATATATATTGTTCATTTTAAAGATAAAAAGATCTTAAATACTGTTGAGTTATAAGCATTGTGAAACATCGACATTCCCGTGATTAGAAGACTTTTGATATATAGAAAGAGGATTACAATGCATTTATCAGAACATCTATAACAAATTTAAACTGAATTGTTCCAAAAGTTTTATTTTCACGATGGCCAATGTTTGAAAACTTTAATATAAGAATGCTGGAATTTAAATAAAGCATTTTCAGAAAGACAGTGTAATAATAGTAATAATAATTATATTTATTATTATTATTATTATTATTATTATTATTATTATTATTATTATTATTATTATTATTATTATTATTATTATTATTATTATTATTATTATTATTATTATTATTATTATTATTATTATTATTATTATTATTATTATTATTATTATTATTATTATTATTATTATTATTATTATTATTATTATTATTATTATTATTATTATTATTATTATTATTATTATTATTATTATTATTATTATTATTATTATTATTATTATTATTATTATTATTATTATTATTATTATTATTATTATTATTATTATTATTATTATTATTATTATTATTATTATTATTATTATTATTATTATTATTATTATTATTATTATTATTATTATTATTATTATTATTATCATCATCATCATTATATCATTATCAATATTCAGTGCGTTGTCTTTATTTATTATTATTATTATTATTATTATTATTATTATTATTATTATTATTATTATTATTATTATTATTATTATTATTATTATTATTATTATTATTATTATTATTATTATTATTATTATTATTATTATTATTATTATTATTATTATTATTATTATTATTATTATTATTATTATTATTATTATTATTATTATTATTATTATTATTATTATTATTATTATTATTATTATTATTATTATTATTATTATTATTATTATTATTATTATTATTATTATTATTATTATTATTATTATTATTATTATTATTATTATTATTCCCTCGACTTAACTAGATAATTATTGAGTTTTTAATTACTGATTTGTTTAGTCAACATTTAGGTTTTTTTCGCGACTATTATGACTATTTTGCTACAAAATTTCTACCATTATTGAGACACTTGTGTGTACCAGCCTCTATATTTCTTCCCGTGTTGCTAGTATTCATAACCGTTAATTTTTTTAATTGTCTTGCTTTTACTAATACTAATTTGCACAGAAGCTTTGACTACGTAAAAGGATTAACATTTTTCTAATCAGTCACCAAGAATCTCCAATGAGAAGTATCATAGGGTGGGATGTTTGTGTTTTAACAATAACTGGGCTACCTCAACTATATATATATTTGCCATCGATTTTATATTTCGCTTTTAGTCATTCCAGGAATGTTCATCACATTCCTTCTACAACAATGCGTGCATTATTTCTGCTAAGAAGGGTATAGCTTCTTTGACAACTTTATTATAATATGTAAGAAACATAAACAGTAATACATGAAATAACTTTAATAACCATGTTAGAAAATATGAATCGCTTCACTTGTTTGAAAGAATTTTGTGCTTTTGCTCAGTCCAGAATTCTGCAACTTGAAATTTAACAAGAGTACAATATCTGATCCATAAAGATAATAAGGTTTAAATGCAATATTTAACACCAGACAGACACAATATTCAATGTAATACGTCATTTTCTATTTTAAAGTTTCCTTTTTTAAAATCAATGTTTGTATGTTTTAGTTTTTACTATAAGCTTATAATAAAGAAACGATTAACTGTGGTGCACAACTTATAGTCTTTGATATATTAAATTTTCACTGATTTCATAAGAATATATAACAGATAAAATGGTGCCCAAAATTAACGTCGCCTGTTGCAAAAGAGTGACTTCCAAATTGCAATTAGAAAAACTTTATTAATAATTATTAATATAAGCAATATATTACTTTTAAACATTAATTTAGAGACTTTTAATAAACTAATTAAGCTACAGGAAAGGTAGCGCAATATTTCGAAAGTTCCTCGTTTTTCAGTTTAATAGAAAGGACTTACAAACGTCGTTTACTGCTAAACCTATGTAGCCTGCATCACGACTGTGCAGAAGAAGTTGCCTAAATCTGCGGCGCAGTCATATTTTGATTCTCAGAGGAGGGTGCTTGAAATAATAAGTACAGAAAGTGGACAAATAGGAGCTTCATGTTGCTTGCTAAATAGAGAATTTTCAATGTAATATCAGCTAAGGGCGTTTGTAAAATCTATTTTCATGCTTTACGTAATGCTCCCATAATTTAAATTGCTTAATTCAGGGGTACAATGGCATTTATTCCATTGTAGAACATTATTAATAAAAATAACGACATTAATATGACCGAATATCATTAAAACAGCAGTATCATAATAATCTACTGTGTTAGGTAACGTCATAATCTCCAGAAAATAACAAGGGTAAGTTTCAAGGTGAATTTAATATTTTCGAGGATTTCTCTGCGTAAAAGAAGACAAGTTTTCTTTCTTTAATGCCAATAATTTTAATTTGCTGAAACTGTTAGTGGTTTATTATCGAATCTATATTCAATTAAGGGATGCCACATTTATAAATATTGTGGAAATGTGTCTATTTATTGCACTGAATTTATCTTTGTAGTATTTCCTACATTTATTTTTATACTGTACTGCTACAGCCGACTTGCCTAAGGCTGCCAACACGGCTACCGGCAAGTGCCCAAGTGCTGCAGGGTCAGCATCACTCATCCCTCAGTCGAAATGTTGGCTTTCCTGACCAGGATCACTGCCTATCATAGCTCCTCATATTCCTAAAGATGTCTTTGGCGTTCCCCCACGGAGTGACTCATGCCCTCGAGTCTCGCCTCAGGCATGAGTGTTTGTATGTATTGTGTATCTATTTGTAGGACCAACAAACGAAAAATAGGACAAACATTAAAACATAGTATGTACAGTAGAAAAAAATTAAAATAAAGGGAAAAACTGCCCTGGATTAAAAATCCTTCCACCTGTAGGTGGGATCTAGAACGGCACGCTCCAACTCACTATGCCATGGCACAGGGCATGTATAAAGTATATGTATCAGAATCCAGTAAATATGGCTCCTCTATACCTACTTTAGCTATATCACATTTGAATGTATGTTAGGAGGAAATACCTGTTCTTCTCAAGGCACTTTCTTTTGAGCTTTTAAAATAATTAAAATTATATAAAATTTTATGTAAGTCCAAATTGCTGCACATATAACTTAACATTTCGAATACTTTGAAATACTTTTAAAACTAAATGTGTCTATTGATTTCCGCCAAACATATTAAAATATGTTTTTGAATTATGCTGTCCACATGCAGATCGGCAAACACATAGTTTTGAAGTAAAGAGCTCTAATTAAATCAGACATATGAATTTTTTTAGATTTAATTTAATTGTAGAATGACTATTTTAATCTCAATATAATGATGTCCTATTTTTCAAATACATTACCTTTTTGTGCGAGAATTTACAATGAATTAATTCTCCAGCTAAATTTCCAAATATATAATCTGCCAATACTTCTTGTTTTAAAAATTTAATTGTAATACTTATAGCCAGTTAACGTATAATTTCAAGCCATTTTCCAAGTGCGCTACTTTATTACCTACTGTTTTCAAGCAATGTAGCCTACATAAGCTAATAAGTTGTAAGCTGTGGTCCATGTAAACAAATGAATTTAGAAAAAACGGAGTTTAAAGTTGAACGTGGTATAGCGCCGATTGATTAGAATGTCCACCTTTAAGATTGTTGATGTTAAACATTAGTATGTAGCACAATATTAGATATACAAAAATAAAAATTAAAATAATTATCACACATTTTACAACATTTATATATACATTGCCTTAAGAAATAAGACCCATGTTAACATTCCCTCCACGCTTTAGACATTCTCATCCATCTCCCTTTGACCCTTCTTCCTTCCGTGTGAACACAAAACGGAAGGAGGATAAAGGATACATACAAGAGATCGCTTGACTGGCTGAAGACAAACGCCTGTCAAGTAGGCAATCTCTCTTACTCCCTTTGTGTGTTAGGCAGAGCACGCCGTTCACATGCTCAATCCTTCTGGCATTCGCTTCGGAGCTTCCATTTTGTCGGGGAGGGAAGACACCGTTTCTCTTTGCACAGTACAAACGTCTTCTTGTTTGTTTGTTTTGCGTGTACTAATGTTCTTCTTGGTTTGCCACTGAGAAACGGTTCAAATAACCTTTTCAACCCTGCCATACACTCTCTTGCTTTCCCAAGATTTTCCCTTCTGCATGAACATTAATGTTACTTGCTCGAAGCAACTTGTGTTTTCTCCTGTTTGTGCTTCACTCACGCAGAGTTTACTGAGAATGGGCAAGTAACATAAATGAGTCCATGAGTGTGAGAAACTTTAGTGTTATGACAAACGTGATTCTAGTGTATGTATCACAATCCACTTATGATAGCATTTCCCTATTATTTTGTATAGAATAAATTTATTTTTCTGTATAATCGACTGACCTTCTAGTAAGATAAATCTTTAGTAGATTATATATAAAATCTTGTGTGTTACATTCGTATGACTTTTTCTTCTACCAGTTCTTTAATGAACTATTTGTCATAAAAGTAATATCATGGGTATTCTGAGAATAAGAAAAACCTTGGAAGAAAAACGCTATTGTAATAACTCACTCTGACCTAGATTTGATTTCGGGACCTTTTGAAGGTGAGGCACATTATCACCAAACTACAGAGACGAGCTAGGTAGTTTAAATAATTGCAAATAACTCTTCTTGCGTCCGTGTAATGTTCAGGTAGTGTTAAGAAACAAGACCAAAATCAAAGTATTTGAAGTTGTACAGGTTGGAATTACATCGCTTCCCGTTGAAAGGCGCTTCCTGGTTAAAAACAGGGAGAAAAAACGTGAAACCGATGTTAAATCCTGATCGAAAGTTCTAATTGTGATTTCGAATCACCTTTAGCCCATTGCTTCATTGAACCGAAACCATCAATATCGAGAGGGTTTGGATTGTGGTGATGGAAGTTCTCTTTAGCTTTTATGTTGGCAGACTTGGCAAGAGAAGCCAATCAGATTCGAAGTGTTATTAGGCTCCGCCGTTATGGAGTCGGTTGTCATTCTGTTGTTTTGATGAATTTCCATGCGAGCGGCCTTTTGTTTATATCTCCTAGGAAACGGGCATTGTTTATGCTCGCTGTGATTGGTGCGGCCTCGGGTTTGGGGAGGAAGTGGGGGGGAGCGTTGTGCAACACAATACACTACTAATTTGGAAGTTAGACTGACCGTGTGTGCCCGGATATAGCAAACAAAATGACAACTGTACACAAAGTACGCCGCGTATATGTGTGTGGGGGCCATAATTGGACTACCCAACGATGCAGATATCATTACTTACTCCAAAAAGGGAACAAATATTTATGCTGTACAAATATGATTGTTAGCTTTTAGTTATTGATCCCCTTGATTTACGTATTAGTGTTTTCACTGTTACAATTATGGCAACTAATGTGAAAAACGGTCTTAAAATTAGATAAGTTAGTTAATTTTGAAGACCGATAGATGTATCTAACAATAAATTCTTTTAAGGGGAGACTAAACCCTCTATTTCGTTAATGTTAAAATTTGATGACTTTATGATTCATTATTAAAATAGGACCTGTGCAGTCATCAGACTGAATTTTATTGTATGTAGATGCATGCTATCTAAGTTTACTGGTCTTCTTATACAAAACAATGTGGCTTAGTTACGAAAAAACACTTTGTATCTTAATTTCTATACGCTTTTAATAAAAATGTATGGCTATTTTTTAAAAAGAAGAATAAACAACGAACTTTTTAAAAACAAACCAGATCTGTATTAAAATCCATAATTTCAAATTTTATATTCCTATATTCAATAAATAGCTCTTGAGCATTTACAATAAAAAAATAGCATCACAACAGAGCCTGATTAAATTTAAAACGCAGAGAGAAGACTTCAAAAAATAAAGAACTCATTTGACTTGAACACAAATGCAAACTGGTGTCAGTTTGTACAGCAAGTATTAACCTAGATGAGGGGTTAAAATTTATCTCTCTACATTGGAAGGGATTTCTTCTGTGAAAAGGTGCAGAATTAAGAATAAAATTGATAGATGCAGTACCACCTTTTAAAAATATGTATATTTAAAGTATAAGCACTATATCTATAGTAATAAAACGCACATTAAATTTAAGGCGAAATTTTGATTTATTAGACTTCATACTAAGCTAAAAATATAATTTTAGTAAGTTTCATCATTTAGTCCTTCCTTGAAGGATATGATCATCCTCAACAATGAAGTTCTTTGAAATGTGGTGGAGATGATCCCTATAATTAGATATTGATACACTCTGCGCGCTACCATTTTATAAGTAGATCTTCGGTAAACTGCTGTTTACATAAAAGGATATCTATAATAACTATAAAGGATAACTATAATAAAAGTATTTGTCTAGCTATTGTGTCAAAGTAAGCTAAACGGAGTTTGCTACAGTTGTTCAGCTGTGTATATTACAAGGCAATTATGAGCTTATGTGAAAAAAAGGGAAATGGGGATTTCGAAAACCAGTAATGCAAAAAAAGGTTACTCTTTAAAAATGTATTGAACTCTTTGTGTGGAATCATTGCCGTTTAGAGAGTTAAATGTATTACTTTATTAGTTTGGTCTAGAGTTCTTGTATTAGGATTAGGATTACTACGAAGGGGATTTGGCACTGGACCAGTCTTGATCCATCGTACCTATGCCCCAAACTAGGGCATCCTCGGGAGGAAGGATGAGCCGAGAGGAGACAGAGGACGGCCGTCCCAAGGAGCCAAGAAAGCGCAGAGGTTAGAGTCGCTACATTTTATTCAGATGGAAACCTCTCCCGGTAGACCAGGACAACGGACATTCCCCCTACTGTGGATCGGAAGAGTCCCAGCAGCCGGTAAGGAGACCGGCAACCGACCTACCGGAGAAGAAAGTGGTTTACTCAGAGCATATCATCCTCCCATGCACCGCCGAGATACCTGCCGACACTTCTACCCTGAAAGAAACCACCAGATGAGAGATGATATGAAATGATAATGGAGATGCAATGGAGTGACAGGAAATTCGCGGGATGCAATTAACCTACCTAGAATTCGTCTGGTGACCCAAAAAAAAAAACACGAAAAAAAAACACATGAGTGTGGTAGGTCGGTCACGGGAATTGAACCCGGGCCTCTCAAATGCGGACTACAGACGAAAGTGCCTGCGCCATCCCGCTGGTTGAGTTCTTTGAAAGACTAAACATTAAAACTTTTTATTTACGCTATAGCTACGAATAGAAAGCGCTGAGAGCTTTACTTCACTCGACTGACCTTAAGAGAGTGACAAGGGCTGTTCCTCTTTCAGTTTCTTCCTCTGGTCTTGTAGTGCTTCCTTACCAATTGTTTCCAAAAGGTAAAAACTGACAACGGCGAAGATTGTGGAGGATCAGTTTAGTACTCCTTTGTCCCTTGCCTAAAGTGCCTCAGTAAATCAAGTGCCTTTTCATATATATGGTTTTCTAGTTTGAAACTAATGGTACTTTCATTTTTTCTTAAGGTATTGGAATTTAGTTACCAATCTTTGAAAGCAATAGCTTTTTATAACTGATTTCATTAAACATCACTCTCATGTTGCGTTTTGCAATCTTTCTCAAATAAGCTTTTGAGGATCTTGTCGCTCTCAAAGGTGCCGTAATATAATTTAGTAGCTTAAAATTGTAACAACGCTCAAACCTTTATTGACTTTGCAGCCTTGTTGCTCACCTAAATTTGGTGTAATTATGCCTGTCTTCTAACATAGAGAAAGAAAATATCATTGACAAAGTAAATAAGAGAGATTTTGTGGCAAAGGGAATATCATTTCACAAAATATTATTAAGGCATATAAATAAAAATAACTAATTCATCTACAATTTGAAGGTATTTAGAAATTGGAGCGCGTTCTCAAAGTACAGACAATGCGACAGATTACTAAAACATTCTTCGGAACCGTTATTGTACTTGTGATGTATATTTAAATGGAGCGTAATCCCAAATGAAAAACTTGAAATAGGGATTAGAATGTGCAAGTAGAAAATTTAATTATGGTTCTGTTGAAAGCGAAGGAAGCTTCAAATTTTATTCTCCTTCTGTTGACGCGGAAGGGAGCAGGGAAAGAGCGAAATGATAATACCTACGTTAGGTGGTTGGAGTATCTGAGTTGTTTAAAAATGAGTCGCTACTTTACAGTTAATTTCAGTTTCAGCAACTCAAAGTAGGGTTTCAATTAGGCATGGCATTTAATTTGCACTGAAAAAGTACTGAATTATCAATCTTCCTCAATATACGAATGAGCAAATTAATTTAATTCATTGGCTACCATTAATTTAAGGCACATTTGCTATGAATATGACTTTGGTTCACCATACTTTCTAACGAAATTAAGTATTGTATAAACACTTGGGAGACCAAAAGCAATTTTCACAAGTTTTATTTTGCACTTCCCAGCTTTGTGTGAGATTAATGACAACCGAAAACGTATCATATGTCAAGACGAAGCATTTGTTTATCGCGGAGGGAATTTAGTTGTTAGATTTTACAATGCTAGCCTTAGTTATATAGAAAAGGATTTAGTACATAGAAAGAGAGACATGTAACCTTTTTTTTTTCTGGCAGTCTGTCTGTCTGTCTGTCTCACAGCACATTGTGGAGAGAAGGGGGTGAGGGCCGAAGCAGAGTTTACCATCAAACAGAAATTATGAAACAGAACCTCTCCCCTATATATCCATTTCAAATGCATTTGAGGGATATAATGGCAAATAGAGTATGTATCAGGTCATTATTCCAGAGACCGTGTGCTAATGACTGAGCGCGCGCTCGTCCGCCCGCCCGCCCGCCCGCCTGCCCGGTTATCGGTGCGCGGGCTGTTGCGATGAATGCGAATCCGCTTTGGTTCCCCCTACCCCTTAGAGGGACAGAGGTGGCAGAGTCTGGTATATACAAAACCCTTTATGGAATCATCACCGATGAACTTCTCTTCTATGTTACGCGGAAGGTATTATCAGCGGTCAAATGATAGAAAAGAAGATTAATAATAATAATAATAATAATAATAATAATAATAATAATAATAATAATAATAATAATAATAATAATAATAATAATAATAATAATAATAATAATAATAATAATAATAATAATAATAATAATAATAATAATAATAATAATAATAATAATAATAATAATAATAATAATAATAATAATAATAATAATAATAATAATAATAATAATAATAATAATAATAATAATAATAATAATAATAATAATAATAATAATAATAATAATAATAATAATAATAATAATAATAATAATAATAATAATAATAATAATAAAAGTGCGTTGAGATGACAAAGTGGAAAACAAGCATCTGTGTGGACAGTGAAATAAAGATCACAACGTGAGATTATATGCTGCCATGTCTACCACTTATCTAAGTGGAAGCATAAAGTACAAAAAGAATTCAGCGTTTTATAAAAAATCGCTTCCATTTTTAGGCCTCATTTTACTTCTTGATAATTCCTTTGCTAAGCAGTTTCAAATGAAAATCTTGGAACAAAGATAAGACAGCGTAAATTGCAAGGGTATTCTGTTATATATTCCATTTCAGATGGAGTATAAGACGTGGTATATAAACAAGTATATCACATGAAAATTCTGATAAATATTAAGTAAAGACAAGTGAAATACAACTTTTTTTACTTGAAATTATAACTAGATATGTTAGAAACGTAACATATAATTTATAGAAATACAGTTGTAGAAAAAGAACTTATGGTCTAGGAAGTAATTCAATATGAGTTTGAGAATTTCAGGAACTACAAAGTTCATTTTGTACACTCAAACACTTCCTTAAGCAACGATTACGTTTACTCAACAATTTTAGTTTACAAAAGTTGTAAAGTGGCGACAACCACACAACATCGCTATAAAGCATTCTGGTGCAGTCAATCAATCAAGTGCAACAGATCTTGTAAATCATATCAGATGGTGCCAGTATCCTGGCGAGAAATAAGTATTCCTTGGTTCGGAACAGTATCACGTAGAAATCAAGTGGCGTCAAATCAATGGCGCGGTTTGGACCTTTTCTTAGGATATGTTTAGTATGTTAGCACTCTAAGAGGAAAGTGTGCCCGTGATCCGTTTAGCTGCATCCAAATCTGACCGGCCTGCCTCTGTGGTGTGGTGATAGCATGTTTGCCTCACATTCAAGAGGTCCCAAGTTCGAATCTTGGTCAGGGTGAGATATCCGGATAAGGTTCTCTCCAGGGTGTTCCCTTATCCTAAATGATGAAAGTAGGGTAACTCTAAATTCTACTTCGTCAACGCCTCATTTCAAAGTAAGCTTATATTTTAATGATATCCCTGATATTCCCAAGCTTGCACTGATTCTGGATTACTTCCTAGACTAAAATTCTGCCACTTCGTTCGAAAATTATACTGATTCCAAAGAAGAAAAATGAATGTTATTTCCTTTGCCAGTAGACACACTTGCAATCTGCACAAGACAATTAAAAAAGCCAAAACGGCATATAGGGTGAAATTTGTATCAAACAGCAAGTTAGGTAGCTCTATTTAATACGTGTCAAAGGCCCCTATGTAAAAATTTGATCAGTACAAAATCAGTACAATAATATGGATTTTTATCAGTACGAACAAACAAATTCTTTGAGTTCCACAAATTCAAACCTCGTTAAAATATTATTGTGTATGTCACTATTTGCTTTGACATTAATCATTTCCGAAATATTCACTTATCTGCATTTGAATTTCCCAACACTTTAAGCAGATATATTTTAAAACATTAAGCGACCATTCTTATGTTTCTAATGAGCTTCTAAGAACAACATACAGCAGCAGAGCTAGAATTTGTTGCAGCCTTTTTTAAACAGTTTACTGTTTTTTCAGCCTACTTTTGCTGTGTGCTGTGGAAAATGGTTATTAGAACGTCAAGTTACATTTCCCATACTGCAAATACGGTATATACCACGAAAACAAAATAAAGTTTCTACATAGTATGAAACGAATAAGCTGGTTCGGTACCCAAAGATTCTGATTCCACCACTTCATACTCCAAAGCACAAAACGGGGGTCTTTGCTAGCGATGACGCAAAAGGGCTTAACAAATGAGAATAGAAAACAGAGAAAAGCTGTACGCACAAAATATGGGGAGAGTGGCGAAGCGAAAAGGGTCATTCGGACGTGGAAAGTAGAGGATTTGGGAATAACGGTTTCAGTTTTTTTTTAATGTGATGTAGGGTGAAGGGGTTGAAAAGGAACCGCAGTGAAAATGACAAAGTCGTTAAGAGTCTGAAGGGAGATTTCGTGATATCAATCACAACGAGGGTTTGTCTCTTGTGGTAACGATTGAAGGGGAGAGGCTTTAGAGGAAGTTTGGCGTAATTGACATCTCTAGTGCCACAAGGACATGTTAAAATTATACATGCTTTCTTTGTTCATCCCTCAATACAAGATCACATAGAAGGTTTGTTATTGCATCCAGTTTTGGAGCGATTGGTAAAGTAGGAGTGATCAAAGTGGGTTTGAAATATAAGCTCTCACATTCCAGTTATTGCGTAATAGCCTATTTATGTAAGCCTTAGCATGATTTACCTTTTGAAACTTTGAAAGCCTGCAGTTCACTTTTGTATGGATTGTCATCTTAATCTATATCATCTTTACGTGTATCTATGGTATTAACTTCTCTTCCACTTAGTATTTAGGGAAAGTACAAGTTTATCATGGAGCGGAAGTCGATTTCGTCATTTAGGACACCCATTTATGAAATTTAATAATTCCACAAATTTAGGTTGGTTAATTTGAAATTTTAACACTGTAATCAGAGTTTAATATATGTGAACCAAATTCGTTACATATTGATAAATTAATTCTAGAAAATTACTTTTTATTATTATTTCTTACTGTTTTGAAAAATTCTTCCGCACGCTTGAAGCAATTAAAACTCTAATAATATACATTAAATTATAGAAATTAATTGTTATCCTACTAGTGTGGAAGAAAATAATTAATGTTAAATATGAAATTTAATTGTTTACTTAAACGTTTGCACAATTTGATTATTATTGTTTCATAACTTACAACTCACCATCTTAACAAACATCCATTTCATATTCTTTGTCCTATAATTGGCAAGGAGGAATACAAAATGTTATTGATTTATACCAAAGGATGTATCGGGTGGAACAGTTTGAAAATGAGAATGTGTCCACAAATAATACCCAAGAAAAGAGTTTAAAAATAACATTGCTAAAATAGCACGATAATGCTGTTCAAAAAGCATATAGTGCATATGTTTAAACCTTTTCCCTTCTCTTCCTTTTTTATTAACAGACGATGACTGATGGAAGTTTCTCGCTTCACCCGCTATCCACTCGCCTGATCCTTCAACCCAAAACATACGGAATTAAAGCAGGAAGTGGGAGACAGTCAAGATCTCAGCATTGTATAATTTATTTCAACATCTGTCCACCAAACGGAGGGGGGGGGGGCGGTGGAGGTCACAGTGGCTGGTTCAACAGGAGTCGAACCAGAGTCCTCCCGAAAGTAACTCTCCCATGTTAGGTGTAACCATCTCACTTAGTAAAATTATACATAATTCTGTTTGTCTCCTTTCAATTCTTCAAATTTATTTGAATCCTGGATATTACTATGTTTAGCAGTTATAGGTCCCATTATCCAATATAATAAATATACCTCACCAGTGTTATTATTATTATTATTATTATTATTATTATTATTATTATTATTATTATTATTATTATTATTATTATTATTATTATTATTATTATTATTATTATTATTATTATTATTATTATTATTATTATTATTATTATTATTATTATTATTATTATTATTATTATTATTATTATTATTATTATTATTATTATTATTATTATTATTATTCGACAAAGCAATTCGTAGTTGTTAGCAATTTAGGCATTTTTTTCTTGCTTACTATAGACATTTATTTTTATTTATTTATTTAAAAACCAAAAAGCATCAGTATTTAGCAAAACGGCTTTTCTCTACCATTATATATTGTAATGTAATATTACATATTAATGTAATAGGTAATATTAACAACGCACTTACTACGATATTCAAGATATGATAATATTTCTGTAAAATCGATAACCTGAAAACACCATTGTTGTATTAAATAGCTCTTTGGCAAAGATAGATTGAAAATATTAAATTTAATATTAATTTAATTGTAAGCTTAATATTGGATTTAATAAGTGTTTTTCTTTTGTTACTGAACGGTTTCCATGATTAACCTATTGACTAGAGTTATAAACAATTGGCCGTTCTATGTATTCCAAAATATTCCCTAATTCATTCATTTCCATACGGATAATTGTGGTTCTATGAATCAGATGGATAGGAAAATCGGCTTATAATTCCTAGACGTATGTTGGAGCACGAAAAAGGAACATATGAAGGATGGTGATTTCTAACGGAACTCAGTGTTAGAATAGGGGGAGAAGAGTATGCTACCGTACAAATTATTGAATAATATGCAAACAGGCTGGCGGCGGTGTCATCATAGGCTCACAGCCACTCTCACAGGCATTATCCTGCTACTGGTTGTATAACGAAGTAAAGCGAGAGGGTTACACAAAAAAACGTGCACACAGTGTGATGTGGCTTTGGCATACATTTTGTTTGTTTGTGCTAGGGCACTGTAATGGGCGCTAATAGCGACGAGCTCTACAGAATCGAACCTGTGTGTGTGGGGTCAGTAATATATGTCTAATGTGAATTTCCTGCCCATGCCACCCTATCCGGCTTTATCCAACATGTGGGCTAATTGATACATGGGGATATTAGCGAAAAAGGTTATTTGTTTATCGGTGATGTATTATTCAAGAGCAAGCAAAACAGTAGAGGGACAAGCATTTCGCAAAAAGTGTTGGTTACGCTGCGATAATATCATACGTGTGTTCGTACAAAGCACTCGACATGTTTGTGGTTTGCTAGTGACAAGCGAATGTGCTAACCTTTACAGAGGCGCTGAATTTCAACATTCAGCTGTTTGAAATAAATGTTTGACATTTATGGCAGTTAGTAGATTAAAGTGACAAGAATTATAGATAAACGCTATCTACTAGAACGCAACAAAGTAAAATAGTATAATATGCGCTGAGAAAATCTCAACATATTGAGCCAGTAGATTCTCCTTAAACTAAATAATAATAATAATAATAATAATAATAATAATAATAATAATAATAATAATAATAATAATAATAATAATAATAATAATAATAATAATAATAATAATAATAATAATAATAATAATAATAATAATAATAATAATAATAATAATAATAATAATAATAATAATAATAATAATAATAATAATAATAATAATAATAATAATAATAATAATAATAATAATAATAATAATAATAATAATAATAATAATAATAATAATAATAATAATAATAATAATAATAATAATAATAATAATAATAATAATAATAATAATAATAATAATAATAATAATAATAATAATAATAATAATAATAATAATAATAATAATAATAATAATAATAATAATAATAATAATAATAATAATAATAATAATAATAATAACTGTAAATTAATAAAGCTTACTAAATAACAGAAGTTGTATGGTATATTTCACTTTTCACTGAACACTTGAGTTAAAATATACCCACACGATTTTTAAAAGGTTAAGAATACGAAAAGAAGTAATGGGTAAAGCAACATGTTCCTGTATAATATTTACGATATTTATGGCATACTCCTTTAGTTACTTAACAATTATTCCAATATTAAATTTAATGGTAGATCATTGAAACTTTCGTGATAGGGATCATTTTTGGAAATTCTTTGAAAACTTTATTTAAAAAATTCGTGATCTGAGAATATCTTTATTCACAGCCCTAATTTTTTATCAGTATTCCTATTAATCTACGTAATTAAGGCAAAACTTTTAAATTAATATACTACAAACTGTACATTTTTAAAATTAACTGATCCATCACTTTTAATTTTTTTATGCGCCCATTACCAGACACATGTCAAGGAAATCACTCGTTGGATATTAATTTTCCTTTCCCTCAAAATGTGTGTGGGAAGAGGTTGCAAATGTAGAATCAGACAAAAAAGTGAATGTCATAGCAGGGATTTGAACCATAGGCCTTATAATTTCCGTCCGGTTGCTCTAATCAATTGAACTACATGGAAACGTACTGGCGCGAAATTAAATTCCAGCACCTTAAAATAAATTTGAGGCTTCCTTATGGTTAAAGGAAAAAAGTGCAAATCTTTTAGAGAATTTAATTCCTATCACCATGTTGCCGTGGTAGCTCAGTTGATTAGAATAACTGAGCAGAAACATGACGATCCTTGGTTCAAAACCGCGCTATGGTATTGAACTTCTTAATCCTAACTCTATCTTTCCAATATATTCTTTTATATTTTCGTCTTAATGAGCACACACTCACCTCAGTTTTCCGTGACAAAAGAGAGACTATGGCACGTTGGCCATAGTAGCTCAAATGGTTAGAGCGGCTGGACGGAAACCAGAAGATCCGTGGTTCAAATCCCAGCTATGACATTGAATTTTTCAGTCTGGCTCTACCCTTTTATAGTGCGTCCTACACACGGCTAGTGTGAAAGAACAATTAATTTCCATTAAAAGAGAGATTATCTTGCCATCTGAAACTCTAGGTTCTCCCTTGGTATATGATATCTTTACGGTCTACTGGGAGTGGATTTAATTGTGCAAATATTTATAACGAGATACTGTCGGTTAAATATTGTCGCGGCAACGGGCATAAACGTTTAGGCGCAAATAGATAACAGGTGGATAGTGTTTCACGGTAATAAAGAGCTTGCATAAGCGGTTAAAGATAGCGTGAGATAAAGGTCTGCCGAAACAAACAAACTGAGATAAATGGACATTTTTAGTGACGTCTTGGTTGATAGAGATTATTCAGTTTCTTTATTGTTCCGGAAATATCTCGAATTTATCAGTGAGGTATTTAAGAAGGCGACGACTCGCCAAGAGTCTGTCGCGAGAGTGGTAAGCAGTAAACAGCTGTAGTGTGTTGTTGTAACGAGAGCTGATGTAATCAGAACGCTGTTTGTTATTGCCATCGACCTTGGTAGATTCTGTGTATATGTGACGTAGTGTTGTTACGTGAGAATTGAACAGTGTATTTCTACGAAAATAAAGAACATTTGAACTTTTAATTCTACGAACCCACAAAGTCACAATATTTTACTCTCTTAAACTAATGCATTTCAATTTGCGAGCAACACAAAAGTTGCTTCTGCTATGTCACTGTGATGTCTTTCAAACACACGGAAAGGCAGTGGCAGGTAGAACGAATTTAGCTTTACTTGCGATTTCAGATGAGTGGATCTCTATGGGCAAGTCTAGAGATCGATGGGCAGAACTAGTGATTCAATTCAACACTACGTTCCTTTTCTGGAGCCTTTCAATAAACAGTGTAGTTTGGAAGCGTATGACAAATGTCATGGAGCTAAGTATGCAATACTCCTAAATATAAGTGTTATTTGTTTAGTGTAGTTGTTCGTTAAACTGGACAAAGTTTATTTTTTAACTTATACGACAGTCTTCTCTGGGACAGTATACATTTATTTGCATTTACTAATGCTTGACATTAGAAACAACAAAAAACAGCTAAATGGATTTAGTAATGCATCAATATTCGTTTTTTCATAAGTGCATTAGAGTATTCACATGGGAAACTTAATTCTCCCACGTCTCAGTCTTGTGTTTTGCATCTACAGCTGCCATTAATCTATTTTTATGTCCGTTCTTTCATTCAAACATGAATATTTGATATTTATATAACATTACTTTGCGTGTTACACACAGGCGAAAACTGTTTTTATAAACAGCTAAAAAGTTTTAAGACATTAAAACATGTTCACCAAATAGTAAGGACGCCATTAATTAAAAATGAGAATTAAGAATTCCTGTAGTAACTCGCTTCTATACAGCTGCGAGTGAAACAAAGCTTAAGAATATAAAAACGTACTCAATAAAAAAATCGTACGCGAATTATACGAGTAATTTCCATTACTATTGAGATCATATTAGAGTGCAATAAAATAATCTGAATATTGCTATGCAGCGACCAATCCAGTTATTCATTTATGACATTTGGGATTTTAACGCAGAGGATTAAAGACTAAAGTGTCATGTGTACTATTATTATTATTATTATTATTATTATTATTATTATTATTATTATTATTATTATTATTATTATTATTATTATTATTATTATTATTATTATTATTATTATTATTATTATTATTATTATTATTATTATTATTATTATTATTATTATTATTATTATTATTATTATTATTATTATTATTATTATTATTATTATTATTATTATTATTATTATTATTATTATTATTATTATTATTATTATTATTATTATTATTATTATTATTATTATTATTATTATTATTATTATTATTATTATTATTTGTACAACTTCGGTTACGTGTTTTCAAAGGGAAATGCCTAAAATAACGTATAAATAATAAAACGTACAAGTTAATTCTTTATGGAATTGAACCTGTATTTATACATTATTATTCAATCGAATTCTATGTTATTTAATGTAAGAAAGTAATATATAAAACAAAAATTATTAATAATAAGCATAATATATTTAGAGTGTACTTATATGCATAACAATACTCTTATTTATATCAAAAAGTTTAATTTAATACGCAAGTATTAAGAATATTAATATAAAATAATATTACTTTAAAATTAACATTAAAATATTACGTATTAGAAATTTAATACGTAAGTACCAGTAAACCGTTCCAAAAATATTATCTCGCCCATACACTGTTAGGATTAAGATGGTACTACGGATAGGATTTGGCACGTAAATCAATCTTGCTCCATTGTGTGGCATACCCGGCAGGAAGGATGAAGCGAGAGGAGACAGAGAGCGGCCGTCCCAAGAAGCCACGTCAGTACATAGGACATAGTCCCTACAATTTACTTAGATACTTCCCCTGGCAGGCCAGAACAACGGACACGCTCCCCTATTGCGGGACGGCGAGCCCAGCAGCCGAGCTCCAAAGGTCCCTGGCAGGCGGTCCCGAAATGATTCTAGCAGCAGGTGCAGACCGCCAACCAATCTACCGGAGGGGAAAGTAGTTTATCTCAGGGCATATCATCCCGCCATGCAGCGCTGAGACACCCACCGACACTTTCTACCCTGAAAGAGACCACCAGATGAGAGATGATGTGTCATGATAATCGAAATGAAAAGGAGGGACAAGAAATTCGGGGAATGTAATTAACCTACCTAGTATTCGCTTAGTGACCCGGAAACCCTCCCCCCCCCCGAAAAAAAACGCATGGGTCAGGAGGTCGGCCACGGGAATTGAACCCGATCTCCCGAATGGGGGCTACAGGCACACATACACTATACGGGATACACTACAGGGAAACCATGCATAACTTATATTAATATAATATGAACATAAATCATAAATGAGTGAGTAAACCAGTATATTTCCCACATGGTGATTAAAAAGTGACAAATTAATGAGAAAACATGTAATTGCGTTAAATATTAATTGACAAAGTGTGGTGCCTAGAAATGCAGCATATATCTTCGAGAAGTGTATAAGTGAATAACGTATATGCGAAGTTCAATTCATTATAATTAGAGAACATCATTAACTCAGATTCAGTCGTTGTTGGCTTGATTGTTTTTCCCATCCACAATTCTTCTGGAGAAAATTTTCTTCTCCATGGCCGCCAACTACGAACACCTTGCTCCCCATAAGGGCAATGTGTTGTTTATTTTACTGTTTCCTCCTTCCATCCTTCCTCCCTCCTTGTTAATTGCAAAATTCGTGAACTGAAACTTTACAGACAACCCTTTTTATGTCAATGTTTACCGTTATATCTGGCAAATACGAGTATACAAGGTTTCACTTGCTTTAATGAAATAGAAATGCAGCTCCCTCACTATTGCTTTCCTGCAGAATGTTTCGGTATGGAAGAGTTGTTAGAGGAAATTGTATTTAGCATCTTGTTGCTTTGATAATTACGTCGATCTGAGAGAAACTCCACGACGCCTTTATATTTTTCTTGCTTCAGCTTCGTCATCTTTACCTTTGCGCAAACATTAGTATCAACGTTAAAATTGTTTATCCATCCTTGAAAGGATCCTCTAATTAATTTAACATGGAAACACGCCCAGGGAGGGAAATTGTTATGGGGAAATTCAGGAGTTCCGAATCGTTCTGTGACACAGCAATTGAAATTCATTAACTGCAGCGCTTGAAAATGAAACATTAAGTCGAAAATGCTTCTTATTAAAATAATGTTAATCATATAGATTATAATAAAAGTTAAAAATATACGTATTTTAAATGTTTTCAAACAATCAATGGCTGGCCCCGTAGCTCTGTCGGTACAGCGCCTGCCTGCTGTTCTCGGGGGTCCCGGATTCGATTACCGGCAGTGAGGGTGGGGATTTTTCTCCGACCAAGGTAATTCCCCATCTTCCCCCGAGTCTGGAAGTATGAATGAGAGTGCTAATGTGTGCGTGATCTAATGATTAAAACCTAACGAAAACGAGTTAAGACCTTCGATATGTTCCAAAGGAGAACGGCCACCGATATGACCATTGGAGTTAAATGGAACAAATAAAAGAAAACATTTCGGTATTTGTGTGCTCTAAACCTTGATTAACCGGCACGTACAATTAAGGTCATGAACGCTAGGTATTCCACTGAAATCTCACCAGAATCGTCCTTCTTGTCTGAAATTTCCTTCAGTCCTCGTAACAGGCAAATGCCAGAAAGGTGTGTACTCTAAGTTAAACCCTGGAATCTTTCCCTGCCAATTATGACTTCATTTCACGTAACGTCAGAGCGCACCGCCTGTGGTGCCATCTGCAGTAATAATTATCTTTAAACGTAGCAAAATTTTTAATGTGTTACATTCATGTGATTATCTCTACCCGTTCTTTATAACAATCCTTAAGGACACTCATTCTTCCTTTAGTTACTGTTAGACCAAGATAGACATTTGTAAAAATGGTTTTATTACATATTTTCTTGTATTTGGAATGGGAATAAGGGAATACAGGTTGTATGCTTAAGCTTTAGTCAATGATTTCAAAGCCTGGTGGTTTTGTGATGGCTTTAAAAACACAAATGTCTTCCAATTTGAGAAAAGTACAATTATTTGAACATTAAAACCAATAAAAAGGAATATCTTTGAAACGGTTAACTGCAAAAAATAAGCTATTAAACTTAAATTGTGTGCTTAAGAAGATTTATATTTTTTGTACCATAAGATTTTATCTATAGCTTACGGTTTAGCAGTTATAAGTCATTCAGAATGAAGAGACTTCAGTAGTTAGTGGAATAAAATTAAACATGTAATTTTATTTGCCATGAAAGAAATTTCAACACTTGACAGTATAATCAAAACCAGAGCCGTTTTTGAAAAAAAAAAATCAAACTTTTCGAAAAGCTTTCCATGTAAAAGATAGTTTAGGTTTGGGGCTTTTTAAAGTCTTTGTGTCGCATCCTGTTGAATTAAAATATCAATCAGATTCTTCCATTTTGAGTTATACCCACTGTGTTCACAAACGAAATTAAGCGGTCTTACACGCCCAATATAGTATGGGACGCTGAGAACCGAAGCAGTTAAAGAGCGTCCATAAATAAACAGACGGACAGATGGATGCGCGCGCACATACACACAGGTTTCTTTTCTGACATTTATTGTTCTTTCTTCCCGATTCACGAAATCTCAGAACACATATTTATAGTGAAATCTCTTTAATAAAGAATGTTAAAAGTTTCAATGTCGTATTTTATCTTCAGTGGTCGAATTAATTAGGACATATCTAAAGAAGTTTAAAAGGAAACAAAAGTCACATGCCGATTTTTAAACTTATTCTGAAAAAGAGGGGTTATAGACCACACTGTATTGGAGATTTTAATGCACAAAAGTCTTACAAAAAGCAAAATCGAGTAAACGCTACTGGAACTAAATTTACGGGTCATTGGGTGTGCCCTTGGGCAATTTTGTTTCATTTGCATTACCCCATTTAATTTCTGTAGACGTATAGGTGGCTCTGCCCTGAGAAACAACTGAAGATGTGATACCTCTTTAAACTGTAGTTCCATTGTTTCTATGACTGTTCATTATTAAACACATACAGAAACAGAAATATTTAGTCCTGCATTCGTACTTCCTGCCTCTGTGGGTAAGTGGAAATGATTCTAGTTGAAGAAAACTTCCCCACCCCAGCCGAGAATCGAACCCTCATCACGTTTTGGTGACTTAGGTGCCCTGAGAGCAAAAGTTGTAGTGCGCAATTGAAACGGAACATTCAAATTATGTTGGGACATAAATTAGTTTTTAATTAATTTTAAAATTTTGGGCAAGTTCGAGCTGTAGGTAAGAACATTGGGTAACACCAGTCAGATGTTTAACTTGGGCAAGAAGCTCTTGTAATGTAATAAAAACGTCAACGGTTGAAAGACACAAAGGCTACGAAAAAAAATCTTTTTTCTTCATTACGTATTCAAATAAAGCAATACTAATGTGATCGTATTCCTATATTTCATATTCAGTTTTTTTCTGTAAGATATAAATAAATGCGATTAAAAGACCTGCAGTCAACATTGCTTACGATTGATTGCTAGTCCACCTAAAATCCGATATTAGGTGACTATGTTCCAGTGCTTTGATATTGCGAGTTCTACATAAATAACACAATCGTTTCATTTTATTCTAGTCTTACTACCTCTCATTAAGAACGAGGCAAAGGCAAAGAGGTACTTCAACCGGTAGCAGCTAAACAAAACAGAGAGCTTAGAAACGAAATACGAGTTCTCCTAATCTTCCACCTCTTCCTCCTTCATATTTTAATTATTATTGAAATCCCAGTAAAAAAAAAAAAAAAAACAGTCTTGTACTGTCAAAATATGACGTCATTTACGTTTCACGGAGAGAAAGCATAGGGGCGAGGGCCAGTATGGAAGAGAGTTGAAAGTGAAAGATGGAGAGAGGAAAGAAAGGGAGATGCTGAGTTGCATGTTTAAGAGAAAGAGCGAATGAAAGAGCGAAAGTGATGGAGAGAACAACAATCTCAGTATTTAACGTAATAACCCTAGCAGAGCTGCTGGTTCGGCTAAGTAATGCGGTATTCAGCGTACGCTATGCTATGAATACACACAGTAGTCACATATCACATTCTGGTGGAGATGATGACCCTAATTTCAAGGAAGCTGTTACGGAAGCAAATTTCCTAACCTACTTTAAATGTTTTCGTTGCTTACCACAAAGTAACGACATAGGGAAGTTGTTACAATACTATCCTGAAAAGCAGAGCACAACAGCATTCATTAATTTGACTTACTGTTGCAAGTATATTGATCTAGATGTCGGTTTTATTTACATATAGCACGCTTATTGTCACTTCTTAGCACTCGACTTCCAAAAGAGTTCATATGTTCAGCTTTTGCCAAATCAAGCTTACATTTGTGCAGAGGTTCCTTCAAAGCAGGAAAATCTGAAATAGTGGTAGCAGTACTGATGATGATGATGATGATGATGATGATGATGATGATGATGATGATGATGATGATGATGATGATGATGATGATGATGATGATGATGATGATGATGATGAGCTGATGTATTAATTCATATAACCTCCTCTACTAACTTACCTATTACTTTTTATACACCTTCTACAAGCTTTCATACCAAAGCTTATTTTTTCTTTGTGTCAATCGAATTAAACCTTTGCAGAAACATTTCGTTGTCGGTTCAAGAGGGATACAGGAAATTGATGTTTAAAAGTTTATTGCTAAATACTATTTCCATGACATCACCAGCAACAACTGAATAGCGAAAACATTAAAACGAGAAACTGCTGATGCCACAAAAAATTAGTTGAAATAAATGTGATACTTTAAACAGAACTCAATCTTGCCTTATGTAATATATATATATATATATATATATATATATATATATATATATATATATATATATCACACACACAACCACACAGTTAATCTATACAAAATTCCTTCCGAATTATGATACTTCACAACCCATCTCTATAAAATTTAACATATGCCTACATTTTGTCATGCAAATGTCTAAAAATACAGGTATCTCAATACGAGTCCTTTATGTGACTGGCTGAAAATAAGATGAGAAACACAAAAACCAATGAATAATATTATAATCGATATGAAGTAAACGGTTGGTTCGGATATCCCTCTCTCAAAGAGTTTTGACATATTTGGCACACAACAACTTTCGGTCTTCTAGAGGACAGGGTGAAGAATTATAATTTGCAACAGAATGATACTATGTCGTTTATATGAGAATTTTTACTAGCGACATCAACATATAGCAAACACCTTTTCTTTATTGCTGCGCTTTCATTATATGATAAATGTAATTTTGCTCTCAAACTGAACTAATCATTGCCTTAGAACACCGCAAGTGCGGGTGGGCTAGAATTGTACTCGAGCAATACAGCAGCTCACACTGACTGAGGGTGGGGCAAGGTAATGTCACGAGTGATTTTGAATTTATCCAGGGAAGTTCAAAACCACGAGTTGCATTTGTAGAGACTATTTTACGAATAAAAACGTTTTTAAAGACAATCCCTATTTCGATTCTTATGTGTGCTAAACTGTAAAGTGTTCAATTCTGAAAGAATGTTGTCCAAATAAATATTGAAAAGTGCTGGAAAATACTAAATTTTTATATGAAGGCTTGATTTGTTATTAATCATTGTTAATCTTGTGCAAATTATGAACTAAAAATTATTGTGTTTTTATATAAACTTTGTATGACTATGACTATGCAATGAGTATTCTCTGTTATCTAGTATCTTTCATAGTATTTGTCGATTATGAAAATCTTGCCGTGACTTAATCTTCTGAGGTTAAGTTTCATTCATGTCCTAATGTAGCCCTGTGTGATTTAGGGAATTAAATAACTTGTTTTATTGCCTCTATTTTCAAACAACAGACTTCAGTCAAATCTTTCAGCCACCATGTTATTGTTTGAATCTCGCGCTTGTCTTCATTACTCATGTAATCGTTATACCCAACAGTAAAGGAACATGTGATAATTACTGAGCGATAATTGTGCGAGGTGTACTATTGCCGATTTAGAGATCAGCGATGAGTCGGTATTTGACGAACCCTAGTACTTGATGGTCTATACGAGGATAGTGACGTAGTGTGAAATAGTCAACATAAACAGGTACATTTCACTTTGGCGTACTTTTATAGTTGGTGTATACGTGGAAAAGGAAGTAGCAGTAAGTAGTAATTATTATTATTATTATTATTATTATTATTATTATTATTATTATTATTATTATTATTATTATTATTATTATTATTATTATTATTATTATTATTATTATTATTATTATTATTATTATTATTATTATTATTATTATTATTATTATTATTATTATTATTATTATTATTATTATTATTATTATTATTATTATTATTATTATTATTATTATTATTATTATTATTATTATTATTATTATTATTATTATTATTATTATTATTATTATTATTATTATTATTATTATTATTATTATTATTATTATTATTATTATTATTATTATTATTATTATTATTATTATTATTATTATTATTATTATTATTATTATTATTATTATTATTATTATTATTATTATTATTATTATTATTATTATTATTATTATTATTATTATTATTATTATTATTATTATTATTATTATTATTATTATTATTATTATTATTATTATTATTATTATTATTATTATTATTATTATTATTATTATTATTATTATTATTATTATTATTATTATTGTTATTGTTATTGTTATTGTTATTGTTATTGTTATTGTTATTATTATTATTATTATTATTACTATTATTATTATTATTATTATTATTATTATTATTATTATTATTATTATTATTATTATTATTATTATTATTATTATTATTATTATTATTATTATTATTAAACGGAGATCACCTGAATCACATAACATGTAAAACTACAGAATTAAAGAATCAAAGACTGCCCCTGAATATCGAAGGACATCTACACCTTGTGTGGCTCCAAGGTAAGGAGTTCGACACTCCACTCTTAGAACCTAACTTACGTAAACACATGAAGTCATAAACGAGGCCGTGATGTACGGTAAATTCAACGCCACCATAACTATAGTAGTCAAATATGGGAGATTATCTGTAGGTTTTTAGCAAATATGTTAATCAAACATAGTTGAGACTTTTGATCAATATCAAGTAACTAGTAAATAATATTAATATTAAGACTACTACATGGCAAAGCGATGAGGCGTATCGGAAAAAAAAAATCGTAACACAGAGATGTTTACCTCGGCTTATCGCACATACACGGCGAGTCCAGTGTATGCACACTCTGTTCACATATAATAATGTATTCTGGACAGCAATGTGTCATACATCGGCAGACGTGAGAAAACAGATCATATAGACACACGCAGCTTCCATTCGCTCTATTTGTGCTTTGTAAGTTGGTGTACGTCAACTTACTAATATTTCACTCTTATAATCAAATAGATAAGACCCGATAAGGGACGATCGCAGCGCTGGTTACCTGAAGGTCAATACGTCTCAACGCTCTGTCGAGTAATACAGAATGTTGTTGCTTCCCTTTAATTCCGTGCGTGTGGTTCATAAGATAATGATGTTCTGTTTCTTCCTCACAGCTGATACGTACGCGAGGCTAACGTGAAGCGATACAAAATGTTTTGTTTACATTAAGTCTGGTTGTAATGGTGTATCGACCATGGATGAAGAAAGCAAACAGTGTGCTGTCACTTCAGCTCCAACCCCCCCCCCCTGGAATGGTATGACCCGATTCACCTGTCCTAAATTTGCTGTGTGAGTAACGGCGGATATCATAAGCAGAAAATTGGAGAGGACCGTTGCGGCGGCGGCGGCGGCGGCGGCGGCGGTCTGGGTGAGGTGGTATCGTGTCTAATACCGTGTAGGAGGTGGCGGCAGCTATCCCATTCGTCTTGCCTTCACGGCACCTGCACCAATTGCACTGGAGGACTTCACAGCAAAATGCAACTTACTAACATAAATTAGTTGCTCGCAGGTGTCTTTGTTTATGTTTTGGCACTAAACGTATATGTTAGACCTGGAATATACGTCATTGTGTGGGTTTGTGGTTAGGAAATCGTCTAGAAAAATGTAATGAGTGTTTGTTGCACCGTGCAGACTTGCGAAATGGCTATCTGCAACGTGAACATATAGGCGTCAAAATTACCTACTTAAATTAGCCTGGCAGAGAGCTGTCAAACTCTAACAAAAGCTCTTGAAAGGCAATTAACAATATAGTTAAAATGACACGAAAGTTTAAGAAGAGACTAACGAAGCGAGATGGCTCAGCCTAACGGGCGGCGCTAGAATTCGGGTTCGATTCCCGTCAAACATCCAACAAGAATGCTTTCTTTGTGGTTTTCCTTCTTTGCTACTGAATGCCGTAGCACTTTCTCACCTATCACGATTTCCTTTTAATTCCGTTTGCTTCTCATCTTTTAAGCGTACTTCTAGGATTTTTGGGTATGGTGGTGCCGGACAGATGACACGGATGACTGCTCAAGGGAATCAGTACTCCGCGTGGACTCTGAAGGTCTGTTATTCGATGCCTTCCATCGTTCTCTCCAAGAATCCCCAGTACTGGGACGGGTCTTCGGAAAATTGACATCGCAACTAAGGTGTTCACAGTGATAAAGCGGAACCAGCTCCTACCATGTCATTTTCTCCACGTGGGAAAACATTCTGATGTGGCCGCAACCTCCATTGGCTGAAGTAGAATTCGTTGCTATCCCGCGTTCGCCCAGTAAGAATTTATTCTTATCTAAATTTAAACAAAGAGAGACCTCAGAATATTTTGCCCACGTGGTATAAATCATGTAATAGGAGCTGCTTCCGCTTTACTGCTGTAAACATAGTTGCGATGCAGTCTGATTACAAAATGGACTGTACGTGTTAGCTACAGTTAGAGTTAACTCGGTACATGGTAACTTATGATACAGAACGTATTAACTATCTATTCCGCAGTTGGTCTTTCAGAGAATTCCAATCATAGCCATTAGTTCATTTCATTCAGTTCCTAGAAAGCATAGCTTTTTTTTTTGCGCTTTCTAGTGAAACCGCTTGTATTTCAACATTATGGCAGTATTCAGAAATAGAAACCCCCAAAACGCTCAAGTTAAAACTGTATAAATCTAAATATTAAAACCAAATGTATATACACAAGGTGTTATAATTATTCGACTCAATGTATTTCTACGCTAAAAACTATAATCAAGAGTTTCACAATAATCTACAAAAGTTTGAAATCAAATCAACATGATGTAGGTATATTGACATTTTTATTGTGACTATTTCATTTCTTCCAATAACACTATTATTTTACAACTTTTGTTGGTAAAATGACATTTTTTCAACTATGATCTCGAAATTCTACACAGAAAATTGTGTTTAATTTCTACATAGTTCTTGACTTTTTAATGATAATACTAATTGGATCAATGGGAATCTTTTTGGTGTGGGGGGCGGATATATAAAAATCAAGTAGCTCATATTTCATTGAAGGAAACGTATCAATCCAAATGTACAGTATAAAATATATAGTTCTCTTTTTACTTTTTCATATAGTTATTTAGTTCTAGTTAGTGAAAAATTAGATAAGCATTTATTACATTAAAGCTTCAATATCCTAGCGATGTAACATCGGACAGAAAGCAACCAAAGCTTTGCTTTGAGTTCAGTATTTTTCACACTTCTGAATGTCAGGTATACGGAAAGCAACTCCATGTTTTAGATATAAAATAATATGCATAAGTGCATAAATTCCATAATTAATACGATATAAAGCTACGAGTTTAGTCCTCAGATAGCAGGGAGAAAATCGTAGATCTTGAACCAAGAAATCCAAACCATTTATAACTTGAACTGGAACTGTAAGAGTTAACAGCTAGATTGATTGTTTCGAACCACAATGCCTCAAGTGTACAATGTGTACATGCTAAATGCTAATTAGCTATTTTTATATTTATCTGTCTTACTCGAATCCTTGCATATCACTTGTGACTCGGAGGTGCTAAAATGATTCCAAAAATGTATCTAAAATGTCTTACATTTATGAGAGAAAGATGTTACTTAAGCAAAACCAACAAACTTTCTGACCACCTCTGTTGCCGAGTGTAGATCGTACTGGTTTCTCTGAATTGCCACTTAAAGGAACATGGTTGTTCAGTTTTTTTTAAAGTAATTAGCGATTAAGTGTAATAACGATGGTGTGTTAAAATAATACTATCTTACTTAATAAACAAACTTATTAGATAAAAGTAGATCAAAAAGGCATTCATCTACATCCTGTAAAAATTATTGTACAAATATTGTAATCTGCTATCTAATACTTTCTCAAATAATTAGTTAGGAATTTAGCAGATTTAATATCTGTGGGATAGAGTTATCAATCCTCGAAAGGGCGCACAGTACACAAAAGAAAATAAATTTACCTGCAACACCAGATAGTATCTTCAAGTGTTTAGGTAGCGCATACAAATGTAACAAAAATTGTCAGTGTTATGATTTTATTGAGTTCAAATAACTGTTTATAAAGAGAAATCATTAATTGTGTGTGTGTATGTTTGTGTGCCATAAACTACTCAATTTTTATAGTACTTTCACCATTGAAAAGCCATATTCTTCGAGATGGTCACAGATTACTCATTACTCTCCAAAGCATGTTGAAAATTGGGGATTAGGGATCTTTTTTCATATTCATGCTAGCAAATGTCAATACTGTTACATTGAATATGGGTATCTGAGGCTACTTATAGCATTTTATTTGCAAATATGGCTGATTTTTTATAGTTTTGAGACCAACGGGGTAAATGGATGCTTAAACATTTAACAGTTAGTTATTTTAATGAGGTTGTATATGGCTCATACCACGTTCCCCACATATTTAATTGAAGCTTTATCAAATTATATTTTTGGTATGTTTTTGAAAAAACTAGTTATTTGGATTTTAGTAACTGATAAAAGTAGTAAACTATCCTTACATTCAGTCTCTATTTTCAACCTCTAACATAGGTCAATTTTCTTTGGCTTTTTAGAAGAAATGTTGTACCTTTTTTACCTATTTTGTACAAGAAATGAAAATTATGTTACCTTATTACTCTAAGAGACTACCACTAACATATCAACTCCTCATGTAGTAACCTGCAACATTGGAACCATATGGTCAACTAATTGCATAACTATCCAGTAGGCATTTTCAAAATTCATGGGTTTACGTCACAACTTTCAAAATAATAACTTTACTTTAGTTTCAATGCGTTATGTATAAAACTACATGTATGGTTGGCAACCAGGGCACACATTTATGCCCGATTTCGAATCTCGGTCAGGGTGAGTTACCTAGATAAGGTTTTTTCCGGGGTTTTCCCTTTTCCCGAATGTCGGGTAACTCTAAGCTCCATGGACCCCGGGCTCATTTGAGCATCATTTCACCAATTCCATTCATCGTCCGATATGACTGAACGTTGGAGGACGTAAATTACAAATAATTAAATAAATAAATAAATAAATAAAATAACACATTTATGCGTCTAGATTTTAGGACTAGGAAAATATTATATCATATGACTTTACAGAGCTACCAATAGGTACTCATATTTTTAAACTATCACAAGTTGACCAATCTGAACAAAACTTTGAGCACCTACGTCTTAGGTACAACTACAAATTACAATACAAGAATCTGATATGGTATACCCACATGACTTTACCTGCAAACCTTTTTTTACAAAATTCAACTTCTATCTACTTAGTTAATCGAAGAAACGTTTGTAGAAAATTGTTTATTATAAATTTCCTTGTGGGTATACTTAATAGGAATATGAAGATACAGCAGGCTTAAATGAATCTCTTTGTGATGTCCTTGAAATCCTTTCTCTTCGCATGACCAGGAGTCGAATAAGGACTTTCCGTTTGAGACAGGTATTAGTGTTTAAAAAATCAGACCAATAACAGGGAATATCGTATAAATGATTGACCACAAAAAAAGTTGACATATGACATTGTGGGACTATACGAGATCTTTCTGCACTTCTAATGTAGTAATGTTTTTTATCTCTTAACGGTTTACCAATTATAGAAAAGTCATTCAGAACGAAGAGGAATTTAGAAGTTATTCCCAAATAATTCAAGATATACATGTAATTTATCATGAAAATAACTTAAACATACGGTAGTTCAATGAAAATCGTTATAGATTCAAGCCCATGTTCACAGAATGCGTTGCAATACCGAGGAGACAGCTAAAGATGTTATATAGGAAATAGGATGTCGAACAGTTGTGACGTCGGCCATGAGAGATCTCCGTTGCACAAGGAAGAAGACCTGTCATCTGAAAGACGAATAGCCGGAAATATAATTTCTCTCGGTGGACTGTTTTATCTGAATGCGATCGCAAGAAAGAGCGGTGGCGGCTCGATTGTGGTAGTGGAGCACAGGGGAGGCGTTGTTTCAGCATCCGGCGTCGCTCCCTTGCCAATAAGCTCGCGTGCTGCTTCTCCTCTTACTTCCCTTCTATCAAATCTTTGACACCAATCAATGAGTTCATATTAATTAATAGAATGCTGAATAATAATAATAATAATAATAATAATAATAATAATAATAATAATAATAATAATAATAATAATAATAATAATAATAATAATAATAATAATAATAATAATAATAATAATAATAATAATAATAATAATAATAATAATAATAATAATAATAATAATAATAATAATAATAATAATAATAATAATAATAATAATAATAATAATAATAATAATAATAATAATAATAATAATAATAATAATAATAATAATAAAGAAATTAATGGAAAAATGAAAGAATAATACTAGGGAACTCGTGTGACATTCATGATTTTCACCCCCCTCGGTAGCGTGGTGGTAGCATGTCTGCCTTACGTTCATGAGGTCCCGAGTTCGAATCTCGGTTAGGGCGAGTTGCCTGGATAAGGTTTTTCCGGGGCTTTCCCTTATCCTGATAGACGAGTTTTGGGTAACTCTAAGCTCCATGGACCCCGCACTCATTTGAGCATCATTTTATTAATTTCATCCATCGTCCGATATGACTTAACGTTGGAGGACGTAATATCAAGGAAAAAATTATGATTTTCATAATCGACAAATACTATGGAAGATACTAGATAACAAAGGATACTCATTGCATAGTCATAGTCATACAAAGTTTATATAAAGCTCAAGAATTGTTAGTTCATTACTTGCACAAGATTAACAACGATTAATAATAAATCAAGCCTTAAAATAAAAGTTTAGTATTTTCCAGCACTTTTAAATATTTATCTGGACAACATTAATCAAGAATGGAACACTTAACAATTTAGCACACATAAGAATCGAAATAGGAAAAAAAGGATGTTTAAAATTATTTAGTGTTTACAGATGACCTAGTTCGTATTTTTGAAAACGAAAAAGACTAACACTGACTATACTAAAGCGCGGTGAATGGATGTACAACATCATTTTGGCAACATTTGGCAACATTTTGGCAACAAAGAAATAAGAGAAGGGCTTGGAGTTAAAAGTTATGCCAACCAATACACTTATAAGAAAAAATGGGTAGACTACTACTACGAATAAAAGGAATTCAAAACAAGTTTTAAACGATGAGTACACAGGGCACATATTGATTGGAAGCTCAAAGAAGTTTGGAGAGAGAAACGTGAGACCGAAACGTATGTAGCGCAGTCTATGTGGGAACAAGGAGGAAATAATATTTTCGTCTTCGCCGTCGTTGTTGCTGCTGCCATATTTAACGAATTTATTCCCATATTTCCAGTCGTATTTGTAAATAAAAATAATGTTTGGAAACCGAATCAGGTTTGCAAACTGAATTGTCACAGACGGTGCTGGAATGAAAGGTTATTGATCTTCCATAACGATAAATATATCACCACTAAGATAATAGGCGTTATTATAGCGATCGGAGTTTTAAGCTCGGATCCTCCAGATAGGGTAGATCTCACAGAGCGGAGAGGAGCTTAGAGAACAGAGTAATTAACATTGTTACTGGAGTTTTGTTCTATCTGCTGTCGGCCCTAAGGCCCAACCTGTGAGAGTTCCCAATATCCTTTCTAACAAAATAAATAACACTCGTACACTACTCCCCCAACATTGGCAGCAACAGGACGATTGGCAGAGTGACTAAGGGGTACTACAAAATACTGTGCGATTGGGAATAGGTTATATTGGATTTTTATGATGATTACAATAGTCATCAGAATTCTACGGTAACGATTTCCGACCTCCCGTGGTTTCAACACTTTCTGACATGTTGCACAATTCCCTCGTCGCTGGTTCAGGTTAAGGACTCAAGCATGAGGGTCTTCAAAACGTAGCAGACTCTGATGGTTATCCATGCAGGTTAACCAGGCAGCAAAACTTGGATACCGATAGGAGAGACACATCTTCAGGTTAACTGTGTTCTAGGGTACAGTGGTGCTGTTTTCAATACCTTTGCAGTTCATCATAAAAGTCATGGTGTGTAATCAGGGATCTGTTGGACGGAAACAGTCCACCAGAATAACAAAGTACCTGAATTGTACAATCATTTACGCCTTGCCGCATCACATCATGTGACCTCGAGCGCATGTTCTCGCAATACAGCAAGTAAGTGAAAATTGGAAGAGATTTACTTTTGAGACTTTTATGAAATATATTGTTTGGACGGAATTATTAATTGTGCAACCATAAAAGTGTATCACGTAAAAGAAATGGACCAACAAGAAACGTAGATCAAAGAACACACATCTGGTATTTATGTTATAAATGCTATAGTTAGTATAAATGCGTTGTAAATATGTCACATGAAGTAGAGTGTTTTTCTTTTAAACTGTACATACCTATACCATTTACTTAGAATTCATTAGTTGATTGTACATACAAATACTTTCTCTGGATGAACTAAATATTTTACCAAAGTAAATATGCCATGAAAATTATCTAATTTATTTTTTAAAATTTCGACACGTGTATAGTACAGTAGTCCAGCATAGAGTTTTGTGTCGCAGTCATGTGGGTTTGTTTAGACTTGTCACTTGGCTCTCACTATGACAGCGCATATTATATCTATAATAGACTGTATTTACGGCTTTTATCGCCTGACTTTGAAATGCAAAGACCTTATTTATCAGATATCGCCAAAAACATAAACCAATCAGGAGCACGGAAGAATACGTCAACGGAAAAAGAGTTTAAAGTTTGCGTTTCATGCTTCGTAACTCGAATAGGTATTTGTGGCTGGAATCACGTAATGATTAAGCCATCAGACGAGGAAGTTTTAGGTAGTTGCAGTAATGAAAGAATGCATTTATTTTAATGAATACCTACCACTGGAATAAATAAAGAGCAGACTTATTTTGAGAACAGCGTGCAATTACGAAACTACATGTGAATAGGGCCGAGGAGAAAGAGAAAGGTGATTATTTTGCCCTTGCCTTGTCCAGGTTTAGCGTGGGGTCACTCTATGTAACATCCGTGTTTGCAAACATAGCTGCAAAACATTTACCTCTGAATGCGAGACAAAACGAGTCATTAACTCAAGTGTGTGTGCGGCTTTACGTCGTGCATTATCATCACCGTCCGCCGCGCATGCGCACAACGTTCTTATTAAAAACAACACACCATTATGTGCATATAAGACGCACTTGTGGGAGTGTGCCACACTTTTTCTGTATAATAATTATGAACTCAGCATAAAGTAGTTAGCAACGGTTGAGATGCTTGGAAAGATTTGTTTTCAGGGGAATGTAATAGCGGGTTAACTCGCAAACTACACTCCACTGCGTTTACTGCCCCTTCCAAAACAACACGCGAGAACTGAATCATTACGGGGCGAGGGAGATAAATGCCTACTAAGAAATGAGCCACTATTTGTTCTCATTATGTGGTTTTCGTTTACACGTGATGCTTGCAGGGTAAACACTTCTGGTCAGACGATAACTAGTGCTGCTGTAGTTTCGAGGCATTTACTTCAATCTTTGGGGCAGGAGCATTTGCTAACTTCTAACAAAGAGATGGCTAACACTTTAGAAATATCGTATTTCAACAGATACTAATACAATAACAAAAGAAAATTTCTGTATGAGGGAAGGGGTGAGAGATAAGGTAATCTCTGATACCCCCTACCAATTTTTATAATTCTTTCACTCTAAAAATCACTGCTCTTTCGGACAGACATCGTAGGTAGAGAAGATATTGCACTCCAGAATTGGTATAGAGAGTTATCATCGGAAATACATGTTTCGAAGTCCTCTGAAATAAAATAAATATGTGCATCTCTTTAAAATACACAGTTTACTTCAAATAACGTTTTTATAGTATCAACTATTTATGAAATAGTCTCGTCATTATTTTAAACTCCAGTTGATATTCAATTGTTTCTCGCATCTGCAGGTAAACAGTATGGAATTTTAAGACCAGCATATAGCGTGCAGTTCTTAAACACTTAAGGAATACTATGCTCTTTGAATCTATGAAACGTAGTTATTTGGCAAAGATTCTGTTGCAAGATTATAACCAACAATTCTGTAGGTTATCTCTCTTCTTGCTTAAATTACCCAGATCTAGGTTCACACGGATTTGTCGTTTCAGCCTTCTGTGTATTATTGGTACATCATAAAGGTGTTGTGAAGTTGTTATGGGGACAGTGATTGACTAATAGAAAAATGTTCCTATTCTTCGTTGACTTTCTATTTCTTTTCTGCGTACTGATAGATGTTATGTGTGTTGCATATTCGGCCAACGAAGACCTTCTCGATATTCCTGCTACAGTTCGTCTGGTTTATCTTGAAACACGGGAATTTAGAGGCAGAGCGCACTATTGCTCGCGCTGTTGCCCAATCCCATATCACATCACTTCTATGTAACGTTCCAACTGACTCCGTTTGATTATATTGTGGCTACCCCTTTAATACTTTCATGTGCAGCGCTTTTAAGACTACTGGTAGATGTCGATAGTATAGATATGCTGTCCATTGTGGATTATTTGGAGAGTCACTTTCTTCTAAATGTATGATGAAAAAGTCCAACATATCAATTAATCCGCCTTTTTCCCAGTACATCCTTTCTAACTCCTTCTTTGATTTATGCCCATATTAGCTCGATAGCATTCGTATCACAATGACACGGAAGTATGGTATGTTCATTTAATTCAGCTATGGAGTCGATTGTATACAGTTTGAACTAATCGTTCTTTCTCTTAATTATCTCGTACAACACTGGTTTTGATACCATATTTCTACTTTTAACATATTTCACTGTCAGTATAAAGCACTGTTGGTAAATAAACAAGCCCCGCACTTGTTGCAGCACCTGTCGCTGTCTGTAGAAGACTAGGCAGTCGCGGATAGCGTGGCAATGTGTTTACTGAACTTTTGTCACAGGGAGGGGTAGCGCTAAGTAGTTCATATTTCAAGTTAAACCAGACGAACCTTAGAGTGACTCGAGTTCTAACAAAAGTGACAATGGCAGTGGAAATAAAGTCTGCCGCAATTTATTTAATAAGCGCGGCTATACTGTTCTACTAACAATTTGCAAATTATAACGGAAATGCTTTATATACCTTTCATTAATTACGGAATATATCTGTGACATGTAAAAGCACATTAAACACAAGGAACAGTGTAAATGAAGCATTTTCTATTTATTCCTGTGCAACACTGGGATGTTCTACCCAGGACATTTAGCAATAGAGCTGGTATGGTGGGCTGTTACCGTGTTTTATACACAATAATCGCTGTACTCAACAGGGATAGTTGCTACATTGACAAGAAGACAAAGTTCAAGATATGCGTATGTTCTGAGTAATAAATACAATTCCAGGTATAGAACAATCTATTTCATACGACTTCTGTACTAGAATATTAGTACATTATTTCTGATATATTTAAAACACGCTTAAGCTTATTTAAAAGTTTATACTCCCTTTTGATACGTATTAATTTTGGAGTGTTTTAATTAATATAACAATGGATAGCAGAAAAGTTAATAGTTAAACGATTTCTAGGCCCGTAATAGCAAACGAATAGAAAAAAAGTGTTGCACTCACATGTCTTTCTCTCCTATAGGTATAACATACTTACCGTTTTATTCTTCTATTCACTTCTTAATACAGAGAAACGTTTATTACTCAGGCATTTCGTTGTATGCGTAAGAAAAATATAATAAAGTAAGTGATAATGAAATCTTATATAAGCTGGTGGTTATATGATGAATTTTAAATTCTGTTCTCTTTGCATGAATACAAGAAAAAGGAAAGAGAAAAGAAAGAAACAAAGAAAAAGAAGAAACAAAGAAAGAGAGGGAGAGGAATGAAAGAAGGAATACTTCCGGTTGAGAAACATTAAAATAGGTCTCTATAAATTGAAACCAATAACATAGAATATCTTGGACATGGTTAACGCTACAAAAAGTTTCATTTGACATAATTGTCCACCTTGACAAGATATATACCTTTTGTTGACGAGATGTCAATCTCTTGCGATTTATCAGTTATGCAAAAGCATTTAAGAGTAAAAATGCTTTCAGAGGCTATTTCCAGAAAATGCAAGCTGTATATTAAAATAGCTTAAGTGTATGTATGTAATTTTAATCAAAATCGTTACAGTCATTTTTCAAAAAGTCAAAAGTAAGGAATCTTTTCCATTTAAAGGTTAATATGCAGTGGGAATTTTCTTCAAAATGTTCGTATCGCATCCTTGGAAGGTCCTGGACTACCAAGTTTCGAATTTAACCAATTTTTTGTTTTGAGTAATGCTGTCCACTCATACACACGCTCGCGCACACAAACATTTTTAAAATGCTCTTTTGTGTTTTAGGGAGTCTCGAAGCATTACTTCCGTTGAAATCTCGATATTAAAGTTTTGAATGGTACGCACTACTTCCAATACTCACGTAAATAACCGGACAGGATTGCTAAGGCGGTAGTGTCTATGGCGGTAGCGTCTATGGCCTGCATCTCATAGGTTCGAATCCCACGGTGGAATCCTACACTACCTGCACTACAATCCCTTCAGGATTGACCCAGAGTTGATAGGTGCATCGGGCACTGCATGGCAGGGAATTCGGCTTCAAGCCCCATGAAAGGCGTATCTGGCTCCAGTGGAGGAAGCTGCCGATTGAACAAGACGTCACTGGAAAGATAGAATCTGTAAATGTAGGAGCCCTATGTCGTGGCTCCTGGACCGGCCACATTTTCTCTCTCCCTCTTCACCTCACCCCTTCCTTCCAAGGCCCCCACCAGGGTGTACAGGTACAAAAGGCTGAAGTGCCCATTCGACCATGTTATCTTACGTAAGTAATAAATGCCCGCCTCGGTAGCGTAGTGGTAGCATGTCTGCCTCACGTTCAAGATGTCCTGATTTCGAATCTCGGTCAGGGTGGGTTACCTGGATAAGGTTTTTCCGGGTTTTTTCCTTATCCTGAAAGACGAATGTCGGGTAACTCTAAGCTCTATGGACCCTGGGCTCATTTGAGCATCATTTCAGCCATTCCAATCACCGTCCGATATGACTTAACGTTGGAGGACGTAAATTAATAAAATAAAAATAAATAAAATGTAAGTAATAAAAGAACTAGGTGATAATAGTTTTATAGAATCACTATAATGTTGCCTATTATATAGGGATACCGCGTGATTGTTTATGGTTAATAAAATATACTTAAAATAAAATGACATACCGTAAAGTATTTTGTCCATGGTGCAACCATGGATAAGGTAAAAATGGAAAGGAAACTACATAGATGGCCACAGTGTTACAAAATACCTGCGGAAATAGCAGTTTAATTTACTCTACAGCTCACGCTATTCTTCATCTCAATAATCTGGAACCGGCTACAAATGTATATCAAACAGCCGGACGGTCATATTCACCCTCGGCAGGAGCGGTTTGCATCGTAACGAGAAGAGGAGCAGTTAAACCTATAAATAAAGAAGCTATTTATTTGCGTAAACTGTAAATCACGTCAACTCGGCCGTTTCAGTACATTGCGTATCAACGGAAACACTGAGAAAACTTTGCATCAAGACAGTGCTGATAAATATCCACCGAAGAAGAGGCTGCGCGCGCCAGCATTCATTTGCAAACAAAAGCAAATCTCCGGGCGACATTCAATTTACTGCCCTGCCACCGAACAGGCGTATTCAACCACGAACATGTGTCGCGTAAAATGTGCACATGTGCAACGTGCTAGTCAGACGCCTTGCAATATACCTACACGGTGAAGTGGAGAACGGATTCGAAGCTACCGGTTCAAAACAGTTGTCTTCTGAACATGTAATTTTGTAATCGACAAATTTCCATGACTTTTTTTTTTATTCAGGATAACGAACTGATGTTAAGTTTAAAATAAAATATCGCGAATTCAGAAATAGCTATTTAATTCTTCTTTTTCTTCCTACATGTGGACTTAGTCACTGCTTTTTCATTCAAAATATTTTAGCCACTTTCACTTACGATAAGGTTTCTAATAGGGTAAAACCGAAAACGGGAGATGGAGAAATCGCATATGATACTCTCACATATCGTTCTCTATCCACTATCAATTTGTGTAGGTAGGTACTGTTTATAATATGTTTCTGTTTAATTCGTGTTAACGGAGAAAATAACCCTTTCTTTTGTCTTACAAGTAATACCGCAGGCTGAATAGATAAACACGCAATATTGTAACTCCACGAAAAAATAAAAAGAATGGTAATATAAAAAGTTAATGTGTTAGAAAATTCAAACTAAGATATAGAAAATGTTCAACGCCACAAAAGCTTTATTTGGCATTAAAACTTAAAGACTTTGTGTTTTAACCAGCTCAACATTTTTCTTACGGTAAATTTGTGTCACTCTACGAGTTTTATTGTGTACCATTTTCACAAAAATATATAAAATTGATTCCGAAGAGCACTTTAGAAGCTTTCCACAGAAAATTTAGTGTATACACTTCAGTTTCTTAGTCCTGTAACAATCTTTAACATATGATATTCCAATCAAAGTTATTAGAGACATCTTTGAATGAATAAAAATAGCGAATAACTTTCCATCTACAGGATACTTTGGGATGAGGAAATTTCTCGAAAGTATTTGTGTCCAACTTTGGAACAGGCTGAAATTAAGTTTTAGTATTTATCTGTCACTTGTAGTTTAGTTATGCTGTTGATACTCATACATAAACCATTTAAAAACAGTATACCTTTCAAGTGAAATCTTAATATCGAATTTTTGTATGGAATTCAATATAAAATCTGCATACTATACATAAGTGGTAATGCGAGAAATGTATTTAGTTAAATGTGTAGTCTCTCAAACCATCGAAAAGGTGAAATTAGAAAGTGGAATAACAATTGGTGACATTAAAAAAATTCTACCTCCAGAAGATAAACAAATTTTAAATTAGGATAAGCGAGTAAAGTAGTCCTTCTAATAAATTCTCGAACGTAGCTTCCAAACACCATGGGGATTAAGAGGATATCTTGGCAGTATTTAAAGACATCTTTCCCCCTTATGCTGGAATTAGAAGTCAACACGCTGACCATTAGGTCGCAAAGCTGTCACTATTTGTAGTTATGTTATACTATTTTACCAATTTACTGTTAGCAGCAATTGTTACTTGCTTCATTTAGTAATTTAATTCTCACTATCTACAATGTAACCCAGGGACCACCACCCTCTGTGTACGCAGCTGCTCAACACAATCCTACATGGCAGAGCGAGAAAGCGTATCGGGAAAAAATCGCAACACAGAGATGTTTACCTCAGCTTATCGCACATACACGGCGAGTCCAATGTATGTTTAGTCTGATTAGATGTAATCATGTCTTCTGGACAGCAATGTGTCATACATCGGCAGGCGCGAGAGATCATATCATATAGACACATGCAGCTTCCAATCGTTCTATTTGTGTTTCGTAACTTACTGTACATCAACTTACTAACATTTCACTCTTATAATCGACCAGATAAGATCCGACAAGAGACGATCACAGCGCTGATCACCTGAAGGTTGATACGCCTCAACGCTCTGTCGAGTACTACACAGGTATCTCCCTTATACATTACTATAGTTCGGCCGCTCTATCTCCGGCTCTGACATTTCTCGAGAGGGGGAAGCGGTTTGTTGCCAGTTCTTTAGCGGAAATTTCAAGCAGAGCAACATGCGTATTTGAAATATTTCACGTATTTGCGTATTTCACGAACCAGTAGCCATATTATTATAATAGCGATAATAATAGGACTTACGAACACTAAAAATCGGAATTCACGCACGAAAAATATACCAAAGAAAGTTTACCAGCGCAAGTAGCTAAAAGGCTACGTGGCTCAAACAAAGTTAACTTGGCAACATGGCGTTGGGTTGTGAGGCCACGCATAGCAGCGACAATGCTGATTGGCGCTAGCAGACAGTTTTAACCTCCTGACCAGAGCACCGGATGTAGAGACTCCCAGTACCACCAACAGATGCAGTTAGTGTGCGTGAAAGGTGTGAACGAAATGTTCTAATAGAGTTTTGTTGTAATGAATATCTTGCATGATAATGAAATTGCAAGTTGGATTTTGTTGTTTTAAAGCTAATATGTTCCTATATTTTCATTTTAAAGATAATTTTGACGATATGTTTTCAATTGCTCATTACTGTATGTTGGTACTATGAACCTTGCCGCTCCACCTCTTGCAGTCGCAAAACGTCAGAGCCGGAGATACAACGGCCGGACAGTATACTGCGATATTATCATCCTTAATGCAAGGGTTCATTCAGAACACCGTAACGTCACCATCACTGTAGCGAGCTATTTTGCTTCAAGATTGTAACTTGACAAGAACCGGGCAGCACAGCTACCTACCAGTGATTTCAACCGGGATCAGCGTTTATATTTTCCACATTTACGCTCATATAACAACTTTGTGTTGTCAACTATTATCTAACCTGCAATTAATTGCCTTTCTAGATACCAAACACAGAATTTGTATTGAGTCTCTTCAGAAAACTTTGTTAAAGAAATTATATCTTGGCAGCTGTATCTTGTCCAAAATGCTGAGCTAACAAGGTGTGTGCATTTGAAGGAAGTATTGCAACAAACTTACATTATACAACGTTCTGGTGTAACGCGAAAAAGATGTAATAAAACTGTAATCAGATGTTAAGATGCAGAGACTTTCCAGACAGAATTTATGTTCACCTTGAACAATGTCTCGAGTCTTCTGAGTCAGAAGATGGCGCGTCAAAATAAATTAAGTTCTAGTACAGTGTATCATCAGAATGTGATGTTTGTGTCAGAGGTTTGGTGAAGACGTTGTAAAGCAACTTAGTGGAACAGTGCTCTCGCCTTTTATCCTTCTTCCCTCCTCCAGCGGCAAAGGTTTGTCCGCCCGCCCGCTCAAGTATTATACGAGGCCAAGCGCGGAGTGAAACATTTCATAACACTCTGCAAGCTGTTGGTTCCGAAGGCTATTTCTGGTGCCGCATTATATGAATGCTGCGAGTGGTGATATATTTCGAGGCGAACAGGATCTGTCGACCGAGGAAGGGGTTGTGAAGAATCCGAGCGGGAATTGCCTCTTGCAACTGAAGTGCCTGTTTGATACTGTCGGGATTCTTGAGGCGATGACTGCCAAGTTCAACATCTAAAGGAACGCATCTTTGTTATCTTGGAACTAAATTATCATCATTCCTTATTTTGTTAGGAAATTGTTCACTTCAGGGACTTTCAGCAGCAATGTGTTATTTGTATTGCTATCCAAAGTAATGTTAACGACATTTAATCATGCAGCAATCAATTTCACATGGAAATATAGACGGTTAGGTTATGCAAAGTGGGGTTTTAACTGTCCAAACACTATCTCCATAGTGGATAGGATTATGAATTTGGCATAACTGAACAATTGATTTTAAATATTCCATTCATCTGAATCTGGCATATTGCAGCCTTCAACTTATCAGCAATTTTAATTTGAAGTCTACTAAAGATTCTGGCATTCAAAATACTGTATGCAAAGTGAAATTCTCTGATTGGAAAAAAAGGGGGTAATGATATATAAGTTTACACTTATGTACCTAAGAACATTGCAAAAACTCTTGTGGTTCTTGCATTTGCTGCATTTAGAAATGGATATACTCAAACTGTTTCAGCGTTGTTGAGAAAACCAAAAGGATAAAGTATGAACCAACGCACTTACAACTCCTCATGTTGCACAAAACAGTAAAATACGCGTTTTTGCGCTATGCAGAGTGGAATAATTCTTATGAGAACTGCTCATTTTATTATCAGATCATATTCTCGTTGGTTCATTATACAGCAATCGCTCATTAGAATGCCTCTCACTGTTACATGTACCTACATGGTCTATGTTATCGCTTGATTTCACTGCGTTATAAGAAATGTGTAATATTGATTCACCTAAGTCGATTTAATGATCTTCAAATGCACATTAGAGTCAAAGTTAGTAACGTTTGATTATTCGAATATACGACTTCCCAGTTTAAAGATTCTGTGTTAGATAATCCCATTGTGACCATGATTTGGCCAAAAATTATTATTAAGCTCCTGTGCTTGTTCTGTAATACAATAATAAATTAGTTTTATTTATATAAGTACTAGATCAATATTTCATATGTGTTTGTTTGATATTGACCATAAATACTCACCACACAATACGTTACGAAATCCTTTTGAACTACAAATGTCGTCGCTGTCCTCTTCACTGACCACTAGCATTTATTTCTTAGATCAAAAAGATCTTTAAACCTTTTCCCCACTGAGAGCTCTTTATTTGTATGTGACCATTTGCTGCAGATCAGTTGTATCCTCCTTAACATTCTAATAATAATTTCATCTTATGTTCCCTCGCATTACATTTTGGACGCCTTTCCTTCAATACATTCTTTCTTTCGTTCCTCATTTTCCATATTCCCAAAAGGAAATCAAGCAATCCCTTCCCTTTCATTGATAGCACAGCCCTCAGCTCTCTCACTAATCTTTATTTCTGTTCATTGTAGAATTTAACTGACCTTTTATCCTCGATTTGGATATATAACATTTGCCGTCCATTCTTTTAATCTGCATAAAAATGTTCATACACCAAAGTTTGGCCTTGCAAAAGCTTCACTTTTAGAGCTTTTCCACATTAGTAACACTTCAAATTATTAATTCACGTAAGGAGATTCTGCATCCAAATGCCTTTAACTTTAGCAGTTACACCAAGTTGCAAATGGAATAAATTCAAATGTTTAAATATATGTCAACTCATTGGTTGTTTTAAGCGATAAAATGAAGTTAATAAGTGTCCCGGGAACGCTACTAAACTGATAATAAATGTTAATTACCTGCCTTAAATGTTATTGGCCGGAGAAGTGCACCACTCCACAGATGTGTTGACGGAGCAGCTTGTGTTGCTGGAAGTGAGTGGAAATTCTCCGTTGACGTGGCAGGCAATATGCAGTATATTTAGAAAATGTGTAACTGGAAGTGGTGTTGGATTTAATGGCAGCTGGTCTTCCGTCGGTGCATATTATCTATTAGGCATCTACCATAGTAGTAGGCATAAAGGCATAGTCGCTCTTTTACTCTTTCTGTTATATTTAGTTAAAATTGACCGAGCTGTGAATTCTCCGAAAGCTAAAATACTCTACTGAACCTTTTTAACTTTAGCACACATTACGTCTGTGTATAAAGAAGCATGATTGCAAAGTTTGATACATAGGTATAAGTTGTTCCTGAACTACCATTTCAAAACCGAAATTTAAACCGTTTTCTAAAAACTGCTACTTAAGATGCGATTTTCACAATTTTCAAACATGTGTGGTCCTTATTGAGCCAGAAAATAAATTTACTAAGAAACAAACTATTAAAATCACTGCTTTAAAAAAATGTTTGTTCAAGTGTGAGTTTTGGCTTTTCCAAAAACGTATACTTTAAATTGGATGAGCTTGTTGGCATAACGCATTACATTTTAATAACATATATTTTAAAAAATCAGTTCTGAAGTTTCGCTCATTAACACACTTGCAGAAATTTTGGCAAACACACTTCTAGAAAATTGGGGAGAAATGTGAGAAATAGGTATCAGAAAAAGCCACAACCACACTCTCCGCTAAGCATTAATTAAATGGTCACGTTCTTCTCTCATTTTCATACTCATATCAAACATTTACCCGAAACGTTCTTACAGAGTCTAACTTATTAAGTTAAAAATACCAATTATACATTTTGGTTATTTTTGCCCAGTTTTCATTGATCGCTTCCCTTAACGTCCAGTATATAATTTCATTTGTACTTAAAACTTCTATTTACAGCCTTCTTTAACTGTTTGTGTCATGTCGGGAGCTTTAACTTGCTCCATCACTGTAGGATTTTGCTGCTGCTTTTACTCATTTTCGTTTAGAAAACCACTCGTTCAGTCCTACGTTCATGATTGCAGGTTATGGGAACAAGGTAATTCAAATTAAGGAACATTTCTCTCGTTCTAGCAGGGAATCGAACCCGGAAGCCCTACCTTGGGAATACAAATTCTGAAAACATCTGAAGTGCAACATTTAGATGCGTAACTTTCTATTTTCACATTATTTTCGTATCTGTTATACAATAATTCATGTTCTCAACCGATTACCTACCAGTAGTGCAGTTCTGTATTAAACTAAAGCATGCAGTATCGAAATAACAATGAAAATACTGTTTTGAGATCCATATGCTGTGTCTTATTTTGATCAAAATAGCTTGCATGACATATAGTCTTGAAGAATACCATCTATGTGTTGAAGTTTCTTAAAACAGCTTGCGAAGTCCTCTTCATTCTGAATGAATTCGTTATAATTCTCAAATTATCGGAGATGGACACAATTTACTTTAGAAGAATGTGTGTAATTGTGGTTCAACGCATATTTGTAACTAGGACAGTTTTCGACATTTTATGTTGTATGTAGCATTTTTCCAAGTATAAATACACCACCTGATTAACGTTTTTGCAACCTTCTAATTCTTCTTTCTTCCTTTCCATTCCAGGGGCTCGTTACTTCGAATTATATGAACTTAGAATTACGTTCATGTATATCATGATATATATTTGAATGATTTTTCTGTTGTTATAACTAAACTATGCTGTTTAATTTAAAAACAATTTGAAAAAATTAATAAATAAATGAGGAGGAAGATTTAATATCATTATTATTTTCAAGGGGTATATTCAACACTAAATATTGTTTCATTTAGAAAATACTACTGCAATATACGATTTATAGGCTGAGTCAAAATTCATCTTTTAATCGATAACTAACATGCTATCCAAGCATGTGTGCTTCACAATCAAGTGGTCCTCGTTTTAAATCTCAAGTTACGTGGAGGTTTTCCCTTATCCTCAGAAGAGAAACGGACCCCTTTGAACATAATTTAATTCGTTTCTGTCCGGTACAACCCACTTGTATAGAGGGTGTTAAATTGTAAAATAAATAAGATTAACAATGAAAGCAAAAGTTGTCCTTTAATGTGTGTGCATTATAGGGTGTTAAAGTAAAATGCTGTCCATCTCGTTGATACCGAAATTATTGACGGGTTCAGTTTATAATTGTATAATAAAATGATGAGGAGGTAGATAAATGCCTGCAATAAATAGTTTCCGTGTATTAAAATAAGTGCATACCCAATGTAATAAGCTAGGCTAACAAGTCATTAGTTGGGCAATGTAAAATGTTATCAGAGGGTGGGAATCATTAGCGATGCAATCAGGAGGCTAGGTACAAGCAATTAGCTAGGCTAGTGTAACAAAGAAGACAACCCAAGGTATAGTTGAAAATCCGTGAGTAGGTGCAGTTGTTAAAGACGTAAGTTAGTGAGAGTGATGCTTGTAGCTGGGACTTAAGTAAATACAAGAGCCTGTATTCGTAAAATCCGTGTCTTTCCCTTCGAGGGCTACAGTGTTATAAAAGTGTTCACCGTGATCGATTATTATCAGCATCTGCAGCGCTTAAAGGTTATACCTAAAGATATAGTGGCCACGGCAAGATACCTTTAGAATAGCAGTTCTGCAATTCCCGGCAACATACGCTTCGTAGCATTATTATTATTATTATTATTATTATTATTATTATTATTATTATTATTATTATTATTATTATTATTATTATTATTATTATTATTATTATTATTATTATTATTATTATTATTATTATTATTATTATTATTATTATTATTATTATTATTATTATTATTATTATTATTATTATTATTATCATTATTATCATTATTATCATCATTATTGGAATGCCTGTCTCGATAGCGTAGATGGTATCGTGTCTGCCTCACGTTCAAGAGGTCCCGAGTTCGAATCTCGTTCAGGGTGAGTTACTTGGATAAGGTTTTTTCCGGGATTTTACCTTATTCTGAAAAACGAATGTAGATTAACTCTAAGCTCTATGGGCACCGGGCTCATTTGAGCATCATTTCACCCATTCCATTCATCATCCGATATGACTTAACGTTGGAGGACGTAAATTACAAAAAATGGAATGTTTATTTTTAAACCGATTATGTGAAGTTAGCTGATGCAATTTAATAGTTTCGAATAATAAAGATTCAGAAACAGTAATTCTTGAACCTCAAAATATTGGGGAACTCGCTTAAAACAGCTCACTATTAGCCTCCATTAAATTTATCTGTTAAGTGGTGTTGTTTATCTTGCATGTGCCCATGCATACCCCGAGAAAAGTTCTTATGATTCACCACTTGAGCAGCGGGCTGCACGTTCTTAAAAGATGATGTGAGATAGCAGTATGCGTCGCAGGTGACGTACCTCATCGGCATCAGCGCGGAAGTGTGCAAATCGTTAGGCTTTTGCCAAAATGTAAAATATAATGAAAAGTGTTCCACGAAAAGAATTTTTGGTTTGAAGGACTATTTGTATTGCATTCATAAAGGGCCATGTTAATGATGCATTAAATTTATCACTTGCCCAAATTTTTATTTTTGTTTAATGAGATACACGCATAAAACACTATTTCCCAATAACTAATCTTTAAGCTTATAGGATTTGAAGATATACCAAATTTTTGGATCGAATGCTCTAGTTTAGGTAAGTAATACAAAAATAAAATACCAATATTCAAAGGTGTAATGTTCAGAAACACTCTTGACATTGGTATATTTCATTTAGTGAAAAAAATCAAAGTATTCAATATGCTTACTGCAGATAAGGAAGCGAAGTTAAAGGATTTTCACAAAAACTTTTATGAAACATTTATTTGTTTGCTTTAATTTTTCACTGTCACATCATAAACCAAGTAAATGTACAGCAATCACAGCTAAGTATTCTATGGATATCAAACCTCTTTGACATCTGTGATAAGGGTTTTCTTTATATCTCTGCGTAAAAAGCTGTGAAAACAATATTCATGAATATCCAAGAAACCATGCCCTTATCTAAAACTTTTTTTAACACAAGTGCATGTGAAATGTGGTAGCGGTGTTTTTTCAGAATCACATGTTTTATTATTATAATGATTGTTGTCCTCGGTTCAGTGTAACCGAAACGGTCAAACAAACACCGCTTTTGAAAGCGTTTTTCGGAAGCGACCCATCGCATTGCCACATACATAACCGTCCGCGTCACCACAGATATAATATATTACAAGCTTTTTACCATTGCCCCACCCCCTTACGTTTTATTTTATTTTTTTCTCCCTCGTCATGCAAAAGAGGGTATGGGAGGGCACAAAAAATATTCCCCTTTCCACATGTATACGCTGTATAACCTCACCCATGCCGTTATTCTAATTGTTGGAATCGTTTCATCGCAGTCAATGATTCGATAAATGGAACATTTAACTGAGCGCAAACAGAACGTCCCATCCCCACGCCCCTTTATGGACGGCTTTGATGTTCCATAGCCATCACTACAAATGATTGGCTACTCCAACTGCACCACTGGATATCGTGATGACGGTACAGTAGTATGCTGCGTCGGATACATATTTGATGATATCGGCATTAGCTTTATGCATTCGTGCACAGAACTAACTCATTAAACCTTTATGCCAAACATTGTGATAGATATTAGTGGCCATGCTGGATTCTCTCTGTGAGGGTTAACAGGCTTCACTCCAAACATTCGTCATGTACATAATCCGTCCTATTATATACGGTACCTCACATTAGGGAGCAAGCAGTAGCTCTTGAAATAAACATGTGCTTAGCCACCTGTCCAACACTTTTAATTTCCCTAAGCATAATCCCTGGGAGTACGTTCTACATTTCCTCAGAAAATGTTATACTTTAGCAGCGTTGCTGTTCCCCAATTTCCACTGGGAATGAACGATATTAGGGATGAAAAATATTTGTCCCTTTCAAAAGAAGTATATCTGAAATGCAATTTCTCAGGAATATATAGGATACCCATGAATAGATTGTATCATAAATGCACAAACTTGTGAAAATCTAAATCTTACTTAAATAGGACACTGAGTAAGCAAATTCCTGTCCACTTCGAAAACATTTTCGGCCCCGATGGAAATCGTACACTAGCCAACTTGCTCGTTGGGAATCATATAGTTTGTAACCATTAAGAGAAATAATATTGTTGGTTGTTAATTATAAACATTGTTTAACTAATTTCTGATATTTTACTGGACATAGTTTAAATATTAATGTACGTTGACAATGATCTTGAATACAACACATAGAAACTATGACCACACGTACTTACACAAGGATTGATAAAACTTTGGAGAATCGTACACGCTCCCTAAAATTGTCACTATGGGAACAGAAAGCAGTCCACAAAGTGATGCTTTAGCGGAAATCGTTCTTTTAAAGTCGCTGAACTAACAAATAAACATTCATGTGATGACAAATAGGTATAACACTTCATTTTAATCATAACTCAGGTTTAGAATTACCAGTTATTGAATATATAACATTGCTTGCAAGTTTTTGAATATGAAATTGTTGCCCAGAAGTGGAAAACCACCTTTAGAATCTCAAACATTTGCAGCATATATGTACGTACACCTACATAGACACGAGCGCAACGGTTTCATCTGATGACCCACAATTAAAGTCTAAATCAGTTCTCTTCTTCTTCACAGATTCCCCTACAAATTCTAATTACTGTCAAGGTGTTTCAGTGTAAGAAATTTGGCTTCTGCATCGGTTGATGTGCTACTGAAGAGAGCTAAGGGAGTTTCAGACATTGCACTAATGCTACTAATTTGGAATTGCACGCACCCCCAAAGGTCTTCACCAGATTCATCAGCTCCTTCTCCTCCTTAAATTACAATTGTAGACTGCTAAGGGATTTACTTTGCACACTGGTTATTTAAATAACTACAAACATTCGAAGAAAGAAAGAAAATAAAAAGACCGTTATATGATGATTCGTAGCCATCACTGTACATATTAAGTACTTAAACTCCGTTTTTGCATTACTTTTACGCGCATTCTTGGTAGAATAACAACTTCTCCATGGAACGCATGTGCATTTTATTCAGTGCATTCTCAATGAAAAGTGAAGGCCATCTTAACAATTTTCTATTAATATGACTTCAGTGTATTCAAATTCTAACACCCAGATATTATAAATCACTTTAGTATCAGTGAAAGAAATAAGCCTTATATAATTAATATTAAAGCTTCAAATCTGTCTACTCACAAGTGATCCTTTTATAGGTATAGTAACAAAAGTTAGGAAAAAAAAGAAATTTTTCCTGCTGAAGCAAAGTAAGGTAAGTCTTGCGGTGTTTTAGAAAATTTTAAGTCGTTTTTTTAAAGATAACATAATATTAGCTAATAATAGTGTCAGCAAAGGAGGAAAATATTGAACAAAACGACAAAGCTAAAAGGACAAAATCTCAGTAATTACAAGAAAACCAAAGAAAGAACGATGAAATGGGTGGAAGAAATACTGTAGTTAATACTGAGCAAGATAACTTCGTGACAACATGTGAGACTCGCATTCTGGAGGTCCCAGGTTCGAGTCCCAACGACAACCCATACTGAGTTTGGGTGCTCTGTGGTTTTGCACGGTAGGCAGATGAATGGTTTGGTACTTTCTCATCTCCCATTTCTTTTATGTAATTTTCCTTGTATTCCATTTCGTTCTCATCTTTCAATTGTGCTACTAGGTATCGTGACATATAGCAGTGCCAGACAGATGTTGCGGATGTTTGCTCAAAGGAAAGGGTATTTTCTATGCAGAGTAGAGGGCTGCCTGCTTGCAGGTTCATCAAATTCTCTGCGAGCTGCGGATTCGAGCCTATTTGTTGTAGGGACTTTTGCCCGTCTCTGGGGTCTTTTTGCCTGCAGCATGCAACCTCTCGTGATTTCTACACTTCATCCCTTCTTTCTGATGAGTAGTAGCTGCAATACATCACTGGTAATCTGCAGTGCGCAAGGTGTCCTCCGATGTCTGTACAATACTTAATAGCAGTACCTTTAATCAAGCAGTCGAATGACAGTAAATTATTTTCTATTCTGAATATTACATGAGCATTTAACAGAACCTTTTCCCCTTAAAGTTATCCGTACCCTAAATAACCAGAGGACGGTTGGGGGTTTGCTATGCTGCAGTAACAAATGCACTACCACGGCTTGTCACTGCCGTTTTCTTTGGCAATGCGCGGGAATGTCACCAATAAAACTGTTATTTTCATCTCGACCTGAAACAACAAGAAGAGACAAAGGACAGTTGGAAGCTCTCTTAGCACCAGAGATTTGCCAAACTGTAATATCTTTTGTTTCACACTATGTCGAAATGCAAACTGTACCTCAAACTGCAGTAGCTGTTTTTTCTTTACCAACATAAATCTAGGAGAGACTACATTACAGCAGGGTAATATTTTATATATAAAAAATTGATGTGAGGACTCGCATGAATTTCTCTATCCGTTCTTATTATACAATTATTAAAATTTTACTATCTACCTCATTGCTAATTATGGACACTGTTTAATTACACATATTATTGTAGGTACAGTGGAAATATATTAGGCTTAAGTGACAATCAGTTCTTTAAAGGGATAGTCGCTATGCAATGACTTTAAACTTCCATTCTCTTTGCATCACAAAACATTGAAACACTACCTATTTGAGAAACGTTTAAATGTATTGGAAAATTAAGAAAAAAAGAATATTTCTGAAATTATTCATCCCACAAAAATTTTATATTTTATATAAATTGTGTGTTTTAACGACATCAATATTCTTCTATGCTTTGTCTATCATACAGTTTACTGGCTATGTAAAAGTCACCTAGAATGACGAGGACTTCCGAGCAGAGTCTCGGAAAATATTCAATATATACTTTCATCTGTTATGAGTTTGTCTTAAATATTGGAATTTTTATCAAAATTGTTGTAGTCTTTCTTTGAGAAAATCAACATTTTCGAGAACTGCCCCACATAAATAGTAGCCTGATATTGGGTGATTTTCTTAAAAGCTTCCTGTCTCGGAAGATATTAGCAAGTTTCGACTTTTACTATAAATAATTTTTATATTCATAGAGTATGTATTTCCGGTGAAATTTTGATATATAAATTTTTGTTATAATTAAAATAGTACTTCTATTTACTATATGTAGTAGAGAACGTGAAAATTGTATGCAGAATGGAATTGTGTTAATTTAATTACAAGAAAACGGTGAGAGAGCTCAGTTTACTTTCTCGATAACTGCATAAAGTATATTCATGTTTCTACGCTATTTCAAAAGTAAACATGAGCTTCATTTAAGTATTTTAGTCCATATCGAAGATATAGATAGTAATGTCGTTCATTAAACAATAAAACAAATTGAATTAAATGTTTCATGCAGCTTTGTTTTCTGGAACAGGTGTATAGAATGCCTTCAGACTAAGATTAAGTTTTCTAAACGAAACTATCTTACTTCCATTTTTGCGCAATAATTTTAACTTCACGTGACTTTCTTAACTAATTCTTACTTTCTGAGAATTGTTCATAAATTATTTTTCTTCTTCCTGTTAAAGTTACTTATTGCTGAAATTGCTAATTTCTACAAATTTCAACCATTTGATCTGAACATTTATCACAGATATGTTCAACAAAATTAGAGCACAACTTACGTATCCATAGTCCCATGAACCTAACTTTCCACGAAAATGCTTTTCAGAAATTGAAGATTGAGTCTCAAATGAAGTGATCACGTGATAAATATTTCAAACTAAATTCTTCAACTAGAGTTTTTTACAATCAAGGATTACATCTTGTGTGATATTAACACTGCTCCTGAAAAATTAGTCGTACCGTGTTTCAAAGCATGTGGTTTAAAATATTAGAAAGTACCGAACAATGGTAGGAAATATCTTGTAAACGGTTAAAACTAAAATAAAAATTAATTTAACGTTATATTTTAATTTTATTTCTTTTCTTTGTTTCATTCTTTATTTATTTTACTTTCCCTCTTTCTTTTGCCCTCCCTGGCATTTTCGTATAAAGATTCAATCGGAAGAGGAGGCTACTCACAGAAAATTAAATAAGCATATGTTATATATGTTATTATCTCAAAAATAATATTTTAATAAAAATAGTTAGAACAGTACTGGAAAAAAAAATTATGGAACAATTTCTTGGAAAGTTTAATTCAGATAGAGGAATTTTCTTGAAAATCCTTGCGTCGCTCGCTTCTTAGACGCTCAACCACAGTTTGGCATTTATCTGAATGATAAATAAGACAAACACACACAAACACACAATACTTGTTTGTGTTCAGGCGATATCGATATCGGATTTTTGGGTGGAATATAACGCTTTCTTCATCTAACAGTTTGTGGCCCAAATGACCTTGCTGTCGACGGGCCCTAAAACACCACACACTCACTCACTCTAACAGTTTGTAAAAGCAGTTCAAGCAATTAAGTGCAATTAGTACTGCATTTCTATTGTAGTCACAGTTTTATTTTAAATGTAGGCTATTTTCCTTTGAGTTTATAATGCTTTAAACAAAAACTGTTTTTACTTCCTCCTAACTCGCGAAAAGGATATATACTTCAAGACGACCAAATAAAAATCGAGTGACGAGCGGTCTCCAGTATGCGTTTGTGTAATTATACGGAATTTGTATTGAAACACTAATATTAACATTCATCATGATTAAAAGAAACGAAATACACAAAAATGTTTTCTGTGAAAAACTTTTGAAATATGTATGAAAAACAGCCAATAATGGCTGCAGAAAGTCATGTCAGGTTATTTAAACAGATATTTAGCCTGCTCCTGAAATCCATACTCCTGGCAGTCAGTAGGGGCCATGGCGTATTTCTGCACCATCTTAGATTTATCGTCGCAAGCACTGTACTGTGAAGACTCTTGCCTACAAAACAGTAATATATTACACGAGATTCTGTTTTAGTGCTGACGATGATGCGAGAAGGATGACAGCTTTATCAACAAAGTGTTCCATGCGACCACTTCACAAAACACAGCTTGTGTATTATAGCATGAGAGCTCTCTCATATAAACTCCAAATTCTGAAAGCACTTTTGAAATACCTAGCAGTCCCGGTAATGCATTCTTTGGCAAGTCTAACAAACTGTTTCTTTTTCTCCAAAAGTAATTTATTGCAAACAGTGCTTTGATGGTTTGTATGTGGCGATACCCCAAGTTTACATGCGACTTAATATAGTGGAGTTGAGTTTGATAATGATTAGCCCTGTGTTTTCTCTACCGAGGATCGGTTAACTTTAAACTTAAAAACGGTGCAATTCCGAATCATTGGCCTACTAGGCAGCAATTTACAACGGCAATAATAATAGCACTTTATGTTGATATGGGCATTATGTTTATATTCGCCAAGTCGTGGGTGGACCCAGTGACTTTGCAGTGAGCAGCGAACACAAACGAACAAAAAGGAGTGTACACAGCGGGAGTTAACAACTCTGGCTTAATTAAGAGCCCCACATTACGGCAGAGCTTGACCCCATCAACTTAATTGGCAGGTAATCTGCCAACCTCGAATCCGTAATACATCTTAGTAGAATGAGCAGCAGAGAGATAATGTAAAATACTTCCCCAGTTCCGCACTACCTGAATGTAACCAATGAGTAGAGCGATCAATTTTGTTTCCGAAGTTGTAGCTTATCGAGTACTATGTTGTGCAATGACGCAATCGAGACGAGAGGGTTGTCCTGCAGGTAGAAAGTGGTGTTCCCGCTGTGACAGTTGTACATCTATAACAGCAAGCTGGAAATACTTTACGTCATTGTGACTTGAGTATACCACTGTGCCAGTTATTCAACATACAAAGTTATAAATACATACATATGTACAAAACATGATCTGTTTGCATTACTGCTCATTTAATCTACAGATCATTTATGCTTCTAACATATTTTAAAGTAAAATATATCAGTAATTTAGTTAGAGCGTTTATATGTTTAAACATTTACATTTATGTCCGTCATGTTCCAATAACGAAATACGCCTTTCATACCTTTGCGAAACATACAGTCAGCTTCGGAGTTTGACCCCAGCTACCCAGGTAGTACCAACCGATAAGCTTTCAACCCGTTCGGGAACAAAAATGCCCCGTCTGAGTTATCCCGAAAGTCCTGGCGTTCTTTTAAATGAAAGTTTTACGTGCAAAATAAAATGTTTTGATACTGTGTTTTATGTTATTTGATAGACAATTAGGTGTTCTATATAATACTGTGTTTAGTTTTTGTATGCTTATATATCATTTATTCTTTTCAGGTCAATAAAATGAAGTGTCAAGTGACAACAAAGAGCATTGTCGATATCTGCTGCTCGAGGAGCTTCTATGGTTTTGGCATCCCCATTAAGCTCAAAAACCAAAAAGAGTTGAAAATGCTCTTTTTTGTCAACTTGACACTCCACTTTATTGACCTGAAAAGAATAAACAGCATAAGCGAACAAAAACTAAACACACTATTTTGTAGAGCTCTATGGAATAACATTAAACGTATTGCCAAAATATTTCAGTTTTCATGCAAAACTTGCACTTAAGAAGGCGCGAGAACTAACGAGCCCAACCTTTTAATAAATTATAACCCCGCCTAATCAAACTAAACCTCAAAAGTAGTTTCGAGTAATGTAATTTTCCGAATAATCGATGGTAACGATTTTAAGAAGATAAAAGAAGAAAATAATTATATTCCAAATGCATGTAACAATTTTAATAAAACTTGTTACTGTATACAGTATTAAAATATGCATTACAGTATTTAATGACTATACGATAAAGTCTGAACTTCCTTCTCTTGCAGCTACACGTCACCGCTTGATAACCATTATATATAGTGGTGTTGATTCACTGCTTTGTTTTAAACATGCATGGCTCTCTAAAAAGGAAAGGTTTTGTGTTGTTGATAGTGCTATATTTCAATATGTTCCGTAATATAAGATTTGAATGGGAATGTGTAGTCTTTTTTACCTCTATCTAATTTGACTACCTCGTCCGCTATCAGCTTGGAGTTTCTGTTTAGTGTTTATTACAACACTTCTTTACAATTACATCTTAAATACAAATAAACCACCATGACTGACAGCAACAGTAAAATAACAGCGTATCTTTGCAACGAATGCTTGTGCAAGCAGTAAACAGTTGTAACCACACAATATTTCTTATAGTATCAGGTATAGAGTGAGGAATTACTGTTTACAGTAATAAGTACCTGTGTGAGAACGTAGGTTTGGGGGCAAAACAACATTCCCAGTTAGTGCCGTTAGCAGCTTCACCACTGCAAATTTATATATCTCCTAATTTTTTGTTAATTATTTCTTGCCTTTTTTATTCTCCTCCCCCGTTTCCGGATTTCGATTCACTGCAGGACGGTTGGGCATGATTCTTCTGCAAAATAATATAACATACATGGCTAAAGCAAGATTCCAGAGAAGAGCATTATGAAACTGTAAACATAGCAGTAGACATTCATAAATTGCCTTATTGCACCGAACACGACTGCGCCTTGCTAACTTTACACGAAAGAAAATTTTCAAAAAAAAAAAAAAAAAAAAAAAAAAATACCTACTGAGTTTCTGGCTATAATATTGTTGTAAGGACGCCTGTCATTCTAGCAGTTGTTCGAGTGTATGTATTTTATGTGTAAATTGCATATAAAATGCGTGATGTAAAAAAGTATTTTATGCACGAAGTAAAAGTCTAGCATTTACTAATTTTGACCATTCATGCATCAGTTACTTGATTCCTTTTGCATTTAGTAATGCTCAGACACACAAATAATTTACTGAGCGATGCTTCCCAGCCGCTAGATTATTTGTCTTTTATCACATAAGAATTTCGAAAGTAATAATTTTAATTTGTATATTATATTTATTTTAAAATGTCATATTAAATGCCTTTTTTACTTATTGTTTTGAAATAAAATCCCTTGTTCACCTTACTTTATTCTCTGTAGCAAGTTACTTTTGTTTTCTGATTTGATTCTAAAAACAAAGAATATTTTTCTTAATACAAACCTTTTACATAAGAATTTGGTCCCCGTTCAAGCTTGCACAAGCTTCTAGAAGAAAACCTTTGAAGTTTATAGTTCTTCGTATTACATAGAAAATAGCTTGGGTCTCTTTTACTTATTTGTGAATCAATGCAATATGATTGACTCCGATTAGGTTTACCGGAAATGGCCACGCAGAGGCCGAGTGGTTAGACCGTTTGGCTCTTAACAAGGCGACCCAGGTTCAATCCCAGGCAACCGCAAAGTGAAATTTATGGTGAACAACATGGCGCTGGGGTGGGTTTTCTCCGCGATCTTCAGTTTCTTGCGCTACCTCATTCCACCGGTGCTTCATCTTCATTTCTAGTATCATCCAATACCACCGCCTGCAGTGCCGCATGTAGTAAAAGCCGGCATTAAACACTACACATTCGTTCATTCGTTCATTTTTTTACCGAATGCACACATAAAATGCCACCTCTCATTGCACTTTTCTACACCACAGCTCATTTCTCATCTAATGGAATTAGCACTAAATAAATAAATAAATAAATAAATATATATATATATAAATAAATAAATATTACCCTATGGATTGATTACATAAGCTTTTAGCTGACAGATTATTTGATTTCTGCGTCAATAAACTCTGGTTCATACATGCAAAAACAAAGTCTAAATTTTTTGGAAGATTTTAGGTAATTTGCATTTATTAAGCTAATTACACAATATTTACAAGTATTTTCTTTAATGTGGATTTTTCGAGTAAAATTACAGCCCTGGTTTTAGTAAGCAACAATACATATTAAATAAGAATTAGGAAAGGGTCAAACCTAAATATATATTGAAAAGCGTATAATGGAAGAAGTCACGTGGAACTAGAAAATCCCGTATCCAAGTGCTAGTTTTCAAATTTGAAATCTTCTTCAATATCCCTAGTTTTACCTCTATCCCTTATGCCTTTAGGGGCCGGGATGAGGAACAGAAACTCAGGATCAGATAGAGAACTCAGGATGGGTGGTCAGCGCGATGCCTGGTATGAGAGTGAGAGAATGACATAATGAGGGTGAAGTGAATGAAAGATGATAATGAAACATTTTGTGGAATGCTGGCGGGGAAAATCGGAGATATCGGAGAAAACTCGTCCATGCGCCATATTGTCCAACACAAATCTCGCATGCGGTCGCCTGAGAGCGAACCCGGGCCGCCTTGGTGAGAGTCAAGCGGTCTAACTGCTCGGCCACGGCGAACCTTGAAATTGAAACCATAAATAAAATATGTTAAGAATGTTAAACGTTGGTGATTCACAATGTTGTACGCTGTACTAGTATTTACTGAATGTAATACCTATTAACGAGCTAGTTTGCAAGTTGGCACAAGATAATATGTTAAAAGCTATGAAACAATAGACAGTCCTTTAAAACCACTAACAGATGCTAATATAAACTAGTCATATTTGTAGCGCAAATTAATGGTCACAATACATGGTTATGGTTCTAATAAATATAACGAAACTGTTAATTACCTCGGATCTCTCTAGAAGAATGCTATTTGTTTCTTCGGCTAATATGAAAAGTAAACACAAACTATGATCATTAATGCTCTCTCACCCATGTCGTGTGTAGGTTTTTAGAACATCAACTCGGTAAATAGAAGGTCCATGGTTCTAATCCCAGCTTATGGCATTAAATTTTTCAGTCTAATTCTACCTTTCCATGTGTACTCCAAATAGTAACTACAAAAAACCTAACGAAAACTGAAGTTAATTTTTTATAAACATCAATTAAATGCTTTCCTCCATATACTTAATAAACACTGCTTTTGTTTTGAAGACGAGAAGAGTTTTTCTGTCCATTCATTCATTTATTCCTTATCCTTACAGTTCCAGTGACCAATCTTTGGCTCATACTACGTTGCAACATCTCCCAATGTATTTCTAGCTCATGAATTAGCCTCTACACGGCTGCCACTTCCTTACAATACCACGTACTACTACGTTTGAAGTTTTTTTGGTTCTCCGTGGCAAACGTTCGCAAGCTTTTTGAAGTCGCTGCGTTGAGCACGAGAGCGCTATTGCCAGTGCACTTATTAATGTATAAATAACGGCTTTTTGTGAGGCAGTGCAATATCTTTCCAAGTGAAATGAGTCGAATCTTTAAAGGGACGAAAGGAAATAAAAATCCCAACTTTGTAATAGTATTTGCGACAGAAACGGGATTTTTTGCTGTGTGTTCTGTGACAAATTTTAAAATAAACATAAAAATAAAGGGACGGGAAACGTAGAATGGAGAACAGAAGAGGCGAGGATGAAAGATTGAAAACGCTTAAGAAAAGCCAAATGCCTAAGATCAAAGATTATGAGCGAGGCGCTTTAAAACATAAACAGGAAAAGGAAGACGGGGCAATATAAGAAAATAAAAGGAAAGCGAAGGGGGAAAAACTTGCTTATGGCCTTCTTGTATGCGTGCGTTATATAAAAGAAAAGGCAAAAGAAAAAGGAATTACATATCATTTGTACATTAGTATGGAAATTTAAGTTTACCTCAGTGTACCCGTATGCACTCTAAATGAATGTATTTCTGTGTACTATGAACTTTAATCTTTTTCACACTAGAATAATTACCGGCGGGAGCCGCTTCTGTAAACGTCCATGAATTTTCCGCCACCAATTACCTAACATTACAAAATATGCCGATAATCCACTTGGTTATAGTAGGGTGGACATTGGGCCGTGCCGTGGCTGAATGGTCAGACAGTTCGGCTCTCACCAATGCGACCCGGGTTCGATTCCAGGCGACCGCAAAGAGAGAGTGGGCAAAACGGCGCTGGGCGGGTTTTCTCCGGGATCTCCGGTTCCCACACAATCTCATTACACCAGTGCTCCATCTTCTTTTTCTTCTTCTTCTTCTTCTTTTGTAATTTACGTCCTCCAACGTTAAGTCATCAGACAATGAATGGAATGGATGAAATGATGCTGAAATGAGTGTCCGGGGTCCATGGAGCTTAGAGATACCTGACATTCGTCTTACAGGATAAAGGAAAACCCCGGAAATAACCTTATCCAGGTAACTCACCCTGACCGAGATTCGAACTCGGGACCTCTTGAACGTGAGGCAGACATGCTACCACCATGCTACCGAGGCGGGCACCCCATCTTCAATTATGTACCATCAGTGTCACCACCTGCGGTGCCGCATGTAGTAAAAATGGGCGTTAAACACTGCACATTTCACACATCGAGCGGATAATTAGTGGGAAATTTAAGGTGACCGTTGTAACATTTCGTTACTTTCTGCCAATTCCTACTATCAACACACAAATGTTATTTTCTGAACAGTTTCCGTGGGAACAGAAAACCAGCGTTGAAACAATTGCGTTATTCAAATCTCTATTGTTTATCCAAAGAACATAAAAATTAAGCCAATAAGTGAAGATAAAAATCCTGCAGAACAGAATTTAGTTATCCATTTTCACATCCCCTCGGCCGATCACATCAATTTCACATTACGCTGTTGATCCTAAGATAAACCTACCTCTGCCCCACTTGCCAGTTACGCCCAACTTGTCCGTCGCATATATACGTCGATGGAGGCAACAGAAATTTTTTAACAATTTTTGCGCCCTATGTAACTCTTCTGTTGAGTAAAGGAGCATTCAAAATCAACATCTTACGATTAACGCAAACTCTAAGTATGTAACTGAAATATAAACATAGATAATCACACAAAAGTTCAGAAAATATTAGAATATCTTTAAGTAAACTGCATAGATTATATGCAGAGAACAATATATAACCCTAACAATAAGAACATGATTAAGTTTTCGTTAAAACATTGACACCACTGTTATTCCTGATTTATCAACCACTTGCCTTTGTCAGACAAAGTATTGTACTCCACACAAAAACATCGTTGTGAATATTTCGCCGGAAACAGACATTTAAAGGTTAGACTGAAGTGCACTAAATTTACCTATTGCTCTACTATAAAAGAAGAAGAAGAAGAAGAAGAAGAAGAAGAAGAAGAAGAAGAAGAAGAAGAAGAAGAAGAAGAAGAAGAAGAAGAAGAAGAAGAAGAAGAAGAAGAAGAAGAAGAAGAAGAAGAAGAAGAAGAAGAAGAAGAAGAAGAAGAAGAAGAAGAAGAAGAAGAAGAAGAAGAAGAAGAAGAAGAAGAAGAAGAAGAAGAAGAAGAAGAAGAAGAAGAAGAAGAAGAAGAAGAAGAAGAAGAAGAGAAGAAGAAGAAGAAGAAGAAGAAGAAGAAGAAGAAGAAGAAGAAGAAGAAGAAGAAGAAGAAGAAGAAGAAGAAGAAGAAGAAGAAGAAGAAGAAGAAGAAGAAGAAGAAGAAGAAGAAGAAGAAGAAGAAGAAGAAGAAGAAGAAGAAGAAGAAGAAGAAGAAGAAGAAGAAGAAGAAGAAGAGAAGAAGAAGAAGAAGAAGAAGAAGAAGAAGAAGAAGAAGAAGAAGAAGAAGAAGAAGAAGAAGAAGAAGAAGAAGAAGAAGAAGAAGAAGAAGAAGAAGAAGAAGAAGAAGAAGAAGAAGAAGAAGAAGAAGAAGAAGAAGAAGAAGAAGAAGAAGAAGAAGAAGAAGAAGTTTTTTTGTTTGTGTTGGAGTCTGTTCTGTGGTCAACTAACTAACCCAGATTAATGGTAACAGCTGAGTAACGAGAAAACCCTTATCGACAAAAATTGATACGATTAATATGTTCATTCATGATTCAAAATAATGTTATTTCCGAAGAGTATCAAATTATGAAATATTAGCGCATAATTTGGTAAATTGGCAGCTTTAAATAGTCTTTATAGTTTGCAAAGTTTTCTTCCAGCTATAATGTATATTATGTCTCCAATCTGAAAGTTAACTAATGCCTGTTGACAAAGGCAGTATAAAAACTTTAAGAAGGAAAAAAAAAAGGACAAATATTCGAATATTTGCCAGAATTGAAATAATTGTGCTTGCTCTACAAAGAGATTGTATGCATTTTACAAATAAAACCAAGCTGTGGTGCTTGTGTAGAACGTCCAAGGGTACGGTGGCACATGGGGGGAAATTATTTCAGACAGAACGTTGGGTTTAAAATCTTGAAAAACAAACTAATTAACAAACACTTCTAAATTATTTTTATAGCTACGTGGAGAAGCGGCGGTGGGTTAATGTTAATTCATCATCATCATCATCATCATCATCATCATCATCATCATCATCATCATCATCATCATCATCATCATCATCATCATCATCATCATCATCATCATCGTCGTCATCGTCATCGTCATCATCATCTTCTTCTTCTTCTTCTTCTTCTTCTTCTTCTTCTTCTTCTTCTTCTTCTTCTTCTTCTTCTTCTTCTTCTTCTTCTTCTGCTTCATCGTCGTCATTGGCATGACAGCCCTGTGTGGGCCCTAGCCTTCTGTAGAAGCTTTCGCCATTCTTTCCTCACCAAAACCGTACTTCTCCAATTCCTTATTCCCAAAAATGTTATATCCCTTCTCACATCCTCCTCCCATCTGAGGTTCGCCTACCTGATTTCCTTGTTTCTTTGTTTTCGTGTAACTGGTATATATTTTGTTTTCTTCTCATTATTTTTAGATTTACTTTCCTTGCTTCTTTTCCAGATCTATGAATGCTTCTTTCATCGCTCTTTGTGTTCTTCCAATAATTATTATACCATCTGCATATGCCAAGATCTGTATCGACTTAGAGAAAATTGTTCCCCTAATGTTAATTCCAGACTAACTACATTCTCTAACACAAATTAAATAGCAGGCATGCCAAGGCATCTCCTTCTCTTACTCCATTCTCATATGTTACTGGATCTGACAACATATTTTGTATTTTTATTTGGCCCTGTGTTTTAGCCATCGTTGCTTTTACTAAGTTAATCAGTTTTTCTAGTATTTGTAGTTCCTTCATCGATATACCAGATGAGTCACCTGCCCCTATTTATTTTTTAATTTATGCAACGTGCTAAGCAACATATGTGACTTATGGCTGTCTTGAATGCCTTCTAATGGACGATTTGCACAACCGTTTATAGAGGAGGGGTAGATAACTCAGTGCATAAGTGTTGTATGGGACAAAAAGCAATCACTGTGCATGTCGATTCCAAAAACATCACACTCAGATAAAAAAGCTGCAGTAATAATTTTAGAGAGTTTACAAACTTCTATTCATTAGCGTACATTCACACACACACACACACACACACACACACACACACACACACACACACACACACACACACACACACACACACACACACCTTTAAAAGCCCGCCTCGGTAGCGTAGATGGTAGCATGTCTGCCTCACGTTCAAGAGGTCCCGAGTTCGAATCTCGGTCAGGGTGAGTTACCTGGATAAGGTTTTTACCGGGGTTTTCCCTTATCCTGAAAGACGAATGTCAGGTAACTCTAAGCTTCATGGACCCCGGATGCATTGAGCATCATATATATATAAAACTTTAAACACACCTCTGAAGGAACAACCTATCACATGAATCAGTTAACACTAACATTGGAACACAAAATGGCAGATCTACACAGTGCGACCAATTGCATTTAAATCTTCTCCCAGCACGTGTTTTCGTTGTACAGCCATGTCAAAAAATGCTAAGAATTAGGTAGATAGTTTTCGCTTCTGTCACAAATTAAGGCAGTTTGAAATTCATATAGTAATTTTAATGGCAGATGCAGTTCTTTTATTTGTGTTAAAACTACCAAAACGAGTTCCAAACGCTGTATAAAGCTTTAGAAAGTGTGTAAAAATTCGAGGTGGGTGTTATGTCCGCGGTTATTTAATTCATATAGAAACCTTCCTTAGCAATGTAGCGTTGGCTAAGTGGTATCATACAGGTTACTTCACTAGTATGCCCGTTTGACTTGGGTTCAGATCCTTCCTGATGAGCTGAACAATTTTATCACTTTGTTCTATCTCATGGGGCCTATAATTTGATATATTACAAATAACAGTTTTATAACATAATAGGTGTTTAAAAATGCAATAGTGGCCATGTTTTCCGCTGGCAGATAGTTATAAATGTGTAGTTCCTAGTAGATATTTTATTATGGTGGGTATTGTGCTTGACCCATTCAACCAAGTTTCAAACATTGCACAAATGCAAAGTGAAACATAAAATATAAGCATGAAACAAAAACTACTAGATTTGACGTCGTCGAAATTCTGCTAAAAACGAAAGCCTACTACGGGACATGGTTTACAACACATATACCGTACAGATTATAAGGGTCACAAAGTTAAACATGATCCCCAATAAAAGATAAAGGTAAAAATAGCCCGTGGTTACCTTTTAAAAGTCAAGGGTCTCAACTACCTGATGTTAGGATGAGCTAAGCCCAACTTATATGGCAAACAAATCCCTATAGACCCCTAATTATTGAATTGTAATTATTTTGCTTTGGCTCACAAGTGAACCAATAGCAGCAATAAATAAAATTTGTAACTAAAATATAAGCAACAAAGATTGGGAGAAAGGGGGGAAAAACGAAACTATGAGACGTCGTTTCGAACCTAGTCTTCGAATATCACTACATTCCAGCAAGCTAACCCTCTCGGCCAGCTTTCACGTACTCTCTGCTGCCCTTTTGGAAAGCATTCTTTTATCACCTTGTTAGCATTATATGCATGGAAAAACCATTTATTTAAGCTTTTCGCAACTTCTTGGTCCTCATTCAGAGCTGTAAGTGTCAATGTTGGGTGGCTAGAGTACCGAATAGAAGGGCGGAGCTGCAATAATGGCTTTTATGCTAAAAGGGTCAATGTTTTCACATTAGACTATAAACTGCGGGTTGCATAGATCACAATAAATAGGGTCAAAAGACAGCTTTTCAACACAAGGACGCAATTTGGCAAACAGTATATTGGAGAATATCTCATACACAACAGATAGCAGATTAATTCCTCTATAGTTTCATAATATCATTGTGTCACCCTTTTTGTGTATTGGGCATATCATTTCCCATTCTTCAGATATTACTTCCGTCCTCCATATGTTAATCATCAGTTTATGTAAATGTTTCATAAACTCTTTCTTAAATTTTCTATCTCCTTGAGCTCATTTCTACTGAATTCTCTTTTCTTCTTCTTGAGTAAACTTTTTTCTGATCGTCTTGCATCCCGATATGCTTCTATTGATCCTCTAGTATGACTTCTCTGATGCATCCTATGATATGTCATATTCTTCATTTCCGTCACTTGTTTACACACGTCATCGAAACAATCTTTATCCTTAAAGTTATCCCTTCTTCCCAGAGTTTCTTTAGTAGCATTTATTATGATTTCACTGAGATCCTCCCATGCCTCGCTGACACACTCACTGTCATTCAGGCGTGTAAGTCACTCATTGATTGTATTAACATATCTGGTAGCTGTTTCTTGATCCTTCAGCTTTCCACAGTTGAATTTCCTCTTCTGTAATTCAATTGTTTTTTTATATGAAATCCTACTTCTGATCCTTGCTATTATCATATAATGATCTGAATCTATATTTGCTCCTTTATAACTCCTAACATCCATTAGGTTAGAATGGTGCCTGGCATCTATTAACAGGTGATCAATTTGATTAAATGTATTTCCATCTGGTGCTCTCCATGATATTTTGTGTATGGTTTTATGTGGAAACATTGTACTTCCAATTACCATATTTCTCACAGTTGCATAGTTTATTAACCGCATCCCATTATCATTTGATTCTGTATATAAACTATACTTCCCAATTACTGGAATATATTTTTTCTTTGCCTATCTTAGCATTCATGTCTCTCAGAATTATCTGAAAGTTGTGTTTTGGGTATTTACTCTAAATTTTATCCAGCTCATCTTAAAATTCATCTTTTCCTTCCTCGCCCTTTTCTTCTCTTGAGGCATGTGTGCATATAAGGCTACAGTTTGTAAATTTTCCTTTTAGTCTCAGTCTACATAGTCTGTGTGATTTAGGTTGAAAGTCCATTATAAGACGTTTGTTTCGTTTAGGTACTATAAAACCTGTTCCAAAAGTGTGTTCATTCTTCTTACCACTAAAGAATATTATATGATGTTTCCTTTCCATTACTCCGCTCCCAACCAATCACATCTCTTTTATAGCTGTGATATACATTCTACATATAGGCATCGAGCTGATCCACCAGTCTTTGCAGCGAACCAGGCTGACACAGAGATAAGACATTCCATAATCCAATTCGAAGGTCCTTTTCCCGTTTACCTTGTCTTAGGTGTGTCCATCCTGATAACTCTTCTACAGATGTCGCAACAATTTATGTTTTATGAATGTGTGGTTTTCAGCCCCATGCTTCAACTCCCAACATGGAGGACTTATGTCCCCGGGAGACAGGGTGGTCCGGCTATACCCCCAGACTTAGGAGGATCAGGTGCCTCGGGATCACCGATCCCCGTATCCACAATAGGCCCCTGAGGGAATTAATGTTAATTACAGTGGCTAAAAGTCTGAGAAGTGAGCAATGAATGCAAGTGTTAATAGAATAATAAAAACGACTGAAATAAGATTGCTGAAGTGCGTTCTTAGATAGAGATCATATACATTAAAGTACATAAATGTGTAGTGATTTTGATGTGAACAATAAGGTGCAAAAGAATGAGCAAAACTATGGGTTATATTTTATGAATGCCAGAAGAAAATCTAACGAACTAAAGCACTGGATAACGAATTAGAAAGACTGATCGTAAAATAAGATAATAAGCTGTAATATTACACAGCATTACGTAAATGTAATAGTATATTTAATATCATTTTCTGCCCTATATATTGTGCACATTTTTACTTATTCATATTCAATAAAACAATGTAAAGTATCATTTAATTTCCCATAAAGAACACATCTTTCATGAATCCTTTTAGGTATAAGGACCCAGTGCTAATCCACGTAGGACCTCCTCCTCCTCCATACGATCTTACTTATCCATATGTATTTCTTCATCTCCAGTTTTTGTTTTACTACTATATACGTATTAAAGAGTGTTTCCTCTCAAAACTTGTCCAAATATCCTATATTTCTATGGCTTTCTCCCTTCTTTTTAAAATTCACTGACTAGCTTTCTTCTTCACGCTAAACGTCCGCCATTGCAATCTGTTCTGAAATTTTCTCAACTTCCTCCATTTCCAATCCTTCTCTTTGATACTTCAGGTATGTTGAATATAAACGTGAACAATTACATTCTCTACTACGTATAGTAAATAGGGGAAGTATTGCTTGGCACCCAGAAATTCTGTCAATACTTCACCGGAAATACATATTTTGGGACCCCCTGAATCTAAAGAAAGCATTTTTAGGAATATCTTTGGCCACGCCTTGACTGAGCGGTTAGACCACTTGGCTCTCACAAAGGCGGCCCAGGTTCGATCCCAGGCGACCACAAAGTGAGATTTGTGGTGAACAACACGGCGCTGGGGCTGGTTTTCTCCGAAACCTCCGGTTTCCCCCGCCAGCGTGCCACCAATTGCTCCATCACCATCTTTCCTGTCATTTCATCTCGCCCCCATTCTGTCATCCACTTCTCTCACTCTCATACCAGGCATTGGACTGATCACCCATTCTGGATTCTCTCTCTCTATCTATCTCTCACTGATCCAGATATTCCGTTCCTCAACCTGCATAAGGGTTAAAACGAACAGGAATACCACGACACCAACGTAGAGGGCAGTTAAAGAATAAGAAGAACGTGTTTGTTTGTTTGTTTGTTTGTTTGTTTGTGTTAATAGCATAAGCCCAAAGCGAAAAGTATGTTAAATACCAAACTTGGTATTTAAGTTCAACCTCTTCTAAGGATGCGACAGTTTTCAAGAAAATTCTCTCAGACTACCATTAATGTGGAACATTTTTCGAAAATTTTGATTTTCTCAAAAATTGCGCTAATTATTTTAATTTAAATGCCACATATTTTAGACATTTTTACGACAAATGAAATATATTTTGAATTTTTTGGAGATGTCCTCTGAAGTCTTCTTCATTCTGAATAAGTTTTGTACAACTGGTACAAATTGTTTGTACGAATTGTTTGTACCTGCAACACATCAGATTGTTTCTTTTTAAGTTAAACGTTGTGACAAACTGGTAGTTTACTAGTATATAGATTGCATACCGAGGCATTTGGAAGTTTTAAGAGGAATATTAAGTACTATTTATACTCCATGGCCATTAAAAATAATCCTTTCGTTATCTTATATAAATGCGCGTTTTAATGGCGATATGTTTGCATAAAGGGTAATAAAATAAATGCCGTTTCTCAAGTGGATTATCTCGTCCACATTTCTTTTGCTTAGGGCTGTTTGTTGGGTACAATGTTGGCACTCCTGAGGGGCCATGTGCACCTCCAACAGAACCAGGCATCCTCTTATCGCTTCGCCCTAGCGCTGCAGCGAAACAATCAAAACATCACACTGAAGTCCCGACATAAAACATCAACAGTCTCTGGCACTGTCCATTGTATGTTATGCTCTTAAAACTTAAAGCCAACACAAATGAAAGAAGCTTCCTTTGCCTATGTTATAAATACCTACGTAGCCAAATGGCCATCTGTCTTATTTCTTGATTCTTTTTCTTATCTTTTGTATGCAAAATCAAAAGCTCCTATGAGATCATAAAACTGTATAGGTCCGTCTTCCGCTGCAACAATTTCGTGGTAAAGTCTTTCAATAAGAATACTGCATCATTCTTCACCCACTGCAACGAAAGATCAAAACGTGTATTGGTATTAAATTAATGCAATACATACCAAATTTTTAGTTCATAGTTAATGTCAACTAATAACCCAATAAATTTGAACACATTATGCAAATATAATATAAAGATGTGAGTGGCATTTCAAGGGACCGTTTCAAGCTATCTCTGGATCATTTTTCTTTTTCAGTGCTACTTCCTATGTTGCTTACATTTCACCAAAAATTGGCTGTCGAGATTTCACAGTTTTCAAGTTGCGTGAACCATCGCAAAAGATTCTTGAAAACATCCGCGAGTGCGCGTACTGTATGTATGTTGTAAATAGCTCAATAAAAAACGCCTATGCCTCACAGCCCCCTAACACCTATAACCGTTATACATTATATATAGCGTTGATATAAAAATTTATACTATTATCCCTGTTTCATTATTCAAAAATGTATATTTCTTTACCTAAGAATGTTTTCAATCTAATCAGTAAGTATTTATTTAGCTATGTAAATCGCTAGGAAGCAGCATTCGAACATCAGCCGTGCGATGGAAAAATAAAATAATTGTGAATTTCAAGCATCTCTGTAAAATGATGTACTTAGTAAAGGGTTACAAAATATTTCGAACCCCTCTTACGCAACGAAAAAATCTTACGTGAATTTTGTACCTATTTCAATGAGTTCTACACTTTTTTCTATTGCAACATTTTGTGTGCTGCAACTTTTGTCTGCCTCCTATGTTTTTCCAACCGCAAATAATTAAAAAAGATGCATGCATTGTAAAAAGGACTTCAAATGTTCTTTACAGAAAACTGTTCGAATTAGAGGTTTCATTATTCATGCAAATGCCTTAAAGGTGAGGCATTCTATTTGAAAGTGTTAACTGTTTTGCAAAAATTAAATATAATGCAAAACCTCCATTCACTGGTAGTTAAGATGGGTGTGATCTTTATTGAAAATCTGTTTGTCCTATCTTTGGAAGGTGCTAAACTTAGTCAAATTTGGTATTCTTCCGAGATTTTATTTTTAAGTTATGCTGTTCATATACAGATATAATTTGTACAAACATATTTTTCTTGGATGGGGGAGGATTCAGGTGAGCTTCCTCCATCCACCATAGGTATGTGGTAGATATATCTTTTATCACAATATTTCCAAAGCACCGAGGACTATCATTAATAATGCTGAAATGCGATGTGAATGTAGATGAGTTGAGATCCTGTTGAATGCTGTCACTAAAGATTGTGTAAGAGCTCTTGGTCAAAATAAATGCTATTAAGACATCCTCGTCAGTTTATGAGATGTCTGCTTTTCACCCCTCATGTCAGATATCTCTTTAGAAAGCCCAGTGCATAACGGTAACAAAGATGCAAGGGTGTGTTTCCTCGACAGGCGTCGCACTTTTCTTCCGGCTTGACATTGGTCTGGAACAAAGCAGCATCTTGTGACTAATTACCAGTATATCAATTCTTGTCACATCTTTTTCGCCATTCAAGTATCCTCTCTATTTTTATATCACAAAGATTTGACGTTGCAACCCACGTCAACAATAATTCATTCATCACCTCGACAAAACCAAACACTGTGAGACTCTTAGCCTTTCTGATGCCTATTGTTTAGTGTCAAAGAAATTGCTACATTGTTCCAAACCATCAAGCCTTCCTTTAATCCTGTCAGACGAAGAAATGCATTATATTGTAAGCACTGACACGTAGTTTAGCGCAAGGATAATAGATTTTAGTGACGTTGAAAACGTCAGGGGTTTTAAATGAATCTAGAAGAATTATTGCGTGACAAAGGGGCCTTAAAGCGAAGATCAACAGAGCACAGCGATAATTTAAAACATACTATTATAAAAACACCCATCGTTCAGGGAAGGAATCAATCAAAATTATAGATTTAGTCTTGTGAATCACAAAACAGTTTTCGACGAGTGTTAAATATTCCAGATTTGTATAAAAGGCTCCATGCTTACAGCGAATCAACTAATGCTTAAAAGTTGAGGTAATGTTAATATTCAACACTATTCAATTTTGGAAATGTCATATAGAAAATATCCGTCTCTTAACAGCTCTTTTATCGTCTCTTTTTCCCCCTTTCTCTATCACGTACTATTAGGCAATGAAGCTATTGCATCCCACCCCAAAATTTGATACCGAGTTTTCACCACAAATACATCTTTCGAGGCCTCCTTAAGCCCAAAAGAATAGTTTTATGAAAAGATATCCCCGCCTGCGTATGCATGAACAGCATAACACTAAACGTCTAATAGACACCAAATATGACCAAGTTCAGCATGCAATAATTTATTATTATTAAAATTAGTAGTAGCATTCTGTTAATAACTGATTAATACTGAAGGACAGCTGGATGTCAGAATTAGCTATTCGCTTCTCAAAATTATGTTATTTGATGATCATGTGATGATATTCTACTTCAGTGAACATAGGTATATTACTTGTATTGTGAAAATAGCTTCAGTGAACATATAGTTTAAAATTTATCTATTTTAATCCTAATACGACTAATTTTACAAATTTAGCTGTCCACTACACAAAGGAAACTGAAACAGCTTCATAAATTAGAAATGAAATCGTTAAAGTAAGATAGTTTCAAACCTAATGTTTAAAACTTTCTAAATATGCTATATTTTATGATTTAAACCTAATGCAACATTGTATTGCAAAGTATTATGGAATGCTCCCGTTAAGCGGTGATAAATAGCATCGGGATTTGGAATTCACGGCACACCTCCTGTTTATTTTCTGAACGTGATGAACTATACCTGGCTTAAGGACACGCCGTCTCCCCTCCCCCTCCTTGACTTGACGCAAACATCCAACAAGACTGTCTTATAAAACTCCCACCCTCGCTTAACGCTATTTCTGAATAGAGTCCCTCTAAAAATAGATCAGAAAACGTAGCAAAAAGGACACTGCCTACTATATTTAAGAAAGGTACGTCTTTTTTTTTCTCCCCCTCTCAATGTCGTGCCGAGGAATAAATCTGAAGCCTCCGCACCGGAAGTGGGATTATGAATAACACCATAGTGTAGGACATTTCTGTCGTTTGCATGTCGTAAAGCTATCCACGCGGAATTGTTAATGTTGAAACAGAGCGAAAATGATGGTCCTCCAAGCCTCATATTGTCTCTTAATGCTAATGCCCTCACGTCCAGCCAATCTCGAAATAAAACTAACATCGCTGTGAAATAGGCACAAAGTAATATTTTAGTTTCTTTACTAAAGTGCTGATAGTTTCGATATACGAGCTTCTTTAGAAGCATTAGCAATCTTTAGATTTAAGTTTATTCATTATGTAACTTAAACATTCCGAAATATAATTGGCAGATGCATTTGAAGTCCTGAAATTGATTTTCAGATACCTCAGTTAATTGACAAATGACATTACAATGAAATATTTGATTAAATGAACGTGAGTATTTTCAATATCTCGTTAAAGGCAAGTTGTAAATATATAGATATGAAATACATTAACTGTAAAACTAGCTTTTGTTGACAGATGTTTGCTTTCTTACACCTATTTTTGAACGGAAGGGGCACTAGCTTCTAAATTAACGCTTGTAATTTGTTCTTATTTAAATTATGAGAGTTGCTTCAATGTAACTTTTAATCAATATTTTAACCATATCTTTGGAAGATTTTAACCTATATAATTTTAGTTTTTGCTACATTAATTCCAAAAAAGATGTTACACATTAAACTATATATTATATAATCAGCTATATAATTATAATTATCATTATAATATATATTATAATGATCAGCTACTTCATATGTATCTATTATTGTAATGTCATTTTTGTACGCAGGTATTATCTTTTGTTGTGTATGTACTTAGTTTACTTTATTATGCATATTATGTGTTCCATTGATATCAAATAATGTTAAATATTCCTTTATAAAACGATCGACGTTCTCACACTTAAACAATTATGCCAAGAATGTACAATGTCCAGTAACGCGAAGAAAAACACTTCGTTTTAAAACTAAATAAACTGTTTACCTCTCTACGAGTGTTTGTTACATCACTTTAAATACGTGGTCACAGTGGGACGGATCCGTTAGGAAATACCTCGCGGCTAGGCACGTGGTAGACAGTTAACATTCTAGGCCTCACCCCAGTATCACGTGACCACAGAGGCCTTACTGCTAGACAACTGCACCTCTGCTTCTAAACGTCACAGGCAACTTCTACACGAGTCCTTTAAAGGCCACAGAGACCTTAGTGTTAGCACATGTATCTCTGCTTCAACACGTACCGGGCGACGGCATCTGTCTACCTTCTTTCGTTATCTGTGGATAGACGCGGAGCATCTATAGGTATTTTCGTCTTTACATTCTTTTAGACTTAAGGTGAGAATTGAACTAAATTGAATATTCATTCCGGTATTTACCTTGGCGACTGAGGGTAAACCTGAAAACAAATCTGTTAGTTTGGTCAGCTCATGCGGCTTGAACCCGGGAGCTTACGACTGCGCCTTAGCCACCCACTCGGTCATCCTGCACTTGCTCTTGCCACTGAACACCTGTGAAGCCTGTGCTGTTACTCCACGATAATGCACGCCCGCTTATGGCCATAATCACCGAATATAGGAATAAGTGATTAATTATGATGCTTCTCTTAGCAACATTTCTTCTTCAACTCAAAACAGCGAAAGTTCTATAGATGAGGCATTGAGCTTCTTACCTGAATGCTGGAGTGGGTTATTGATTACATTATTAAATAAATGCCTGCGTGATTATTGGTTTACGGCGTATTGTGTCAGTCTTGTTATGGTGTACCCTATTGTGATGTAGTGTATTTTATATTAATGCAATTAGGGCATTGTAAAAACGTCACGGATTTAACCGCCGATCCAATTTGCCTATATTAACAGGTAGTTGCAGTTCATGTGACTCGGCCAGAACTTACTAAAATGTACATACATTATCCAGGATCACTTTCTAAGAAGAAAGACAGAAAATAAAAATATATTATATTACCCGTTTAAAAATGATTCTTGCATTCAGTTTGTAGTCATACATTTACTAGAAATAACCTCAATACTGACAAAATTGCATGCAGCATATGGAAAGCAAAGTACAGCTATTCGCAAACGATCTTCTGAACCGAAGCGGGAAAGTAAAAAGTAGACGAGCTACATACCTTGTAAAATGGTCCATGACAGTAATAGGCTGGGAAAACAAAATGTAACACAGATACTTCTTAAACTGCTAATGCTACAGAAACAAGTTATAGAATACAAATTGATGTTTTTAAACAGTAAATTTTTGTTTATCTCCTGTGATTTTCAGTTACACTAAGTTGTACAAAGTTAAATCAGAATGAACAGGCCTTCATAGAAAATTAGAAATATATGTTATATTAACTTTGTATCTATATGCATTACATTGTTCATATTAAAGAAAGTGTTTGTATAGTTTAATCAGAAATATCTAGACTATAGGAACTTTGTTACACGCAAACTTCTAAAACAACATTCAAATATTTACTTCTATCCTTATTCGGTTTTTGTGGTAATAGTGATTTGACGCGAGGGAAAAAGTTGCACTTTGAAAAAAAGTGTTACTCATATTCGTATCAGGCTATACTTTAGACAAAACTTTAATAAATGCACTGTTATCTACAACAAAGAATATCTTGGAAACGATTATATTGAGAGAAAAATACAAAAGTTGTGTATTTTAGTTAACGTTATGTTTTTCCTATGGTAGATTTTGTCTGCTGGCCAATTTCCCAGTTAATTAACATTCACTAAAAATGAAAGGATTCTTATAAATTCTTATACAAAATCTAAGATATTTTTGCTCTCCGTATCAGTATCTCAAACTTGTTATATTTTAATCAAATTCTAAAATTAACGAAGCATTTTGGATTTAAGAAATAGTTTGAGGTTGAGCAGATTTCTTTCAAATATTCTCCTTTATACTGTGCTTAAAGTAGGAAGTTTGATATTTAAGTGAACTCTCGTTTTTTAATTATGATGTGCTCACACTTGCATGCATAAGTTATTTTAATGGATGTATTTTATTATTTAAGAAACTTCAATATGTATAAAATATATTTACAGCAAATTATTAATATTAGCTATTTTAATAGAACGCAATGCCTACACGAGATATGGCAGAACTGCAATTAGGATAACCAGCTAAATTACAAAAGTAGTAGTTTTTAATTTAAGACGTGGTGGTTAATTGTTCGATAACAAAGGCCACGAGTCGCCACTTTATTAAATTCTAAAGTCAGAAAGTTGAGTGGCATGCTCCCGGTTGAAGAACAGCCCACAAGATATATCACTACAAAAATCGGTGAATCGTGAAATTCTTTGAGTGCCTCCCAACGTGATTCTATGTGATGAGAATTATATTTTTCCCATGATCCTCTTCGTAGTCAAGCACCCAAGCTAAGAAAGGTACTTCATTCTCCTTGCTCTTTGTTTGCCGCAAACAACAGAGGGAGTTAATCGTACCCCAATGTGGGAAAAAGCAGTGGTTTATGTAGTACATGCGTCACCAGCCAAACATTTAGAATACACGGTTTACTTTCTCTACCACGTATGTACATAAGGTAGAGGAAGTGTTATGCTCTATCATTTTCACTTTTCATATCTCATGCTGCGTACCACAAATGCAAAAGAACTGCAATTCTTAGCTTTCTGTTTAAAGAGGCTTTAAAGTGTTTCATTAGTGCATATAGATTTAATGTTTTCATTCCAAGAACATGACTACAAATTTTATTTGCGGGTTTGCCTCATTAAAGCGAAGAGAGAAGACTGTTACAGATCACAGTCAGGTTAGTGATCATATTTTACTGGTTAAACCTAAGGAACGTTTAAGGAAACAATACCTGAAAATTGGTTTTAAATTTTCAAAATATTCAAAAATTAGTTTTTATGAACAAAGATACTTTTATCCTTTAATTTCAACTACGGTTTTTGTTGGATATTTTAGAGCTTCAAGAAGTGAACATTTAAATGGTCAAAACTACACGGCCTATGGCCTGTGTTTACTTCAAATGCTTTTTACTGGACTTTAATTTTCCTTGCACGTTTGCGCGTTGAAATGTTCTATACGATGTAGCCTGTAACCAGTCTCGTTCCATTTAACAGGAGAGATTCAGGGAAATAAGCTTAGAAATTGACATGTGGTCCACTGTACTTTTAAACTGCTTAAGATATGACTACTAATTTGGCCATTGAGGATAAATTCTTTTAACATTATAATTACAGATTTCACTTTTTCTGAAAAAAAGGCCAGAAGAGTGAGTAAAATTACATATTGCAGTTTTGTGTATCGATATTATATATAAAATACCAGTATTTTTATTTTCTTCAATATTAGGATTTTTGAATGTTGTGGGACACTTGATTCATTAGCATATAAAAGTATTTTTCCTTAAAATATGTTAGGGATGTCTCTATGAAATTTAAAACAAGCTTTTAAGTATCAATATATACATTTGTTAATGTAGTGGAGCTGAATGCGACAAAAATTTGAAAAATTTTGGATAGAAACTGTAAGATTGGTTCCTATGTTCGTAATTGTTATTCATAATAATTTTGTGGAAATAAAAGCATGACCTTCAAAATATTAAAATAGAGAATTAGGAACCCACGAAGGCTTCGTGGGTAATATCAATATTAGTTTTCCGGATTGTGGCCCAATAGTATTAGAGGTATGATTTGTTCTTTCACTTTAGTCCGTTTAGGCCGTAATTAGGAGCATTGAATTCAATTTCAAAAAATAGGTACTACTACCAAAACTCAAACCACATATCTGTTGTATCTGCATAACGTTGTTCTTACCGCTTGAGCTAGCATGCCAAGCCAAGTTGCAGTTCGAGTCGCAGTAGTGCCATTGAATATTTTTATCTGTTTTAAGTTTCCAACTTTATCCCTTGAGTTATTTTGTTCACATACTTCTAAAAATGTTAGTTTGTAAATTCTTAGTCCGATAAATCTGCAAGACCCAGATAATGTAGATTTAGTTAAAAAAAGGTACAGTTTATGTGAAATAAAGATCTGTATGACATTGTTTCCAAATTATATGCTGCTGTTCGTTGGAACAGTCAATACAAGATTATGGATACCACATGTTTTAAGTGATTGACTATCATCCCAGTTTTAGATTCAGAATCTCAAAACTTATACCATTTCCAGAAATTTTGAGATCAGATTTTTGAGCCCAATGCTGCAGTTCGGGCAAGGTATAGCGTGATTGACTTCCATTTAAGGGACCAGGTTAATGAAACTATTATTTTCCTTATAATCAAAAGAACGCCTACTCCTTGTTTCAAATAAGCTTGCCCGTATCTCTTAACGGTCACGTGACCTTATCACCTCTCAATGGCTGCTGTTGTGGTGCAGACTGTTGTTTGTTATTTAACATGGTGATATATCTTTATATGTTGGAAGAAAATTGTCAAATTTATATTTTCGTAACCGTTTGAATTAAATATATTACGCAACACAGTTAATTTATCTAAAATGCATGTTAATACTTAAACGAAGTAAAGAGGAGGTTCCTTTGCTCTCAAGCACGTAGCACGATAGCACGTGATTTAGCGGTAGTGATGACATATTTGTTTCTATGACTTTTATCACTGACCTTGTTTTGAACTGGATTAGCCATATATCACCATTCGAAGGTGTGCTGTGCCGAGTACGAGAGCTAAATTATTTTATTGATCGTTTATTGCGCGTGTACTTATTATATGTATAATGGCAGAGTCTACCGCCAGTTTTTCGCTGAAGCATTGCAAGGGAAAACCTTTACAAACCGGGGAAAAAGAATTGTGGTGCATGTGTTTAAAGAAGAATCCGTCTTTGTCAGTGAGAGAAGTCGAACAGATGTGCTCTGAACTTACATGCGCGAGTGTTAGATCCGGAGGAACATCGCGACATGAAATTGAGACCACAGGAAAACTTACCACTCCAAGGGTGATATTGCTGTGTGGTGAAGACGTTATTTAAGGACAATCAGACTGTACCGAGATACAAGTCGCAAAATATACTACCTTGAGGAGACTTGGGTGAATGAAGGACACATGACTAGTATGGCGTGACACGACTTTTAAGACTGAAAGACAAGCATTTTTGCAAGGAATGTGTACTGGTTTAAAAAATCCTAGTGAAAAGGCCGAAGGCCTTTCATTATAAGTTTGTTTCAGTTTCATTGCTCATTCATTCAGTTTCAACTTGCTCAGTTTCATTATAAACTTGTATTTTTGCACGCCTTCATATTCTTATTTGTATGATCTTATCTATCTTCCTGGCAATTATTATGGCGTTTACTGCATGTTTAAATGTGACGGGAAGGCACCGCCTATGGCCTACGACACGAAAGCAGTGGCCAATTTGGGTGAGGGGGAATGTAGTTGCACGCGGAGTGATACATGTCAGCGGGGCAAGGTAATATGAAACAGATATTAGTGTATTTGTAGCCAGATGGTATAGCAGAAGGTTAGGGCTAGGCTATCAAAATAAACAGTGTAATACTTGCTCTTCGCAGTAGGGATAATTTTAAACAGTTGTGTTTATACACTGTAAATATAAGGTGACATATACAACTGTTAACTTACTAGCATACCGAGGCTCGCATTCAGATGATCGCAAGTTCCATTCCAGTCAACCACTCTCTCTGACCTTGGAATTTTCCTGGTTTTCCCTGATTAGTGGGCACACGCTGGAGAGATTTCTCATCAAGCACGATTTCCTTTCCGTCATTTGCTTTTCATTCTGTTTCCTTCTCATTTTTAATGTGTACTTCTTAGTTTATTGGCGTATGACACGGATGCTTGCTCAAAGGAAAGAGTAGTCCACACGGTTACTGAGGGCTGCTTTGTCGACTGGTCGTTCATCGCCGTCTCTAACAGCTTCAACAGTAGGATGGTTCTCTGAGCGTAGGAACTTCCGCTCGTCTCTGTGTTCTTCCTGCCTGCGATCTATAGTCTTCTTGGTACATTCTTTCCCCTGGGGATGCTGGACACATAGGTGCACAGTGTACAGAATGTTTCAAAATGACACCGAACGAACATACAGAAGTAGTTGCTCAGCTTCTATGTGACACGTACAGATAGTTTTCACCGCCAATAGAGCCGCATAAAAATGCTCCAGAATCAGTGTGGATTAGGCAGTGACAGGAACAACGACGCGTGCCTCACGCCGTGCCGCGTGATGTAGCTGTTCATAAACATACCGGCATACTTTGCAGTAGCTTGCTTGCTACTATTAAGAATTTCTTTGGTTTATGAAACCACAATATAGAAGCTATTGCTTAATTATTGCGTATGAGTGTTTAATGTGTTTCAAAACTCCATTATAGCAGTCCATCCATGATGGCAAATAAGCTGGTGTACATATGCAACTTATACCTTTTAGAGGGAAGTTAATATTAGTGAGGTTGAGGATGGAAACATTAAATGAACATAAAACATCAAAGAATTGTAGATACGTTAACCAAAACTAAATGTCTTATGCAATGAGACGAGCATTTTATTTCACGTGTTGTGTTTGTGTTGTGTGTGTGTGTGTGTGTGTGTGTGTGTGTGTGTGTGTGTGTGTGTGTGTGTGTGTGTGTGTGTGTGTGTGTAATTTACGTCCTCCAACGTTGTTATCTCGGACGATGAATGGTATGGGTGAAATGATGCTCAAATGAGGCCGGAGTCCATAGAGCTTAAAGTTACCCGACATTCGTTTTTCAGGATAAGGGAAAACCCCGAAAAAAGCCTTATCCAAGTAACTCACCCTGACCGAGATTCGAACTCGGGATCTCTTGAGCGTGAGGCAAACATGCTACCACCACGCTACCGAGGCGGGCCTTTCACGTGTTTGATAATACTAAATAAAGCATTTGTAACTGAAAAGGAAGCTGTTGATATTTACAGCAAGTGGTTGAAAATATTGTACAATTAAGATCATAACAAAATGCTCTGAAGTTAAACAAATAAATATTATCATTGATGTAACTAATTTTACAACTCATATTTTTAATGAAACTAAATTAATCGTGCGTTCGTTGAACTCCCTTCAGCTCTTCCATCCATCAAAACCATATCCGTCATTTCGGCGTTAGTATAGCACTCCACATTTCTTGGATTTGGTATCTAAGTACGCGCAATATCCTCCCTGTTAGGACGGAATGTGTAGTTTCACACTGAAGAGCAACCTTGTAACTGTCCAAGTTATTAGTCGACTTTCCACAAGTAACTGCCCTTTGCCCCGTTACCTAAAAGCAGGCTAGGGTCACTGATAAAGAGCAAGGAGTAATGCTTTTCTTTTTGTGGCTGGTGCGTCCCAATAACAACTTCTGAGGTTCGCACACCAGTGGTTCAGGTTGGATGATCACCCACCTCTGCCATGCGTAAGTGGGCGTGAGGCCGGCAGTCGGGTTGGTAGGCCTTGACCCTCTTAGAGCTGTCGCGCCAGTGGTTAACTTTTTAACACCAGTGGTTCCTGCGCTGCCTAATCACAAAATCATGTAATATTTAATGCATAATAAAATTATACCTAACAGAGCTTCGAGGTTGCGACACCGAAATTCGGATTAGTTAAGTTATATACTACGCAACGGCTATAATCGTTCGGTGTCGTTTTGAAACAACCTGTATATAATCTATAAGTACTTTCTGGTGTCGCTACCTTTGTAATGGCGTATCAGTTACTTTACATCTCTGCTAGGTATTAATTCTGATTTTGATTTGTAAAACTGAACTGTTAAGCACGGTACGTAACCTCTGTAGGTATACATACATTGTATCAATGTGAAGCATAGCGTCGGTAACTTAGTTTTCCACCTCCGTCGCCGCATCATCACGTCATTACGCAATCAAGCCACGCTACAAGAAACAGAAATCGAACAACGTGAGATTAGAGGGCTTAATTAGACATTGCCGCGTGCGGAATGATGAAGTCCTTGATTGCGGCGCGCCTGACCTCGATTGTTTGTTCACAATCGATTAGTCGTCATCCGGAGACAAAACGCTTGCGGTGGGAGGCGTGAAAAGGGATACGGATTCCCCCCGTATTGTGTTCGCACGCAAGCGTATGCCTTTTTGTGATCTTCCGCGTTATGAATATGATTAAATGTGACCTCTTCCCCTAACCAAAAGGGCTTTATGATTAACCCCCACCCTCCTACTCTTTTCATTGTTCATTACTTGCTGTTCTAGCCAATTAAACGTCAGGGGTGGTTTTTTTTTAACTCTCTAGAGCAGTCCGGAACAATGAAGGCATCCCGGTGCACCGCAAGTTGGTGATTATATGGCTTGCAGTGGCTAACAAACAATGGTAATGTTGTGTGTTCACCGTGCAGAAGCTGAAATGAGTGCTATTATTGCGATTTCCTTTTTCATGTGAACAGCTCTCGTATACCCAGAGCCTGGTCGACGTTGAGTAAAGTTAGGAAACTCGTTCGTTCTTTGTGGTACACGCTGGAATTGTTCGAACCTTTGTGGGTGGATAAAATGTAATAGCAAGGGGAGGGGGAGAAGGGCTTGTTCTGGGAATGAAATGTTCCTCAGCATTAGGAGTGTATTTCAAGGATTTTCCTGGGGTGGTCATTGAGTTATAAATGAACTTTAAATAGGGTAGCTTTACAAATTCGAGGGCGCAATGGGAGTTTTTTTAAGAGTCAAAATTAAAAATAAAACATAGTTTATTTAATGGGGTGAATCCTTTTGACAGATTTTTTCGAAGCCTGATACCTGATGCTAAGTGCTTTTTCCTTTCCACGACTTAGACACATAAGGTAGAGGAAATACTGCGTTTGATCTAGAAATTAGATGTAGAGACCACCATAATATACAGAAACAGAAACACTTTGTACAATCTGCCTATAAGTGAGAATAAGGGCCAGTTTAAAATTTGTCAAAGCAACTTCTAACTACAAACATTAGGTGAAGATTTTTAGAAAATTCCTACAACCTAAACACCCCTTTGCTAGGAATTATTTCCTTTATTTTTTAAATGATATTAATTGAAATATAATCTTTTATATTGAAATAATGCACAGAACGAATTTACTTAATCTGCTGCCAAACCCTGTGAAGTTTTCTATATTCCTAGCAAATTTTCTGTTAATGAGACAAATTTAACAGAAAAAAATTCTGATCTCAGTAAAATGTACTAAGTTGTTGCACACAAGTGTTTGCTTGTGTTTATTGATCACTTTTAACGATTGACTATCACCTCAGCCTCGTGTATGCCTTTGTATACCATAAAACCACGTCTCGAGTATTTGTTATTATTAACCGGAAGAAGATAATAAAACATATTTTAGGTAAATAATATGTATAATAGCTATAAAAATGGTATTGGGTAGAAAAAGACGTGTGTTTCTAACATCAGAATATTTTGCGTAGAGATTGCTGTTTGTGTAGACATTTGCGAAAGCTGGATTTAGGCAAGAAACGCGAGGACAAAGGTTCGAGACCATCCGTTTCATATGTTTACATATAAGCGGTACAACGTTGTAATAAAAACATTTAATCACTTTTCATTCAGCTGTCATTAATAGAACCAGCCCTCAATTGTTACATGAATGCTCTGTTAGAACGAACCAGCATTAGATACATTACTGAAAGTGAGAAAGAAACGCTAAATTCTGTTGAAGCGTAAGCGGTCAGACAATAGTGATTTTTAAAATGCCGCAAAATCTAAATTATAAATAAAGAGTTGAGAACTTAGTGGTCGTATTTTCAGCACTACGCAAGCTTGCCTGAAAGTAGCTGTTGTCAAACACGAAATTTGCTCACCTCCTTAACGTGTGTGGTAGCGTGTCTGCCTCATGTTCAAGAGGTCCCGAGTAAGTTATTTATGTAATGTTTTTGCGGGTTTTTCACATATCTTGAAGGACGAATGTTGGGTGACTCTAAGCTCTATGGACCCTGGGCTCATTTGATCATCATTTCACCCATTTCAATCATCGTCCGAATTAACTTAACGTTGGAGGTATTAATTACTAAATAGAAAATTTAAACGAGATCTGAAAAGAAGAGTTTGTCTTCCATATGTCGAACTGTAATTAAGAATTTAGCATTTAAAGACCAGAAAAGTGCATCAGATTTTAACTGGACTTTGAAGCCTTTCCCCTATCCTGGGTACCAGTTTCGTCGCAATTGCAGAACTTTCCGCAAAACTTAACTGTTGCTGTGTAATTAAGTGATATTTTGTGACTGGTAACAGTTAAGAGGAATTCATTATCAATTACAAATCATTTCCTTCCTTTCTTTTCTTCCTTGTTTTGTCTAAAAATTTTATAAAATACTATTAGGGAAATGTGAAATTATATGTTTACTAATATCTTAATAAGAAAGTCTAGAAGTATCCAGATATTTGCCATAAACGGTACTCATACAACTTTACTTTGGTGGGGGAGGGGAGAGAAAGAGTTTGAAAAGCTTTTTATAACTGTTCCATAAATAATGACCTTTTGAAAGCAATGCACCTTGCTACTTCTGTATAGTAATCATACAGATACTGTACAAAGAATAGAACTTCATTACATGTTGGGCACCTTTGCTTTACGCTTCTTACATCAGACATGTGAGGAAAGGCAACCCGTGAATATATTCTGGACTTGCACCACTTCCTCTCTGGCTCGCAATGGATCAAATTATATTTACATTTCACTTTCACTTACTTACAAACTGTACCCTCAGTGACCCCGTATGATCGTGAAACCGGTTTAAACTATTGTTTGTAATTACTAATAGTTTATATGCAAATACATTAAAATATTTTCTTTTGATTTTTCTGGTAGTTCCGTTCTTTTTAAGTGTTCTTTCTTTACCATGTCTTTCTGTTTTTGCTCGTCTCGTTGCGAATAACGAGAGAGGATTGGTCTCTCAATTCTCATGGGGATGGCCAATCGGAAAATGGTTGGAGCTTTGTTCCTGCGAGATTGGGGTATCAAACAGAGAGAGGCAGACGATGTTCACTTGTTCTCCCAAGGGAGGTCGCTGGCTCGGAAAATAACACTGCAGTGGCATGTTGCTTGTGGCATACAAGACAGGAGTGGAAACTTGCTCACTTTAATGTAACATGGTTCTAAGATCTTCCTTCTGTCAAAAGGCATTTTCTGAGGCTGGTCAGTACAATAATCTGAAATATCGTAAAAATACCTCTTATAATATACCGATCTCTTCAGCTTAAATACTTGCGAAATTTCCCAGTATCGAAACAATTGTTTTCTTTTTCCTTGGAGTTGACATAAATGTTTTGAACTATCTGAAACAAATTTGAATAAATAAAGATTAGTCAATTAATACATGCCATGGGAGTAATCAGAAACATAGCAAGTTTGCTACGATTGGGTGTAAATAAGACGAGTGTTGGTTGGATCCGACTTCCAGAAATTGTAAAGGGAAGGGTGAAAGAGATGTTACTTGTCTGTAAAACGTTATTTTAATTCGGAATACAGATTGGGACAGAAGATGGATGCTGTAAGAAGGAAGGGCTGTTAGTCATTTCAGCACGTGTTTGAAGTTCCACTCTTCCAAATTAGTGGGTCACTTATCCTGTACCTGTTCACAGTTTGTTAATCTTTTACTCTATAACTGATACTGTTACTTTAGTGAAGTGTTAGAATTTTAATGAAGAAGTGAATATTTTGTTCTGGCAGAATGTAACTCCAAAAAAGAGGCATATACATTTATTACCATTGAAAGCCCGTATTGGTTGGTATTCGTGATCACTTACGCGAAGTCTTAGTACTAAGGTAGAAGCGAGACCATAGCAAGGAGTATCGCTGAAGAGGAACAGGTTGGACGGTCTACCTATTTACTTTATTTTCCTCTGCAATGCCTTCAAACGTATATAGTGAAGAGTATTTATTACAAATTGCTGTGTTGAGAAACAAATTTAATAATTTTGTCTGCTATTCTAATCCATATGTAGAAATTTCAACTCCGCTTTTCATTTTTATAGTTAAAGCAGACTCGTGCTGTTTTTGTTTATATGTAATTTTATTTCTCTTTATAGTCTTAAAACATAAGACTGTAGTAGTAACGCTGTTTCTCATTACAGAATATTTCTTTATTGTTTCAGGTAAGACCACATTGAAAAGACGAAATCCATTGGTTTCCTCATTAGGTAAGACTTACTGTGTTCTTTTAGTTTCATTTTTATTCAGTAATTCTGTAGGAAAAACAAGATAGCGAATTAACTGCAGATGTGGCGCGCAGCACCGCTTGTAGATGCTTGTTTTCCATATCGTCATTCCTCATCTAGTGATGACCAAAAGACCTGCAATATGCTGTAGTAGTGCTCCCCGTTTACTTAACAATCTGTCTTAGGATCATTATTGTCTTTTTCGGAGAAATGTGAGTTAAATGATGAATTGTTGAATTTAAGTCAGATTATTAGCCCAGTATCATGAAATATACCATATGTGCTATCTGATCGTATCATCAGCATGCACTTCCCAGCAGTATGGCTTCTTGCCCGCCTCTATAGAGTGGTGGAAGCGTGTCTGCCTCACATTAAGAGGTCCCTAGTTTGCTTCTCGGTCAGGGCGAGTTATCTGAATAAGGTTTTTCCGAGGGTTTCCCTTATCCTGAAACAGAATGTTGGGCTCATTTGAGCAACATTTTCACCCGTTTCATTCATTGTTAGATATGACGCTAATTCAAAACAAAAAAGTAGTCACCGCTGTTTCCAGATCTCAATCTGGCAAACTTTTGGTCGTGGTGCCACCTTAAAGAACAAGTTTTCCTGATGCATTCAATAACCCCACTGTAACTTAAAGATGCTATTTGGCAGGAAACAGCCACTATTCCAAGAGTTATCTGCAAAATGCTGTGCAACTTTACTCTGTGATTTATAATCTATTATCTTTTCCATTTTGGAGGAACAATATTCATTTTTGAAACACAGAAAAGGGAAAAGAAATGAAGACACACTTGTGAAATACAGTGAAAACGGGTTTGTATAATTTTAACATGTTTTCATCGATAAAGGTCGTGTAATTTGTCATTTTTTGTGGTTAACTTAGTTTAAAAATTGGAAAAATACCACTACAAACCTAATCCTATTGAGTTTTGTTGGTTAAATGAATCCTTAGCTGGTATCGAACTCGTGTGGTTTTAACAGAATTTGTAACGCAGCAAAACTTGATTGTGTTCCAAAGATGAAGAGCGCGTGCAGTGAGCGTTTTCCACACTGCATCTGTCAACTCCAGTGACAGGCATTATTAAGGCAGCTTTGTATCATATCATCACTCCCCCAAGTGTCCCTGGGGCTCTGAAACACCGTCACTTGTTATTACTAACCGCAGATTGACAAAAGGGGAGGCGTCGCGATCTTCAGAAATCTCCATCTCCTTACGAGAAAAAGGGAACAAAAAAGTTTTCTCGTGCGAACTCTCAACGCCAACTTTGCCTTTAAGATAGCGTGCTTGTTTTCCTTAATATTTTCAAGGCCGTTATTTATTTTCAGGTTACTTATCGTTTATGACACTAGATAGCTAATAGCCTCAGCACTTGTTCGCCCTAAAACCCTACTACTAATAATACTATTTCAATCACCACCACCATCACCCCCAACACAAACACCACCACCACAAACACCGCCACTGACACCACCTCTAACACCACCACAGACACCACCATTATTACTATGGTACTATAATTTACTGTAATCAAGTCTTGGAATATTAACAATTGAATCCAAATTTCGGAAAAAGTCCTATCTTAAGGATAGCCAACTTGACATGAAAACAAGGGTATGCATCAAACGCATTATGTGAAAAAATATATAACCATTTATTTGTAGCTTCACAGATACACTGCCGTAAATAAAATGCATTATATTCTACCGTATTAACATAATTCTTTCACTGTTTGCACTGAAGTTTCCTACTTTTGAAACGGTTCATCATTTTTATTAAAATGAAACCTAAAGGAGTGAATAATTAAAATGAAACTCTACATGAAGCACTGTTGTTATGAGATTTATATTGCTTCTGTTAGGTGTTACAGGTGTTATAATTTATTAGCGAAAATATTATTTCTCTTTCTGCGTCTGATTCTGGCACATTTAAGTACAAATGCATGCAACTTAAATAATTTATTCACTTAGAGTTTTCCCTTTCTCTTTCCTTCCTGCTTTCTTTCAAAACAGCTATTTCATATCTGACGATTTGCTTTCGCTGATGCCTTCGCTAATCGCCTATCAGCGATTGGGATGAACACACACATTTAATTTTTTCTTTCTCGATGTTACCAAGGCTATCACTGTCACTATTTGTGATTAATTAATAGTTATTATTGCAAAGAAACTCAATGCTTAAACTTGCATTACACCTGCATATAAAAACAAAAATAAGAATGAAGGGAAGAAAAAGAAAATCAGCAAATTTAAATAGTGTTACAGCAGAGAGCATAATGACTAACAGTACTACAAATAGACAGCAATAAAAGGTACAGAAATAATAATAATGCAAGTGAAAAATTTAGAATAAATACTACAAGATACAGAATCTAAGATTTTGATCAAAATTTCGACTAATAATTAAAAATATTATAGATAATACAACTATTAATACAAAAAGTAAAACGATTAGGTTGAAGTACAGAATTTCACGGGAACTTTTGGGAAGCTAACAACCCTACTATATTGATAATTTAGCTACTTATAAATCTTGAAGTTTGAATATTAGGTTTGTAAATTGGAGACTTAAAATGGTGAGAAAATTCCAAGGATTGGAAGCGTTTACCATGCGGCCCACCAGTCCCTTCAGGTTCGCAGTTACATGATATCATGAAGTCGATTATGTAAATATTGCTCTGCTTATATCTGCATCTCTGCAATAGGTGATTCTCGTTTAAATTATTACACTTCAACTTCCATAATAAATCCTTGAATGCTGTGTCAAGAAGCAACAACGCTCACTATCTGTATCTCCAACACTAGATGGTACACATTTCAGGGATGAATGAGAAACAAAGAGAAAGCCGTGTGTATATATTTAAAATATATCAGTTTTTTAAAATTTATCAATACAAGGGTCGAGCGAAGTGTCTCTCAGCGGTAACATATCAGGCTCACACTTTAAAGATCTGCGGTTCAAATTTCACCATCCTCCCTTACCGAAATATTTTCAGGTTTTCCTGTTCTCCTAACTGACAATGCCGGGCAAGTGCCCTAAAGTTAGGCCTTGAATGTTTTATTCCCAAAATTCCTTTACCAAATATTTCACTGTTTGTATAATTAGTGTCTATCGCCTGTGGTGTCGTATGAAGTAAGAACACGTGTTGAACACTGTTTTAAACAAATTACCACAGAAGGGGAAACGAGGTTTAACAGCTCATCCCCTTGTTTTCCTCTTCGGTTTGCTTATATTCCTTTATAATAACACCGGGTCACCGTAAAGTCCGACCACCGCAACACAGGAATTTGAAAGAAGAAAGGAGAATAACACCCATTATGGCAAAATAGCATGTTTAGCATAGAGTATAGATTAGGAACGAAGCCTTTTGTAGTTATGCAGCTTCCGTAAAGAAGGTCAGCACAACACAGGCAGGGTCCAGAACATCTCCAGATATAGATCTGGAGATCATCCTGACGTCATACTAAATATTAGTAGCTACTGATAAACGTGAACTAAGCGTTCAAAACTGTTATATTGTATTAATAACCTTTGCAGTCTTCTCTTGAAGGACTAACGCATGAAAATGCATGGACGTCCTGGGAGTACCTATAGACTATTTCTAATTGAAGTTTAGATACAAGTAATACAGTACACCTACATTTGTCGCTTAGTTTGTTTCAGCTAGCAATGTGTGATATTTATGTGAACTCCTGATACGAAACTTTTTATCCACTCATCTGTGAGCACATTATTTGGTAAGCAATGAGGACCAATTTTCTCATCTACGTTGTGCTTTATTTTTTGAAACTTTTCTCCTCTCTCGACAAGCTCCCGCCGTAATGAAAAAGAATATCTTGGTCTTTGTCGGCTAGTAGATGGAAGGTAGCTCCCTAAGGACACCACAAATTGCATTGCTAATGTTGAGAGGTGATAGAGGTTGTCTTGTGTGTGACGTCATCATGCGTGTCACTTTTATCTTTCTTCAGCTTTGCTGGTTCCGAAGTCTCTCGGCGTGGGGGAGAATAATCTATTTCTTGTCTGCTGCTTATTTGTTGCAACAATATGTTACAGTTAACTTAACTTTGAGCTGTCATTCTCCATCTTCTGAGTATTCAAAAATCGTAAGTCTCGGACGGATAGAAAATAGGTTGATTGAGTAAAAGACTCTTTGAAGTTCCCGAAATCCAAGTAAAACATTATAGAAAATGATACGCATACGTGTGTATCGAGAAAGTCGGATACATTTTCTTAAATATTTTCTTAAATAAATACATTAAATAAATATTAATTAAAATTTGATTAAAATTAAATAAATGCATTAAAACACGTTTGCATGATTTGACAAAGTTTTCTTGAATTTCCTGTAAATAGCCTGTGACGTGCTCTACATTCTTATGCATTCTATATAGTTTTATATAACTAAAGTACTAAAAGAGAGATAAAGTATTATTTCAGGAAAATAATGGAGCTCATTAAGACATACAATTTCAGTCAGGTAATTCTTTTTGTAGTATTAGTGATTTCTGAAATATTTTAAGCTGTATATTTAAACATTTTCCTTTCCAATAGATGGCTACAATAAATGAATTTGTTCCACCGTTCTTCCGACAAGCATTTGAAAGTTCCTTCAGTATGCTGTATACCCATTAAAAAGCAACTATCAAGCCCGCCTCGTTAGCGTAGATGGTTACGATGCCTTACGTTCAAGAGGTCTCGAGTTCGAATCTCGGTCATGATGAGTTACCTGGATAAAGTTTTTCCGGGCTTTTCCCTTATCCCGAAAGACGAATGTTGGGTAATTTTAAGCTCCATGGACCCCGGACTCGTTTGAGCATCATTTCACCCATTTCATTCATCGTCCGATATGACTTAATGTTGCAGGATGTAAATTAAAAAAAAAAAAAATGCGGCCATCAATTTGAAATCGCTTCTAGGCAAAATCTATATCATGCATACGGTAACGCACATATAAGAATAACCTTTAATGAATGCTGTAATTTACCATAAGGTGAGCCTGCGGATGTATCATGGCTGGAGAAAGTTAAGTGATGGCACTGAATCGCGTTTTTTCTTTTTTTAACTTTTCTGTAGTGTTAAAATATCAGAACTTATGAATCAAACAACGTTTTAGAACTTCCTCGATGAGAGGGACAGAGAGATGCGTACTTAAAGAACATTTTCTTTCTTTTTCTGTTGCGCACTACTTCTCTTCAAGTAAAGGGAGAATTTTTAAATTTTTCAGTTTCTGAGTCATGTGATTGGGTTCAGTTCCATGATAGGGCGTTGAAATTTCGTTTATTTCTGTCTTTGTGCCCGCAAATTCCGTACGGATTCCATGATAAAGATTTACGACGCGCAGAAGAACTTCATATTAGAATAATACTTCTAAGAAGAATTTGTCATTCATTTCAGCCAAGTTATGTTCTCCTAAGGGCAATAATCACGTTCACTACCGGTTTCTAGTGGCCATCGACGTCGTACACTACAGAAAATGAGTACGATATTATAGAGAAAGAAGAAAGCCAGTACCCTAATTGAGAATGAATTTATACTTTTAATTCACTTTCGAAGATACGACTTCTGGAGTCCGTTCATAAAACAAACAGAAACATCCAGACATGTCAGAATTTTGCTTTTGTGAACCTTGCAGCCTTATTATATAATTACTTATGTCCTTTTGCACAATTTTAATAATATTTGTGCGCATTGTGCGCATATATGGTGTTTTCGAATCCACATCCCCTTCTTGATTGGGCATGAAAATTCGTTAATGTTGGTTGTATAACTATTGCAGAGGTTTCTGGCTTGGTAAAATTTTTACATAGTTCGAATTGTGGCTCTTTTCACACATTTATGTTTACAGTACATTACGTATTACATATATAAAACTTTGCAGATATAAACAGGGTTGATACTCGGAACCTCTGCGTTAGAAACACATCGCTGAAGCCGACCTACACATAGTACAGCTGCGAATATGCAGGGCAACCTACTAGCTGATAAACTGCAGGTATCTGATTCATAACGGACGGATGTGTTATTCTTTCTTCTTCTCTTGGCATAGACCACAGTCCTGTTCATTTATGGTCCTCTACCCCTTATGCCATTTTAGGCGTCGGGTGTGGGGGCCAGAGCAGAATTAGGGAAGAACAGAATTAGGACGAAATGGATGAAAGATGATAATGGAGCAACTGGTGGAATGATGGCAGGGAAACCGGACCTCCCGGAGATAACCCGCCCCTGCGCCGTGTTGTCCATCAAACACTCACTTTGTGATCACCTGGGATCGAACCCGGGCCGCCTTGGTGAGAGTTAAGTGGTCTAACCGCTCGGTCACGTTGCGGCCGGATGTATTAAGTAATTATTATGATTATTATCATTATTATTATCCTTATTTTATGAAATTTGCATTATTCATATATGTGTATATAAAGATTATAATACTGTGCTAAGTATACAAAAATTAATAATACACAAAGAGTATGCCGGTTAGATTGATTTAACAGTTAAAGATAGATACACTTGCTTTATGTGTGAGACAGTGTTAGTAACACGTAAAACCTTTTAGAGGTGAAACGGAAGCAAGCGATGCTATTTAATGCAATGATTACGTAATAGAAACATTTTGCAATTCCTAATTCCAATTAGGTTGCCTGTGTGAACAAATAAGGTAGAAATGTTTGGACTCTACTTATAGAGAATAAAATTTACTCAAACTTAGAGCCTAAGTTCGGTATCTAATCTATGAATTTTACTAGATTAATTTGTGGAGCATTTTGTAATTTACTGTCCCAAAATGGCTGAAATAAACAAATGATAGTAGTGGCGCAGGATGATATTATAAACTTTTCTTGCCATTTTCCATGAAATATTCTTTCGCTATCAAGATTAAAGCTTTATGTTTCGCAGAGATAGAAGCACGCCATAAAGAGGACTGGTGAAAAGACAAAATGGAAAGTAAAATAAGAAAGAGCCGAGAGAGATGTGGAAAAGAAGATTATGTTCCTTTTTATTCGGCGGAGGAATATGTTTTGAGAGAGTGAAGCGTCAAGGTTTTGTCCGTTGAAAGGACTTAATCCAAGTGACGTTATTGACAGGGCCACTCAGGAAGAATCTACTGGAAATGGACATTGTGCGCAAACAACTGCTAGACAGCAATCCTCAAGGGAACACCATACGAGTTAAGCCTTTTTCTCTGGGGGTGCAGAGCTAAGTCCTTTTCCCTCATCCTTAATGGATACAGAGGGCTTCAGATAATAATTACAGATAGAGAAACTGAAGGGAAGAACGCTTTGTAGTTTCTTTTCCCGAGAATGCAAGAAGACAATTGAAGAAAAGCATCAGGATGAGTGAATAACTTCATTGCTTCATTTGACGCCCTAAATAAGATGATTAAGTATTTAAATATATCTAAAGATATCTTTGTGTACATACAATACAGGTAAATTAAAAAGTATGACTTATTTAGCTATCTCTACCGTCTTCCAAATGTTATACGTCGAAATTTTACCACAAAATTTTAAGGCTGCATAAATAAAAATATGAAAATTTAAAACATTTATGTGGGAGTGTATATGGGACGCATAACTCAAAAACTGAAGCTTATGGAACTAGGGAGGCCGTTTTCCGAGAATGCAAGGGATCGATTCGATGTTTTTGAGTGGTTGTAACTCCCTTTTACTTGCTGAGTAATGGCTATAATAATACTGATTAAATTTTAATTTTGAGCTAATAACATTTGAACGCAAATATCGAATATTATATAGAGCGTCTTGAAGTGTTTATCACGTTCGTGATTTTTTAAATAAAGTTTTATTTATAGTCGCCTAACTACAAGGCCTTTTTAGCGACTTTTACATTTACAGTGTAAGCTTTTACAGTATAAACTTAAGAAATAATACAACAATAATTACAGCAGAATTATCATTTTTTTATGTCTCCCTTTCTCACCAATGCTGGTGTTAGGGGTCACTTGGGTTCCCTCAGGGCGAGGGAGCCGAAACATATTGACCTGACGGATGAGATAAGGTTTGCGGGGGGGGGGGGGGGTCGGCCCAACGCCTGGGATGAATGAATGATGGAGCAATTGGTGGAATGATGGTGGTGGAAATTGGAGGACCCGGAGGAAACCCACCCCAACGCCATGTTGTCCACCAAAAATCCCACTTTGTGGTCGCCTGGGATCGAACCCGGGCAACCTAGGTGAGAGCAAAGTGGTCTAACCACTCAGCCATGGCGAGGCCAGAATTAACAATAGGATGAAAAACAAACCATAGGATTTTAAGCTATGAACAATAAACTTGATAGCTGAATCACAGTTACAGAAGAATAAGAATCTACCAAGATAAGATTTACAAACTATGACAAACACAGTAAAACAGCATCTTGTAGCAAGATAAGATTTAAGTAAAATGGAGATTAAGCACAATATCACAACTATATTCACAGCAGAATTAGTATCAAAATTGCCATTAGGTGTATATCTTGCGTTAAGAATAATAAATTGTGATTCATATTAACAATATTAGAATTCATTATTACAATAGTTTATATAAATAAATATATTTTTAAAACTGTAGTATCCTTGGCACACTGCTGATTTCATCGAGAGCTGTAGGATCTCCAGGATGGTTCTTCTGTTTCCATCTGTGGTACACAGGGCAGCTTGAGATGATGTGGATAATTGTTAATCTTGTTTGGCATCTATCGCAGTTCGTAGGGAGTTCTTTGGAGAGCAGGAAGCTGTGTGTGAAGTTTGCTGTGACCAATTCTAATCCTGGTGACGGCGATCTGATCCTGACTTTTAAGAGAGATTTTTCTTTCAGGGTTGGGCAAAATGTCACGAAGTTTACTGGTCAGATTCTTGGACCATTGGTAACACCATTTGGCTTTTATTTTCCTGTCTATGTATTTAATGTAGACTTTAACGTGTTGTGGATACTGTCACGTTCTGTGGATGTTTAGTGGCTTCACATGCCTCGGAATCAGCTTTCTCTTTGCCTTCGATTTGTTTGTGCGAGGGTACCCATGTTCGAATTAATTGTTTTCCTTTGCTTGCTGCTTTTGAGTATGTTAATATTACTTCTTGAATTAGAGTGTTTGCACTTGACTTTCTTTGTGTGGCTAATAATGCACTCAGTGAATCGGTAAATATGATAAAATTATTAGATTCGGTTTCTTCAGCGATGTAACGAAGACTTTCCTTAATAGCAAACAGTTCACATAAGAAGATAGGGTAATACTCAGTGAGTACAGCATGGTGCGTTCTGGAAGGACTGTTGCACAACCATGGTTGGTATCTGTTGCTGAACCATCTGTTTATAATCACAGTGCGTTTCTTGGATCTCTTTGAAGACTTGTTGAAAGATTATACTATTGGTTTCACCTTTATTGTACTCAAGCATATGAGTATTGACATCTGGTGAGGGAAGCGAGCCAAATCCAGCTCATCTTGGGAGACAATAAAACAGAAAAATACTCATTTAGGAAAGACACGTATACAATAAATAATATATCTGAAATTAACCATTTAGAACCTAAATTATTAACCGTTATATGTATAATTTTATTTAAAAAGGTGGAAGATAGGTAAATAATTACAATAAATCATTTCCGTATGTTAAAATCAATGTATAAAGTAATGCGTTCAAGTCATTAGCTAGGTAATGTAAAATTTGGTCAGAAGATTCTCTAGCAATACAAATTAGGTCAGATATAGGCAATTAGTTAGACCAGTGTAGCAAAGAAAGCCATTAGTTCAAGATTTTCCTGGAATTCAGTGTGTTCAGCTGTCTTCAAAGCTTCTATACACATATACAATGCTGAAAATCATAGTGACAATGCAATTCTTATAATTGAGAAAAGCTACAGTAAGAAATTTTGTTTCAGAGTGGATTAGTAGGTTTAGGTTTGGTCCACGTAAGCAGGGGCCAGGGAGCGATGGGAGTGATGGATTCTTAGTAGGTGGAGCACAGTTAATAAACAAGTGTGTATTTCTAAAATTCATGTCTTTTTCCGGGTCTTTCGGGTCTTACAGAAGTATTTGTTGTGATCAATTATCGGTAGCTACTGGTCTTAAATACCGCGCTGGATATAAAGATTAAGTGATCACCGCAAGGGAAACTTGTACTTAGCTTTTTAGTGAATCACGTCAACAGCACCTTACATTATTATAACAGAAGCTGTTACTTTTACACCGTAAAATCTGAATATGTCAGAAGTTAGCACATATAATACAATAGTAGCTACAATTGTTGAATAATAAGATTCCGAAACCATTTAATTTGTAAATCTCAAACAATAGAAAGATCACTTCAAGTAGATCATTACTAGCCCTCCATTAAATGTATAGTCAACTTTTCTGGCGTTTATGCCCGCACCCTCACATATATACGCTGGAAAAAGTTATTTCGTAGCTCACCATTGGAACAGGAACAGATTCAATGGAGAACGAAATTGGAGATTACGTCAAAGAGACGTGCTCATCACTTCACCATCGCAGTTAAAAATATTCCCAGATTTTCAGTACTATGTTTCGAAACTATCTGTCCATTATTGTTTTTCTCACGAGGCCCTGATTTGAAAACATATATTACGACAAAAAGCTCTTAAGACTTTGTTTTCAGTTTCAACCGGAATATTAAAAGTATAAATAATTACATTGCTTTTAGTAACTGCGAACATGAGCACAGCGTAGTTTTTGTAACATAATAAAGAACGTTTGAACAAACGGTGAACTTAAGATTGTATTGCTCATATATTAGTATAGTTCACCCATAGCATATATACTTTATCTTTTAAACTAACAGTATTAAAAACCATTCTGAGCAAGTGTTCTTACAATTTTCGTCTACCGCTAAATCAAATGTTAAATTAATCAAATCGCATGTTCTCAGATTGACTGGTACGACACCCTCAATCGTTCTGCGGATAGTAATTATCTCCTCCTTATTACTTTGAATTACGTCATCAATTAAGCAAGCACCACGTAGCATCAAAGACGCCAACTTTGGCATAAACAACCCAAATTGCTGTTCACGCTTGTTTACATATGGCCTAACTGAAGGTAACAAGTTGGAGAAGTTTCTATAGTATGAAATACATTGACCTCTATTTAACCTAAACCATGTGATTTTATTAGTGTAGTATTATATTTAAAGACAGATCGCTTTATTAACAAAAGAGATCATCAACTTACAGGATTAACATAACTTCACTTACCCATGCAAGCAAAGCAGATAATTCTTTCAGCAGCAGGAAATTATAGGCATATATACATACAAATATCTATATATTTTGTAATAATAAAATAATAATCATCAGTTCTAAAACAAAATAGTTTCTAATATAAGCCATGATCTTCCATAGCAACTTTTGTGAGTAACGTGCACATAACTAACTATACATAATCCGCCTCGGTAGCGTGGTGGTAGCATGTCTGCCTCACGTTTAAGAGGTCCCCAGTTCGATTCTCGGTTAGGGTGAGTTACCTGGAAAAGATTTTCCGGGGTTTTCCCTTATCCTGAAAGACGAATGTCGGGTAGCTCTAAGCTCCATGGACCCCGGACTCATTTGAGCATCATTTCACCCATTTCATTCATCGTCCGATATGACTTAACGTTGGAGGACGTAAATTATAACAAAAACAAAACTATACATTTTATGCTACCTATTGTAACATAATTGTAACTGTTAAGACAGTCGCACAAATTACTGAAAAATTCATTTCGGTGATATTTTTAAGTTATAGGGGAGAAGTGTGTGTTAATTTCAAATAAAACTTTACATCATTTACCATGGAATTTGTGCCTAAAAAGTAACAGCCCTAACAGCTACAGTGCGTGTACGTAAAGAGATCTTCACATTCGCAATTCTGGTACATTAACAAGTCACACGGATAAAATGTATAATGATTATTTACGTCATTTTTCTTAGACATTGGTTTCACACTTTCCTTGCTCCCTCCTTGAAATGTGCGGTAAATAAAAGAACCCCTACTTCTTCCACAGCCTTCTTGATTACAGCATTACGAGTTCTTCCGGCTACCATGTGTGTTTGTTATGTTGATGTAGTTCTTGTAGGGATTACGGACCCTCCGTGCTACGCTACGATGAACACGGCACCTCCCTCACACGTGAAACACATTTCCTCTTTCCTGCAAGTAAAAGGTATAGGTTCTTGCTTGTAATATGCAAAACTATACCTACGGGGCTCTTTGTACATACATGCGGCGCAAACTGGATGCAGAAAGATGTTCACGCATAACTTTGAGCCAGGGAAGGTTTTCTGTGAACATCGTCCTTGATGCAAGAGTTTGAATATTTATTAATAACTGTCAAACAGAATCTCCAGTAAAACATTCAAGGGACTCGAGTCTTAACAAACATTGAATTAACGTAACTGTATAAGAATATGGTAGTTTTGTTAATTAGTAAAACGAACTGATGTGAGATATCATGACTTTCTACTCACTAACGTTTTCTGTTTTCTTCTTCTAATAACTAATTATACAAAGGCTTATTCTTTCATCTACTTATTATTAAGATAAACATTTGCAAAATGTTTTCAACATGTTTTGTTGTAGGTACTAGGAATATACAAGAGGAGGAAAAGCGATAATAAATTTCAAAAAGTGGATCACTACACTTTGAAATTCAATCATTTACATTACAAAAATAAAGAAGAGTGACATAAAATTTGCAAAGCGTATAATAAATTATTGTGTCCAGGAATGGGCACATGCAAAAAAGAAAAAGTTCCATGTATGTGTTTCACCGAAAACTAATTTTTGCCCAGAAGTTCGTATCTGTGTTACCGGGTTTCTCCTGAAGACGCGAATCCGTTAATGTCGCCCCTGCCCCCAGATAATGCTAACGGTGGGAAACAATATATTTAATAGATGAGTCAAAATAAAAAATTCAGTGCCATGGCTGGGATTTGAACTACGGATCTTCTGGTTTCCGTCCAGTCGCTCTAACCCATTGAGCTACCATGGCCAACTTGCCGTCACGACATTAAATTCCCCATTTGACTCGTATATTTCCCCGGTAGACCACTAGGAGTTCTCGCATTCGAGATACACCGTTTGTGGCAACTTGAAATCCAGGCTTCATCAACTCTTATTATTTTAGTTAATTAATGGAAAGTAATCATTTCCTCACACTAGCCGTATATAGGCTAAGGTCTTTAATAGACCAGGAGATCCGTGGTTCAAATTCCAGCCATAGCATTTAATTTTTCATGTTGACTATACTACAATACATTTATTTATATGTTGCGTTATAAAATATGTTCGAAACTATATCTTCTGCTCCTATACAAACCTCACACTGCTTTTGAACACATTATTGAACTTTCGGCAAATTTTTGCAGTCCAAATTTTTGCAGTCCAAATTTTGGAAGACGTACACCAAATAGGTACTGTGTTCAATTCGTCGAGCATATGGTGTTTAACAAACGTTTGAGTATTCACCATAGATAAAAATTAGGATTTTGATCTGAACTGTCCTTATTCTGTCATAAAAAACATATTTCAGTGCGAGGCAGCGATTTTCTTTACGTCTTTCCACGACGGACTATATTTCGTCTTAAATTTTCCTTAAAACTGTAGCTTGTCTGTGTTTCATTTTAACACGGACCAAAGCTGTTTGTATTTTTTTACAACCTACAAGCAGTTGTTGGGTACGATAAGAAAGAGAATTTCTGTATACATTCCAGTTACAGCCTACATATATGATTCTTTCTAGTAAAACTTAACACAGTAAACACAAGCCGTTCCTCATTATACATTTATCTACACACATTGAAACAAAATCTTCATATAAGTTCAAATTATGTACCATGCCAAATAACGTAAGACTAAAATGCAAAGGACCTTCATTACTTTTTGTAGACGTATGAAAACAGTGACCTCAGGGCGACCTCATTCATCCCGGAACTTGCTACACGACACCTCTAGGTGACCAACGGGCTGTGAATATCTGTTTAAATAAAAACAAGAAAAGAAATTGCAGAGCATTTTAATTTTAATTTCCAGGATTCTGCGAAATATCCAAAAACCACGTAATTAGATTTAAAAAAAATATTGACAAACTAAAACTAACTTGGTTTACAAGAAGAGTTGAGTGCCGATAAGTACACCGAGTGAGCAGATGGTGGAGATTTTATTTATAACACAGTGAAAAAAATAATCAGATATTATAGGCATCGTTATACAAGCGCGTAGCACGAATTTTCTGCAGAAATTGCAAATCGCTTCCAGCATGTACGTCCGTACTCTGTTGGTCATCAAACATTTATCTTGCACGTATTTCTTTTTTACCAATCATATTGATGATTGCAATTTGTATTTCATTTTATTTAGGTATTTCCATTCGGCCAATTTCCATTCATGAAAGAGAAATATAAGGCGATACAAGGAGTATGTTTCATTTCGCATGCCATTCTACCACATTGTAGAACAAAATGCATTGGTTTCGTTTGACTTTTTCTTTGCATCTGGTATTAAAAGTAAGCGTTCATATACGACTTTGTATATAACTATATAATATATATTGTATATAACATTTATAACCTTTTGTAATTAAGTATAATTTGAGGGAACCCATCTCTGAAACCTAAATACTCGAGTGAGCTTTTGAGTTGATTACCAGAGCCTATGTTTCTATAAAGAAGTGTTATTGCTTAATGTTGAACCCTAAGTTCAAGCTCGGTCGAAGGCAACACAATCTTTTCCGGAGATAATAGCCCTTAGAATAGAAGGAAAATAAAGTTGTGGTCTTGCGTCATAGATTTACAGCATTTAAAAAAAACGCCAAACCCGACAAAGAGGTCTGTGAGGAAAATTATGTGGTCTTCCACGTTCAATGTACATTATATAGATCGGTGAGAAACATAGCAATTAAAGAGCGCCCTAAATATATTCTTTTATTACATTTTGTGCGTATTTATTTTATTGTATATATTATTACACAATTTAAACATTACATTTTCACCGTTCGGACCCTTTAAAATAAGTATGGCAATTCATAGTTATTTTGCAAATGCTTTATGTTCCTTTTTATTCGGCGGAGGAATATAGTGCGTATGAACGCATGAAGGAATTATCTGAGAAGTTACAACAAAGATAAATATTGTTTCCGTAAGGCAGTAAAATAAATGTGACCATTTTCGAAAACTGGCCGTGCATTCTGCTGCTGAGCAGCTATCAGTTTCTCCATCAACAGCAAATTTTCTTATTCTCCTGCCAATGTGTAGTGTGTGTAGTGTTTAACGCCCGCTTTTATAGTAGCGGGATTTATCATGGATTTATCTTTGTTAATAGAAACCTCTCAGATAAGGCACTGATTATTCTTGTAAGAGTGAGAGGGGTACTGACGGGCCTCCCATCGTGTGTTAAGCACCAATGAACGCATCACTTCAGCCAATAGAATTCGCAGGAATCACAAATGACAGATAGATGTTTACTCCACGTAAAGTAATCAGTGCGTTATCTGAGAGGTATCTATTACCAAAGATAAATCCATGGTAACCGTTTGAGCAGCACGACAATACTACATACGGCACCGCAGGCGATGACACTGATGATACATGAGATGAAGATGGAACACCGTTGGAATGAGATGGCGGGGGAAACCGGAGATCCCGGAGAAAACCCGCCCCAGCGCCGTGTTATCCTCCAGAAATTTCACTTTGTGGTCGCCTGGAATCGAACCCGGGCCGCCTTGGTGAGAGCCAAGCGGTCTAACCACTGAGCCACGGCGCGGCCGGTTTTCTCCTGCCAAGAACGAAAATTTCTGAAAGACCATAAAGGATAGATAAAATAAGTTCCTAACATTTTTCGATGCGCTCATTGAAATATTTTCTGTTTATATACGACCTCTTCTCTGCCAGTGTGCTAAGAAGTTTCGGATCTTTGTGTCTTGAAACCTTGACCGTACATTCCTCCAAACATTATATAATATTTACTTCCCTCCTCCTGCCTGTGTCCTCGTATATTTTCAAAGCTACTTCTTGAACGCAGTAAGAGGTATGGTGGGAGGGTTTTATTAAAATGAATTAAAAGCTAGAATAATTATCTTATATTTGAATCAGCCAAATACATCTCCAGTACTTAAAATCCCGCTGGTTAATTAACAAATGTTTTTACTACTAGTTAAAGGTACGTAATATGAATTTCTTTAGAACAGATCCTCGTGATGTAAGAAGGAATTGGACAGATGGTAGCTGCAGTATAATATAAATGTCTGCATTACCATTACTCTAACCAATTTCTTTTGGCACGTGGGAGTAAATAGCCAAGTGATGACAGCTCCTTAACAGGAACAAAAACTTCCATCTTCAGAAGAGAAGGAGCAACAACTAGGAAAAGGAGATGCAGCGTTTTATTGCGCTTCGGTGTTTGGAACTGCCTAAAAATCATGCTGATAGAATTATGGAAGTAAACGGAAATGGTTTTGTACGTGGGAAGCGGTTCAGAAGAAACCTGCAAAACTGTGCACATGGCCCCTTCCTCTGCCGCCTCTATGTGTGTTTTGACTGTTCGTCAAAGGAAAGCCACCCTACAGTCCACAGCTCGTATTTCATATCCGTTTTTCAAAAAGATACACAGACACTATTTACAGAACTGATTTCACAGTACTGCAGTTTACAGCAGGTCCTTTAAATGCAATAAACATCTTCACGAGCATAAAAATGACAAAGAAAATAAGAAGCCATGTGTACATTAATTATATATTAACAAGCATGAAGACAACAATTGGGTCAATTTTAAAATCCCAAATTTTGAGTGATTTAATAAAATGTGAATTCTACATGCTTTAATGAAAGTGTGTTGAAACTTTGATATGTTATAATTATATGACTTCCTCTACCCACTATAATATTTTTATACGTATTCTGCGAATTATTACAACCTTTTTCTATCTTCATATTATGATATATTTTCTGTAAGGGTTTGAGTATACACTTTGTATTAGCTGCGTGGAAGTATACGCAAATGTTTAAAAAGCAGCTCTCTGTATGCTGGTATTGCACGCTGGGTTGATGAATATAAGAAAGGACACACATATCAAGTGTACCTGAGTTACACCAGATGTGATTAACACATACTCCGTACTTAAACGAATTCTAGGAGTTGTGTAGTAAATTCCGTCCATTTCTACAGTTTCACAATTATGTTCTTTTCTCTAAAATTCAGTAAGTATATATTAAGACTTTAAGTTAAATAAAACTAATAACCTTCAAAGTTATAAATAAAAAGTCTTGCCTTTAAGACTTATCTAGTATTTAAATACGTGAAGAGGGCTTTGAAGTTATGCTTTTTCTATTTGTGTCAATATCTCAGGTGATAATCCCATGGTGCTAAAGCTCGGGTTGACCAACCCGGCTGCTGGTCTAGTGCCCACAGAGATACTATCTAACCAATAAGGGGAGGTGATGTGTCCAGCATCAGTATTCCATGGCCGAGAAGTTTGCTTATGTGGCCGCGAATGTTGCCAATCGCAGCACTCCACTTTCCGGACGATGCTCAACGGGCACCGGTCCTTAAAAAGTCTTATCCTCTTAGTTATGAACGAACACGTTCGTATTCCGTGGCTGTGAACCACAGCTCCTGTATCTTAGACATAACATTTTGATCAAAATTACTATTTGAGTCATTTTCAGAAAATATAACAATAGAAGATATCCTATTAAGGTGCTGGACTTAAATAGATAAGTATTTCGACTTTTTCTTTAACGTTGTAGGAAAGTGTACAAAAATGGAGAAAGTCATGCGAGTGCAACATAGATTTTTTATAGCTACACCTATCGTAATCTGTAGTTTTAAATATTTTATGTTAAACTTAAAATGTATTTTTTCCCTCCCTTCGTCACCAATGCTGGTGCTAGGAGTCGCTCGGGTTCCCTCAGAGCGAGGGAGCCGAAGCATTTGACCTGAGATACCAGGGTTGAGGGGTCGGCCCAACGCCTAGGATGAGATGAATAATGGAGCAATTGGTGGAATGATGGTGGTGTAAACCGGAGGACCCGGAGGAAACCCACCTCAGCGCCGTGTTGTCCACCACAAATGCCACTTTGCGTTTGCCTGGGATCGAACCCGAGCGCCTAGGTGAGAGCCAAGCGGTCTAACCACACAGCCATGGCGTGGCCACAAAAGTCTTTAATTTTTAAAGTATAAATTTAAGTATAATTTTTAAAGTATAATTTTTAAATTCCAATTGGAGGATTTTATTATTTTCTTTTGGTAGTTCTTATCCAAATCTTCATCTATTGTTTGAATATATCAACTGTTTATACATATTTGCCAGCAATGAATGTAAATTTTACTAACTTTAACATTACATAATTTATATTTATGTAATAAAATAATCAAATTAATTGATTCTAACAAAATATTGTACATCACACCATTTGAAACAACACAAGTCATCCGCAAAACTTCACTTTCAGCTCTTGTAATGTAAATTACTGTTTGATAATATAAAGTTGTGGTATAATGCATAAATCATTCCAACACATTTAAATCAATACATTTTACGGAAAATATTTATTAACTTAAATTTAAGCGTATAGCGTGACTTGAAGATAAACATAAAGCCGTTGGATTTCTCTTGAAAGTGGTTTTGATAATAACTTCGCGGAAATTGGGATACATAAATTATACCGTTTTCGAAAATAAAGAAATATAACTTTCAGTGACGAATGAACTCGCAGTCCGTTCCGCCTTCAAAATGAGTTGTATCGTTATTTTTCCGGGTCTTCCATGATTGGGTCGGTAATCAAATACTAATTTGGTGTTCTTTCATTAGTGGCACTGTACATGGTGTTCCTTATCATTATGCTAGAATCTCTTCTATGTAACCTTTTGCCATTCTAGGGAAAAAGAAACGTATTGCACTTACCTGAAGAGCAACTTAATAAACTCGAAATACAATATTTTAACTTTTAAGTGCTTCTCTGTTTCAATTGTAAATAAAAACAACTTTTTAGTAATTTATTCTTCTGCGAGTGTTTCCCTGTTTTATAACTGACAATGTGAAATTCGCCCTTTAAACTGGTACATTATATACCATATTGAGCAATGAAACAAATATATTGGCGAGCAAAGAGTTCCACGTTGATGCGACAGTTTGATGCAAATGTAAATAATGGGTGTCGCACACAGTTCCACTTTCCGCTAAAGTTTGATACAATAATGTTTAGCGCAGGGTAAAGCAATGAGGTTAATCTCAGGGTATGCGTGGATATGTATGAGAAGGATGGTTTTAATGACACTGGAATGCCCGTTTTAAACTGGTTTAATGACCGCTTCTTTTTATCAGAGCGTCGAACTTGAAGTTGCCGACCAAGGATTACCATTGTCACTGTTTAAAGTTACTAAAGTCGGAATGCTTATTACTCGATAATACTTAATTAGTTACGTATAAACCGACAAATATCTTCTCTCATCACTTCTGGTCTGCCCTCGACCAAGACAGAAGAATAGGACTGCCCTAATCGGCCTGACGCCGAAGACTGCTCGACCACAGCTGCGCGTTGGTGTGTAGCTTTCACTTTCTGGAAGCCCTCTTTATTCAACCAAAGATTCCCTTTGTGACTATTTTGTCATGTCATTATTAAGGGTCCGAAGAATACCCCATTCAACAAAGTCAAGTACTACCCTTTAGAAATCTGCTAAGGACAATGTTTCTTACGTTTCTTTTGTTAAAACAACTATTCTCCCCCCAACTGCTATTTGACTTCACTGCACCTGCACGCGTTGTAACAAAGAACCAACATTCCTTTGAAATCCATCATGATTCTTTACTTATTGCAATCCTTTAATTTCGGTATCAGCAACTTTTGGTATTTAATATTTTCATTAATCTGTAAACTTAATAGTGATTAATAAAATACTGTGAATTCAGGCGCAATAGTGTTGCGATACCGTCGTACTGGAGGAATATGTAAAAGTCCCTGAGTTTGTTGTGCTTGGCTCCTACCGTCCAAAGGAACGCAGTTATCGGGGATTAAGTGCTGCATCAATCTGATGCACTATAGAACATCTCGCGACTGACATCTGTAAACCATTAAAACGCATCAAGAAATTTCTATGGTTCATATTATTTAAAATCTCTAAAAATAAAAGTAAAAGTTATTAATGTAACTGGCGAAAAGTTCTTTGTAACCAGGAAAAAGAAGAACATTACTACATACAGTTGCACTGTAATGCTCCGTGTTTCATGGTATTCATTTTAAACCTTATCTTCTTCCTCCACCGCCTGCTTCACAATTCTGTTCCTTTTCCTGCTACCACCATAACCCTATTACAGTCATGCCGCAAACCCATATACCACGCTCTTATTCAATTTCTTCAAGAAAGTGATCTACACATTTAGTCTCTCCCACTCCTCTTAAGTTTTCCTGTTCTGTTTTCCCTTCGATGGCCATATGGGATTTTCCTTCTGTTTTAAATATGAGGGACAGAGATACAGATAGATCATATTTTATGGGTTAGATGGATTAGATTAAATTGAATGGTTGGATTAGATTAGATGGATGGACTAGTATATGTATGGATTAGATTAGATGAATTAGATTATATTCTATGCATTAGATTAGACAGACTGGGTTGATTCAACATTTTCACTGCCACAAATGACCTGATGTCCTAGCACCCACAACATTTTGAGTATCTTGCGGAATGCAGGGTAACGTGAGCAACTTATGTTAAATCCTTAAATCCAGTGTTTAGATTTCCACTTGTCATACATATTTTCAGGATAGCTATGAGAATAAAATTATGGCAGTAGTTAGACCAAGCATATGATTATAATACACAAAATATTTTGTATTATTGTTAAGTGTTTATTCTGTTTATGTCCTAAATATTGCAGTAGTAGGTATATTCTTCCTTGATCGATGTGGTGAAAAATGAAAAACTTATGAAGAGCTAAGTTAAAATTGTGGTGTGCATTTGTTTGTTTGTAACTAGATAGGTTTGGATATGGTAAGGAAAAAATATAATTACCTACTAACTGTGGATATAAGCAAGTTTGTTGCGAGAGATTCGAATGATCGTGGTTTTGTAATGGAAACATCTTCGACATAAAATGGGTCTGCATTTGTTGAAAGACTCCAAACAATCATCAAAGGCAAATAGGGATTCTAATAGCAAAATACAGGAAGGGAGACTTTGAATAACGGAGAAAGAAAAGCTGAAGGGCACGGAATGCAGAGGGAAACACAAAACTGTTCGTACTGATGCTTAAAACGGAGAATGGAGGGACTCAGCCTTTCAGTCCATTACGCCGGCTATTTGTTGTCTTTTGTTTTCGCCAATTTTTTTGTGTTTTTTGACCGAGCGTAGCTTTTGTCCGGCAGAAGTCCGTCCCGCTCTTCACCCTCCACCCCCAAACCATTGAATGATAATGAAGAGATACTGCGTAACAAGGGGATGGAAAAGAATTGTCTGTGTGTCTATTTGCCCAAATCCAGTACCGAAAAAAGAGGGACCGCGTTGTATCCTTTTATCTATGCTTACTACAGCGATGCTATAGAATCCAGCATGGACTAGTACGAATTAAAAAATATATATCTGTGTGTGTGTAGGTCGGGTATTATGCGCTGGGTGCTTTTCCTAGGGACTGCACCCCCACTCTTTTATGCTAAAAGTTCACTTTGATGTTGCGAGGGATGCAAACAAAACCTGTGCACACTGCGCCCTCCACGAATACCTTCTCCAGCAAACCAAAGCTTCGTCCTCCTAACTGATTGAACGGTGATTAATTAATCAGATAAGCCCTTTCAACTGTTTCAATTCCGCGACGAGGAGCGCCGCCGAAAGAGGACGCGGTACCATCTCTAGCATTCCCCCATCTGATTGACATCAGGCCGTGGTTTTGTTTGCGTGAGTATTGGGGGGATGGGGCAAAAGGGCAAGGAATTAGTAAGGGGCATGACGGCGGCGTAAGCTGATTGTGGTGGTAATACCATAATTCGAGTGAAAAGACTTCTCCTGCAAGAGGATTTCGTTGTTTGTAGCGAAGCTCTCTGTGTGGCGGTAAATACACAGATGACGTCGGAAAAGGGAAGGGGTTGTTAGAATTATTATCATTGGAGAACATTCTACAAAGTTATTATCTACTCTGTCGTTGTCTTTATGAGACGTTCTGTTACAGTCCCTAGTCTTCAGTTTCGGAATGTTGATAGCGCTTTGATAATTTGTTGTGCTCCACAAGAGGTTTCCCCGCTGTTTGTTCCCCTTCCGCTCTTTTCGGTCTACCTCAACGGTTTAATCTTCCTGTTCAGATAAAAAGAACTGCCTCTCTCCCTCGCATCCGTTTCGTTTGCAAAAATGAAGCAAACCTTTCGCAAAATGTAGCATTTCTGGTGATACTGTACACTTTATATCCCCCTGTTTGAGAGTTGTGGTTAACTGATATATTCTATTACTTTTATACCCAAAATAGTAATCTATCCAAGAGCTGAGTACTGTTTATGGAATCTTAGCATTGTAAATTGTACCAGATAAAAGTTAAATACGTAAAACCTGTGGCCCAGATGGAATAAACATGGACTTCAAGTATGGCGGAACAATATTGAGTTAAGATTGTTGCATCTATTTAATGAATGGTGGCGAATCTACCAAATTCCTGCAGACTGGAAAATTTATGATGTAATTTGGATCTTCTAAAGAGGGCAAAAATATGTACGTATAATTGTATAGGCAATCTACAATCTACAAAGTTTTCTCAAAAATAATCGGCTGAATGTTATAACAGAAATATGCGAACACTTAGAAAGGGATTCTCATAAATTGATAATATTTTTATTATTAGAAAATTTTTATAAAAACGACAAAATAAGTAAATTATCAGATTTAGAACTGTCTGTGTACAGTTTACATGAGTGGAGAAGACAGCACTACAACCCGAAAATCTTCGTTAGTAAAATAAACGTTATCCAGTTGACTCAAAGATTGTTGCTGAAAATAAAATATTGAAATAAGTTTCCACTTTTGATTATTTAGGGTGCGAAATAAATTTGAATGAAGACAGACGTGTTCAAAATAAAACGAATAACTTTCAGTATATATGTGGAACTATACAAAAATGCTCTAAAAAGACAAGGTTAGAAAAGACTCATATTAAAATGTTATGAAACAATGGCGTTACTTGTATTATTCTAGGACAGTTAAACTTGGATTGAGTAACAGAAAGATAGAAGCATTATACAGTGAGCAGAAATGAGAATATTTATGAAATGTGAAAGGTTGCTCAAGAACAGATCATATAAGAAATGAAAGTACAGACACCATTTAATTTAAATGATAAGAGAGAACACAGCGAAAGTGGATGGTTGAATGGATGATGGATGAAGAAAGATTTTTAATCATTATAAATAAGTATAAACCTATGGGACGAGGAGCTGTGGGATCACTTAGAAAGAGATGATCTGAATTGTGAAGTTGGAACAGGCAAATTGCCTAGACCATGAAATGAAGATGATGATAATAATAATAATGATGATAAATCGTGAAATAATTTGACACCCATAGCTGAGATAAGCGAGAGCGTGTTCATATGTTCGCAAATGAGGCGTTAGCTTCTCTCCTTGCATTTCACTTATCACCAGGCGCTTTGAACTGGTAAGCAAGACTTGTATACATTCTCTTCCTGGAAAGAAGTGAGCAGGTGTTACGGACTGTAATTTAGTCTATTATCAGCAGAAAAATGTAAGTAATTTTACATTAATATCTTAATTGTTCTTTATGTAATAATCCATAGAGGTTTTTTGCATCCACATTTCTCAGAATAAAGAATATAAGAAAATGATTTTATCTTTTCTATAGAAGCCACGCAACTTGCAATAACAGTATTATTTCATTCCTATAGGGAATATGTACTGCTGTTATTGGCATGCAAGCTAATTATGCACGATATTGAATACAGCAACAGCCTGACAGTAGGATTTTATAAATACAATGACGCGTGAGATATACACATTAAGAACATATTCATGATAAAGCGAGTTTCTATATCTGCATGGTATTTAAAATAGAATAGTCTACTAATTTGTCAGCTTTACATTTTGACAATAAAGTGTTCTAAATTATATGTTTGTGCATTTCTGTGAGAGTTATGTGGCCGTGGAGTATATTGTTATTAGCAGAGCCCGCTCGTTGACCGCCACAATGCCGTTGTCACCCTTGAACCTTACATTTAATTCCTTTGGCTTATGAAGACACAAAATGCTTCCAAGCGTTCCAGTTCCAATGTCACAATCAATAACTGTTCCAAAATAATAATTATGTCAGAGTGTTTATGCATAGCTCTTGGTTCGTTGCTGTACTTATAAATTTTCGTTCCGGTGGCATTGAAACGCGATGTTTTTCTCCTCTCTTTCTCCCCTCCTCCATGCACTGTAATGCACTGTAAACAATACACCTGAACGCTCTCTTAGGTTAGTTAAAGGGTCGCACGATCGCCATTACCGTAGTAACCACCATGTACTGATTTACATAATGCTAATGGTTATGTGTTCCAAAACAGCATTCCGACTGCTTTTCTTTCGCACGTATATCGTAGATCTCAATAGCATTAAAAATCTAATTGGTCAGAAAATTTTAAAAATGTAATTTGAACTTGCAAGTTGGAGCGGATCCAAGATACATCATGTGGTCCATTTTATAAAGTGACATTGTAGCTGAGATATTCATAGCAGTAAATCGAAACCAGGTTCTATCAAATAATTTAATCCGCTGATCAAGTGTTTCATTTATTAGCTGGAGTAGAGTTCGTTACCCCAGCTCCATCCAGTAGAAATCGATTTATCTATATCTAACTTCAGCCTATAAGAGACTTCAGAATATTTTCTCCGCGTGGAGTAAATTGCGTGATAGGATCCAATTTCGTTTACTCCTGTGAACATCTCAATTGCAGTGTCAGTTTAATTATAAAAATTGATCGTAAATGCATGAACTGCAGAAAATGCTGCACTGTTTAGATAAAACTGTTATTGAATACGGAATGAAAATATTAGAAATAAATATAAAACTATGGCTTTTAAAGGAATGAACCTAGTTAGATCTAAAATAGTGTTGGAGAATGTAATAATAGACCAGGTATCACACTTCAAGTATTTAGGATGTAATGTCTCGTACCAGGGAGAAACTGGTGTAATAGAGAAAATAAATCAATTTAACTAATATCAGGCACATTAAGAAAACATTAAAAAACAAGGCCCGTAAAGACCCCACAGTAAACCTGTTCAAATCAATGGCAATACCAACTCTGATATACGGATCAGAAACATGGACATCAAAAAGAAATAGTTCTAGATACAGACATCAGAGATGAAATTTGTAAGGGCAATAGCTGAGTATACTAAAAAAGACAAAAGAACGGTGTCGAGATATTAGGAAAGAACTAAAAGTGGAAGAAATAAATCAACAGAACAGAATACAGAATAACAACAGAAATAAATGGGAAAAGCATGTTCAAAGAATAAATAATAACAGAATATCTAAAATAGCCATAAATTATATACCCAAAGGTAACTGATGTGACAGAACTGACTAAACCTTCCCACAGAAGGCATACCGCGCCTCTGATGATGTTCACCGCAGATGTGGACGTCAAAACGCCAGCAGACCCTAGCTTATCAACCCGGAATCTACTAGTGATTATTCTCTCCACATTTTCACCTGACACATGCGGTCGTCTGGCGCTCTTCCCTTTGTATAGGTACCCCGTCGTTTCAATCTGATGTGACGAGTATCACCTATCAATGTGTTCAAATAAACACCTGCTAACCTCTTCATTTTACGTTCTCCGTAAGCCCAAATCTCAATAAATGGTGTTAAATTTCCAATAAATGAGTTGCTACATCATTGTGCAAATTTAATGAGTGCTTATTTAACAGTTAATGAGTTCAGCGAAACATAGTATATCATTAACCAGTATTACTTTTTATAACGTTGAACGTTTAATAATAAATGGTTCAGTCATATTAAAAGCTTAAAAGACTATACAAATAATATCTGTTACAATCAAAATACTTTCTGTGAAAACTTTTTCTGTGGAATATTTTCACATCCTTTTTACAAATTATTCATAAGAGCCCCCAATTGCTGTTGATATTTAAGAAATTTGACCAGCATGGTTTAAATATACTTTATTGTAGGTATCCACAGAGTAGCCTGAGGGAACGATCAGATGTTTAAAAAACATGCTGGCCTTGATATTGTATACTATTTGTACGATCTCATGAGAAGCAACAAAAAGGTGTCAGCAAAAGGGTGTTATTTAAATTATTGAAAAATACAGCCAACTGCTATCTCGGAAGCGAAAGAAGCAACAAAATCGCCTATTTTTCATAAATTATTTAAATTAAATGCACTGATATCTTTGCAGTAAGATTTTATCTATTTATGTTTTCACGATTATGAACATTCAAAATTCAGAACAAAAATTATTTTATTTATTCCACAAATGAAAGCACCTTTAAGAAAATAAAACTCAGTTATCTTCTTTTTCTTCACGTTCTTCAAGTTGCAGAAGTTCGTGAAAATGTTCGTCTCTATATTTGAAGGTTGTTAGCTTAAGTGTGATATCGAAATTTTGAGTGGTACACAAACTCTTCCTCTACAGTAGGAAGCGGCAGAGAAAGTAAAAATTAAATGTGTCGTACTCACATGCCATTTTTATTACCAACTTTACAAGCCAGTATTATCAAGCTTATTCTTTTTCGGGTGTTTGCAGAAAATTTAAGATCATACATTTTATTTGTCTTAACGTATTTAATTTTAATAAAAGCATTAGTTATTTTTGAGAAAATAAAAATTATCCAAACCTTTCTGCATGTAAAAGCGGTAGGTTGGGATGATCATTTTTAATCTTTTCATCTTTTTTTTTAATTTTTAAATGTTAATCCTTTTTTATCTTTTTAAACAGGTGTCGCATTCAGGTGCTGTTAACCAACTGTTCGTTTTTTAGTTATACTGTTCTCTCTTTCCCTCTCTTCCTCTCTCTCCTTCCATCTTTCTTTCTCTCTCTCCCTCTCTCTCTTCCTCCCTCTCTCTCGTACAAACACAAAATTACCACGGACCTTTGTCTATAGGTACAGTGTTTTTTTTTCTTCAGGTATTTTCAGTATAATCTAGGTACTGAATTTGTTGTGGAATACAATACTTTCTCTACTTAGTACAGGAAAATGGCAGATAAAGTAAAAAATGAAATGCATATGGTGCACTTTCATGACTGTCTCTGCTCTTGTACAAAATATTCTTACAAACGCTTATTCCTCGATCTACTTCTTGTTATTCGGGATAAATGTTTGCAGTAATTATCGCATATCTATGTTTTTTAGGTGCAAGGGAAGTATGGGACCACGTGAGCCTTTAAGTAATAGCCAGTTTTTGAGCTGGTCGCTGTGTGATGACTTGGAAATTCCGTTCTCTTTTTGTGTCTAACGGATAAAAACAATGAACTAACTTTCCATTTGACAAATGTACAAGCATTTAAAAATTCAGACAAATGACAAGATATGTCTCTGAAGTAGTTTATTCAGTCATAATGTATTTGGCATAAATTGTGTGATTTAACGAGCTCTACATTTTTTGCATTACGATATTGTCTATTTCTTATCGTTACCAATTATGCATAAGTCGCCCAGAATGAAGATAACTTTCGAGGACATTCCAAGAAAATTCAAGACATTCACTTCATTTGTTATGAAAATATCTAAAATATATGGTATTGGAATAAAAATCACTGAAGCTGCTTTTGAACAGCTTTTTGAACATTTTTGTTCAAAAATGTTCCATCTAAAGGGAAATCAAAGGTAGCACTTTCTTGAAAATCTCCGTGTTGCATCCTTTGAAGATGCTGAACCTAAATACCAAGTTTGGTATTTAGCCAACCTGTGGTTTTGGAGATACGCAGTACACAGTTTCGCACACACTTACATACACACACTCTAGACCTTTTTCTTAAAATGTTTTTATTCAGGAGGTTCCAAAACTGTGGTTTTGATGAAGTTTTGATGTCGAATTTTTTATTAGAATGCAATACTTCCCCTACTTACTATAAGTAGTAGAGAAAGTAAAGAGAAGGTGGATCTTGTATTAAAATGTATCTATACATTTTTGGCACACCATTCGGAGGTTTTCATTGACCAACATTTGCACACAGCTCTGCCGTTGCTCTCTTCCCCAGCGCCGAGAAAGTCGCTAACAAAAGGGAAAATACATCTTTAACTTTCCCTTTGCTTGCATGACAAGATGGGCTCCCTCTCGCTCCCTAAGAACCCCTCGTTCTTACTACACGCGTTTGATTTTAATCAACTTAAGACTCGTCCTATCATTTGTGTGTGCTAACATTTTCATCAGCTCCAAAGTTCCATTCTCCTTGCTTTTCTCTTCCGTCTAATCATCTCCTCTTCCCCTCTCTCCTTTCTTCTCCACTGGCTCCTTTTTACTTCTTTATGATATAATAGCATAAAGTCTTGTGCCGTCAGTATTCTTCTGTTAATGTACTTCATTATCTTTGATTCATTATGAAAGTTGGTTGGAAAGTTTCTCTTGTAAAGGGAGTGTCTTTTGTAGGAGCCAGTGTTCAAAGTTTCTTCAACCAGCCAACCAGCGAACACCTTTGAAGGTATTGAATGTTGTACCCCTTCTCCCTCTCGCCGTAATATCGTAATGCTATCTTTGGAACGAGTTCGTGGGCAACAGTGGCATAAACCTCGCCTTTGTAAAATCGAGCTTACTGAAGTGTAGAGGCAAAGGATAATTAGCATTATGTATTCATAATTAAAATGATCCTACACGGTAAGCATAAAGTAATAAAGGAAACATGCTGATGCACTTCATTGTGGACTACGTTCGCTTATAAGGCTTCAAAATACCGTTTTTCTTTTTGTAGTAAATTCCAATTAATGTGTGGTACAATTAGCAGCGTGGTACAAATAACACACAGAAGTAGGTACACACGAGCGAAATTTTATAAAGTAATGGCTATTATGCGAATGCGAAAACCTGGGCTATCAGTAGAAAGATAAATGTAACAAAAGTAGCAAAAATAACATTTCTGTGGCGGATTGCTGGCTTTAACTACCCCCATAGATGAAATATAAAATAACACAGTTAGGAGTTAATGAAATATGTTCAATATTAATGTAAATCCTAAATAAAGGAAAAGCTAGTGACATAAGCATATTTTAAGAATATTACGACAGACTGGACCGACAGACAATAAGCTACATACCATAAGACAGGAAGATTTGAATGGTCACAATGAAGATGAGAAAGTGCTTTCAATATTCCTATTTGCGGAACAGGCAAAAACGCCCTATCTTGAAAACGACAGTGGTGATATTTCTGTCTTAATATACAAAGTGTATGTTAATATCTTTTAATAATTGATGTCAATACAGTTTTTATGGTTACTTTGCCATTTTTCTAAACTGTGCTCATAGGCTCCATACACTATTTTCCAGACTGCTGGAAGGCGTCAGTCATGTCCCATGTCCCAGCTTTTGGGAATTTATCATGCAATTTATCATGCAAGTTCTCATGCAAACCAATCGCGTGCATTCGCAGGAGTTCGGGTTTCTGGAGCGTTATATCAGCCGCGATTTTCATAATCCTCAATAAAATGCAGTGCATTCCTGCTCATTTCATAATAGTTGTCGTTTTCTGCCCGCTGCTGTTGTTATAGAAGTCGCAATTTAACGAAGGTTACGTGCTACTTCGACATTTTTCCACCATTACAGGATCGCCAGATCTGGTGATATTTGGGTTAAGTGTCATCCATTACGGCAGCTCCTCAAATACCTAACTGCTACACAAGTTGTAAAGGTTAGTTATTTTGCATCTGTTAGTTTGTTCCGGTTTTGTACAGTCGTGGCTGTTCAAACTTTGCACGCCAACCGATTTATCACCAATGAATTCACGGATTTCATTAATTGCATTACATGCAATTTATCATTGTTATAATAATTAAAGTAATTATATGAGCATTTAATTATATTTTAGGTGATTTTAATTATTATATATTAAATATTACATTTAACTAGAAATTTTAAAAGTTTTACAATGTTTAGTACGAGAGTGTCCGTTTGTGTGGACTCAGGCAATTTAAATGCCTGGTTAGATAAGTGCGTCGAAAATATATTAAAAGTATCTTTAAGTTATTTTTTACATTACAATGATTTACAGTAATTTGCAACGTTTAGTATCACGTGCCTGTTGTACAACTTAATCTATAACACACTTCATTAAGGTGCGTCAGTTATAGATTATATGTAATAATCAACGATTATGACGGAGAAGGAAGATGATCAAACATTTACAGGGATTAAAAGAATAATACAGAGCTGCATGTATGATATGACAATGATTCATACTGTTAACAGAAGAGCAAAATATTGCGTCATTTGTCATCTTCGTTTTTTTTTTTTTTTTTTTTATAAGCTGAGTAACATGTGTTGCCTATTGTGACCAAAACGTGTAAGTGGATTGCCCAAGGTATTACTCCTGATTGTAGCGCAGAATTTCTCAAACCTTCGCTCATCTTTGAGGTCTCCATGCGATATTGTCAAGGGCTCCGTGGCCGTTCCAAATAAATAATTGAAATTAAAGATTTAGAAGTCATACATAATGCAGAATTCCTCCACTTTATATGTCCTCTCTTCCTCTTCCCAAGAACCAAAAGACTCGTCATAGGAAATGTTTCCAATTGGTAACAAAGGTTGGGAACGCCTGTTATAAGGATACCAACTTTTGAACCGAAACAGCGAATCACTAATACCTTGTTAGTAAATAATTATAACAGTGTTCTCGAATCTCAAAAGAATTGGCTGATATTGTTGCCTTTTGTAACAAAAATAATTTTAAAATCTCCAAAAGCTAACTTTGTTACTTCTTTGTTCAGCTGCTGCAAATCCTTGGCATAATAGTCATGTAATTTGGGATGAATATAGCTATACGTCAAATCATAATTTAAAACAACTGTAAAATTGCTTTTTAGCTGAATTTGAAACATTTTGTTGCAGGTAGTTCGCTTCTGCTTGACAGATAGCCTTCGAGTTTCATCCTGTACCACCTGTTTATTTATCTGATGGTCACTAAATTTAGAGTTTCTTTCTGCAGTTTTATCGCTTTTGTGCTGTCAAATGCAGATATCAGACCAGTTACCCAGTTATGTCCATTTTCTAACATAGAGGGTCCATGCTGTCAGTATTGCTCTTCACGACAGAGGGAGCTAAAATTCGATATCGAAATTGCCGTTTTAGAGTTCTCTGAATTTATAACATTGTTATATTTACAGAAAATGGCGTTAGTGGCAGGTACACTATTTATAGCCTTCCACGTCTCTGGGTAGATTTCCCTCATTACAAAACCGACAAGAATTTGCTGTACTAACAAGGGGAGTTGCAGTTTCAGGATTCAGAAAAGCATTCATTGAGGTATTGTGGATACTTTTTATTAACTTGCTTTTTGTGCTCGAGAACAAAAAATGTTATTTTCAAAGAGACGTTAGTTTTCCCTACTCGTTTTAATGACAGGTTTTGTATTACCGAACCAACAGCTCAAGTGTTAGCAATTCACAGCAAGTTTTAGATTATAGAATGGAGTTGATTCAGTTGTTGGTTGAACATTACTATTTCATAGGTAGTCTTGCGATTGTTAATGCAAACATTTTATTTTACGAGCGTTTGTGAAGGGAAGAGGTCTTCTGGAAATTATTTTACATGGCCCAGAAAACTAGCACAATGTTTTTTCAATACTCATTTTATTTGTAATTCGAATCTTTTGATTTGGACAACAATGTTAAAAAACTGAATATCACATATTTAAACAGGTAAAAGCCTTAGTGAGTGGGGAAAAAGTTTTAGATATGCGTGCATTTTAATTTAAACCCCATCTGAAGTATGATCATACTGAAATCAGAGTTTCATCAAACGCAGTCATCTTGTACTTTTTGTGAGTTTTGTGAATATTATGAATTTTATAGAAGCATTAGCGGAAACTCTCGAAAGTGTATTCATTGTTTTCGAGAAAACAACCAAGTGATAATGGGTGTCAAATATGTTGGCTTAATTATGTTTTATGAACTAAACAGCATTCAAGATCCCTTCACATAAAATACTACATTTCAGAAAATGTAAACATTATAAATCTAAAAATGACAATTTATATTAATTGCGCTGCTACATTCTTTCGGAATCCTGAATATTTCCCTCCGTTTTATCTAATTGTTTATTAGTAGGTAGTTGCAGAAGCTTTCAGTTATTATTATTATTATTATTATTATTATTATTATTATTATTATTATTATTATTATTATTATTATTATTATTATTATTATTATTATTATTATTATTATTATTATTATTATTATTATTATTATTATTATTATTATTATTATTATTATTATTATTATTATTATTATTATTATTATTATTATTATTATTATTATTATTATTATTATTATTATTATTATTATTATTATTATTATTATTACTATTATTATTATTATTATACACCGGTAAATGCTAGTATGTGACTTACCAGTTCAGGCAGCTATAGGTCCTTCACTCAGTAGAAAAGAGAACCGCTTCCTTATTTATAAATTATTTGGTATCACTAGTTTCATATAATTTGCACAAGGGCATTTTATTTTCTGAAAATGCCTTTTCTTCCGCTTACCTAGGAGGACATTGGACCCACAAATTCAAAAATCTTAAATCGAGATGTTGCTGCGAACCTAATGTTTTTTAGCTTGCTTGGATGAAGAAGAATTTCATGGAAAATATTTAAATAGAAAGAAATATGTAATGTTTATTTTCAAAAACATGGTTCACGCTTCCCCTTTAGTTCATTGATCGCTCTATCACATAAGAGATCAATAAAACTTTCTGGTGGAAACATTTAGATTGCAGTTTATAGCAATTTTCGAAGTAGTTAATAGAATTTATAATGTTCCAATATTTTAAGCAGTGAACCTTGAAATGGGCTATTTTGTGTTTTATTTTTGCTAACCACTTGCTGTAATTACAAGAGCAGTAAATGTTGCTATCTTACCAGTCTCCTGTGCTACTGTTTAACCAAGATGGAAGTGCTAATATGAACAGTTCTTTGATAGGTGTAAAAATAAACGGTAACTGCTAAAAACAAAGTTTTGCGATTACCAGTTCCCACACACCAGACATTTTTCTTTCCTTTTCTTTTCTTCAAAGAAGGGTTAATAATAATTTGTAGTAGCATTCTCGTTTGTGACGAATCCTCCTGGAAATGGACGCGCTATCTCTGTGGTATATCGCGTGATTATGATGAAAAGCAAACAAAGACAACTTGTTTGAGCTCGTGAAAACTTAAGCGTCATTTTCCCGCATTTTCACGGAATGGCGCGCGGGACACAAGGGGCGTCCTTGTGACCGACTGGAAGGCAGCAGACCGTGTTTCCACATCACACATGCTTCACACATGTGTGCGTGCTTGTGTGTGCCCTTCAGAAATACAGGTGGTGTACCGCAATAACTGGCGAAAACGTTTAAGGTAGCCTCAGTAGCATTCTTTCTTGGCACTGTGGAGTACGTGTTAAAACGGTATGCTTTTTAAGGCAAATGAGAGATCAAATTCATGTTATCAGTTTTGCTTAAGAAAGATAGCCAAATGTAGCTGTCGTCACGCTTTATTGGTGTAAATTCTCTTTCCAAATACCAATGTGTTAGAACGTACCCCTACACATTATACTACCTTTTACACTTGAAAACACTGGCAAAGCCGATGCACTTGGTCTGAATAAATGAATGAACGAATTTAGTGTCCAAAATGCATTTAATATGGATGACAATTTTATTTTAAAATGCATAAACTTAACTAACCACAAGAGTTACTTATTTCCTTAGGATTTTTACATATAGGCAAGCCTCATTCATCTAATTCAAAACTAAGTTCAATGTATTGCTCTAAAAGCTTCCTACATTTTAGGTATTCATTCTGAGGCATTTAAATTTTCACAACCGAGTAATTATGTAGTTAAATATAGAAAATTTTGAGTTATCGTCCATTTGTCTACTTAGTATCTTGTCCATATAAGTTACCTCAATCAAGATTAGAAGTCGAGCCCTCCAGATTGAGGTAGACACATTACCTCCCATACATACGGTGGTGGTTTTACTTAATATTTTTAATTGATTGACTGATTTATTATATTATGCTATGTATTTTTAATACAAAGTGATCTTGTTGCTTGTTTCCAATCGGAACCAAGTTCTTGCTGCAGCTTGCTATTCTAGAGGTATGCAGGACTCGTTTCAAATGTTTGGCGTGGTACTTGATATACTTGGGACATTAGGTACGTTAAAATGCAGTTTAGGGAAGTTTATGCTTACGCAGACTTAGGAATGTATGGACATTTCTATCGAAATATTACTCCCAACTGAAAGCGAGGTCATATAAGAAAGAACATTAACCTAAAATTTTGGTTTGGGCAAACTTTTATTAAATGTTGATTTCCAGGTTTGTTGATCTGTAAGTGATTAGAAATACGAAGCCCCGAAAGATTACCTCCACAGCTCTACGGGGCACAAGTAGTACGCTCAAAAATAGGTGAATTCATGAGGACTGAAAGAAAGTAATTTGAAGCCTAGCCTATTTGCTGTCCTTTTGCTAAACCTAGTAGCAGTATTCCTTAAGTAATAGAAAAAATCGCCAATCGCTTAGGTAACAAGCAAACCTGCGAAGGTCGCATGCAGAAAATTATAGGTTGTGGTTATCTATAGTTGAAACTGAAAGAATTTAGAACTTTATTTCCCTATCGAAGATAAAACACACTATGAAATACCAACCCAGCAAGTGTTTCTACTTTACTATGAAACCATGTAACAAAAAGTAACCTTAGAAATAAAGTTTTCTGAGAGGTGTATGTTTCCATAATCAGAAGGAAGCTTTGTTTTAAGCCATTTTATTAAAGGCAAGTAAATACTAGTTTTTGATTCCTTTACCGTAAAATTAGGGTGAGAATTCAAAAATTCGATATTGAGGTTTCATAGGAAATATATGTTTTGAAGTCATCTGAGCCCAGGAAAGATTTTAAGAAAAAAGTCCTAGAAAGAAAAGTTGGTTAAATACCAAACTATATAAAATTATCCAATGTTACGTTAGCCATGTTTAAGACTCCCATTACTACGTAAATATGACGCGCGGTAGCCTGTCTACCTCGTTAGCCACGGCACCACGGTTGTGATGTCACAATAGAATTGACAACTGTATCAGACCTCGGGTGCTAATAACCTCAGCTGTTGTGCGCCCTTAAACCCTGCTGTTGCTGCCGCTGCCGCTATCAGGCCTGTAATTCACGAAGACACAGACAAGCCCTTAAAATAATTAATTATCGCTTCAGCCTACTGCATTCTCTTATTTGCATTGTACCTCTAATCTGTAATAAAAAGCTTTTATAAATGTTTACTATCTCAATTAACGTGAAATAGAGGCATTAGCGTTTTAAAAATAAGTTGTGCAATAATGAATAGAGAAAGTCGTGTGCATGCACAATTTTTGTAATAGAGTTTGGGGTTATAACGCCAAAAAGAAAGTATATCAGGGCCACGCGTGGAGAGAAAAAAATAGCTGAATGACACTATAAGCGGCAGCACAAATTCTTCCCATTCATCTGTTTCACATTTCGTTTAACCTTGGACCACATGAAGAGGCTTCTGTTGGACATAAAAATCCTGGTCTGTCAGAGCCGGAATAAAAACAAGAGGGCAAGAGTTTTACAACTGCCAAAATGCAGCGGAAGGAGAGTTAAAGGAAAATCAGTGCAAAGTTAATTCGATCCGAAGTCCCCACAGCAGCTGCAGAGAGGTTCCACTTGTATCTGTGTGTCTTTGTTCTTGTAGCGGGCCCGACTGGCAATTAACCCTGCCACAGGAAGCGATACATCACAGAGTATAATGACCGAACACTCGTGTGGCATAGCGGTTACACAGTAGGGATGAAGAATTGGCAGATGAAGGTGAGGGAGAGAAGAAAATCCTCCTGGATATCCAATTTCAGCCAACCCCTCAGAGTTTTTCTGTTCTTGTCTTGAGATAACCTAGGTCTTGGTCACTACGAGTCCTGGGAGCAAACTTCGGTTCAGAGTTTTAACTATTTACAAGTCAGAACAGTTTGAAAACATACTTTGGACATACCTCATTATAGAGCAATGCTACAATGTCGTTCATATGAAAAACTCTCCCTTTATCCAGTAGAGACATATAGTGTTCATTTATTATCTGTCTAAGAGTTGTTAACAAAAATGCCCAGAAATTGAAAAAACTTAAATGCACGCTTTTCATGGTTGTAACTTATTTGAGAAATTTCGTAATGCCAGTGTCATAAACTACTTATAAAATAACATACCGGTAACATATGGTTTTACACTGATCAGATGATATTGCACAATATCGTAATACTGATCGTGCAAAATATGGCAAAGTTGTCACCAGCAATCGTGGACGTTATTTAAAGAAAAGTACTCGTAGATCTCGAAAAAGCATTTGAGAGAGTAGACTGAACAAACTTGCAGATGTGATGTGGACTGAAAAGAAGGAAAAGCCCTAAATAGTCTGTGAAGATGTCAGATATTAGTAGAATAGGAGACGTGCATCGGGGATCTATTCTTGTTTGTAGGAATTCGGCGGAGAATGCCTTCAGAACAAAGGAAACATGGTAATTGGAGAAATAAAAGTAAAATGGATAATATTTGATATTTGCTCCTTATGGTACTTTTGGTAAAGGAGGAAACATGCTATTGGATATTTAGGTGAATAATGGTTAGAAATTCGTCATGAAAATTGTGCAGAAAAAGGGTCAAAAATCTGATACACTTGCGAAATCGAGGCATAGATAGATACAGCATTAGATACTTGGGATCCGCTATAATTATTAACAAATGTTGTCAAGACATCATAGGGTAGCAGTGGCAAAGGAAACAATAAGAAAAGTAGGATGCCTTGTATACACGTGGCTCACACTGTCCACTTTTCTAAAAGCTATTCTTACAAAAGCTTATTATTCTAGCTACTTCTTCTTAAACCAGATGAAATTTAATTAGCATCTACACATTTCGTTATAAATTACAGTTGTAAAGTGATAGATTGTTAAAGAGTGTGTCGCTATGTGATGGTTTTTCAATGCCATGTTCTTTGCAAAACCACGAGAAAAACATGAATAATGATTTCCTAATTGAGTATAATATATTTGAAATTTCAAATCAATAATAATATTTTGGAAATTTATGTAAAAATGTATACGATATAGATTGTGTACTGTAAAGGGACGTGCATTTTCTGTGTATTAAACGTTGGCAATGTTTAATGGTTTACCAGTTATGCAAAAGTCAGAATGAAGACATATTCAGAGGCAATTCCCAGAAAATTCAAGAGGTACATGTTGTTTGTCATGAAATATGTTTAAATATAGTATTTGATTTTCTCAAAAATGGCTAACGATTTTCATTCAACTTCTAGAAAAACTTATCCTTTAAGGGTAGTCTGCGGTGGGGGTGGTCTTTGGAAGGTATTGAACACGTTTGGTATTTAACCAGTTTTTCGTTTTTGAGTTATGCTGTTCACACACGTGTCCTACTCCTAACGGTGCTTCCCCACCCCCAATCCGTAAGTTCAGTCTCAAACGTTTCTCTATCGAATTTTTTTGTTAAAATCCGATGCCTACATTTTCTGCTTACTAGTAGAGAAAGTAGTAAGCCGTTTCTTTGGTGGCTTGCTCTTATGTTGTATTCGCTCCTCCGTCCTCGCTAGTTAGAGACACCATTTCCACGTTCTGATTATTGTTAAGTGGGAAAAATAATATTTAAATTTACTATAAACTATTGTTAATCAAGTAAAATAAGAAGGTAGCACTTCGCAGATTCTTAAGGATACTTACCAATCGCTGAAACTTGGTCAAAAATAGTAAACAATTAGGGGTTAAGCCTTTTAACCTATTAATAAGTACAATTCTCTAGGAACGTTCCCATGAAAACATTTCTGATATCAAAGTGAAAATTAGGGACGTAGGTCGATTTAAATAACCCTGAGCAGAGTGCATGATATCGTATTTGAGTCTTTCTGATATTTCTAACATTGTTTTCAAAACATTCATGAAGTGTTTTGCAAATTTGGCGCACATATGTTATCTGATACCAAATTATTAATCTTAAGTAATAAAGTATACACTTTTATGGTGATGCACAAGCAGGATATCAGTCTAACTAATTATTTATTATTATTATTATTATTATTATTATTATTATTATTATTATTATTATTATTATTATTATTATTATTATTATTATTATTATTATTATTATTATTATTATTATTATTATTATTATTATTATTATTATTATTATTATTATTATTATTATTATTATTATTATTATTATTATTATTATTATTATTATTATTATTATTATTATTATTATTATTATTATTATTATTATTATTATTATTATTATTATTATTATTATTATTATTGTTATTATTATTGTTATTGTTATTGTTATTGTTATTGTTATTATTATTATTAATATTATTATTATTATTATTATTATTATTATTATTATTATTATTATTATTATTATTATTATTATTATTATTATTATTATTATTATTATTATTATTATTATTATTATTATTATTATTATTATTATTAATCGAATGTGTTCCGCCACCAAGCTCACCCAAGTTCGGTAAGTAGCTAAATAGGTAGGTATATTTTGCAAAAGCCAAAACAAAAGTGAACAAACATTAATTTTAAAAAAGTTGACACAAAAATAAATCTTTAGTGCACCTGTTTTCTAGCTTAACATAGAAGTAAATCCATAGCTCACTTATTTTCTAACGTAATAAGTAACATATATCTGAAAGGTTGTTTAAAGGTTATGAATAACTTTAAAGAGCTGAAATGTACGCTTTAAAATGCATAATTGACCAATTACTTAATATTTATGTACAAAACTTGCATTGGTACTTTTTTACACCGATATAAGATATGCTGAAAGGTATAAAGGCTCCGGAGTACTTTGGGTTTTGCAAAATTCACAACATCGCTATCCTTAAGTTACAAAATAGATTCATTCATTTCAAACAAAGAGTTTCTGTTTCTATGTTTTTCCTCTAATTCACTTTAATTTCTGTATTCCTAAAATTAACCATACTTTCTTTTGTATTTCGCATATATGCAGGCATACTTATTCAAACAGCTAGTTTCTGCTGTATTGTATATGCTGTTATAAAGTGTACGGTATTAGAAGGCATATGAGGCGGAGCTAGGGAGGGCTCGCCTAGAGCGATGTCCTATCACAGCCGTGCAGCGTTGCCTAGTTCGGAACGCACAGCACAATCGCGAGAAACAGAAATGTCTCTTTTTCATGCGCCCAAAATTACTACTGGAAATTTGACAATGCAATATACCTTGGTATATGCGGCAAGAAGTTTTGCGACAGTCCGTACATAGACCATTTTTCTACAACGTATGGTTCTCGAGTTAGCGCTTTGAAAATAAATACCTGACTTCCATGTTTATGATATGCTTCAAATTCCAATCTTGCCTGTGTGTTATTGCTTTTCACTACGCAGTACTGAATGAGACATTACCAAGTGTCGTTAGGAACTGCATATATTTATTCATAAATGAACTGACCACGGATCACTGCAGTCAAGAACCGTGCGCGCGTATTCTTTGAAGATACGTTCAAGACCAGTTGTAACGCAAATTTGGGCGTAACGTATGTAACTGTAATAATAAGCAGAAAATTCAAATGTTTACATTGTGTTTTATGAACTGTTAATGTCACTTTCAAAGCTTGGTACCAGTGGCGCAGGTACTAAGAGTAAAGTACTTCTCTCCCTGGCCAGAAATATTATTTTTAATGTGTACAGCTTCTTTAAGGAGTTGTCATCTGAGGAAGTGCGTTATCGGATCAATTTTTCACAAAGCTAGGAACTCACGATCAGAGCGTGCAATATAAGTGTGCTTACTGTGTCGCGTATTGTGAAACAGGGCAAAACTTCCAGCAAAGAAACTGGTGTAACTTTTATTTTATTGAAGCTAGCAACTCCTCTACAAGAAGTCGTTCTCAGAAATCCAGGTACGTCATTTTTAGTAAATAAGCATTTTAATATTGAATGTTGTAATTTATAATGTTATCATAATTATCCTTTGCTGCGTAAGTTTACGTTCTGTCAATTTGTCAGACAACCAGTGTTACTTCCCTTGTTCCATTTCTGGTGCACGCATTGGTTCAGCTCATATGCCTTCTAAAACTGTACGCCGGTACGCCATATACCCATTCATATTTTAGTATAGCCCGCTTATCGTTTCCTAGTATGAACTACGTATGGATGTGGTTCAACCATACAGTGCATGCACATTCAATTCAGTCAGTGGCAGATGTTATATGCAATTGTTAATTTAAATACATAATTTTCTTTAATCTTTCAATGGTGTTGTAGAAATCGATAGCTGTTTTTATCAACTATACAAGATAATGAGGCTTAAGGAGTTTTATTCCAAAATTAGATGTAAGTTCTTCAAAGATTCTACTAGGAATATTGGATTCCTAAGAGTAGTATTGGCATATACAGAATAAAGAAAGATCTTAAATATGTTTCCACTTAGCATATAAATTTGGGTTACTTTCTATTTTCAGGAAAAGTCATTAGTAAAATCATCAAAATGTTTAGGCATCCCTTGTTTAAGGAAGCGGTGACTTACATACAAAAGTCTAGATTTTTAATTTTTACTTCATGAAGATTGAAACAAATGAATGTTTATCATGACAGCGAACTTTCGGCTTTCCTGACGGCAAGAACGCCTTCCTCTTGAGGAAGTGAAAGATGAAGTATTAAGAGTCAAAAGTGGTGCGAAGGCAGAGCAGAAACCATCGAAAGATGTGTCCCACATGTCGCTTTCGGCGAAGGGACCCAAATATTTTTTTCCCCTATATTAGAGCCCCTTATGCCAGACCATAAAAAACAAAAGACGAAGGAAACGGCCCAGACCATAGAGAATAACAATTTATGACCATTGGGTTCACTGACGAAAAGCAGTGAGCTGCTCACTTGGTAGTTATGCACATGGGAAAATGTTGGCTATTTTAAAACTTTTCATCAGAGTAAAAGCGATTTTGACAGAGTGAAATGTCAACTTCTTTGAATAAAGAAAATATAACCAATAAATTTGGAATAATTCTTCTTCTTAATCACTAAAATTCAGACCCTTCTGAATTAAAGTGTATTATTTGGTGCTTTTAATATAACTTTAATGATTATTAGCCCTTTTGGGAATATATATCTCCAACACGAAGTTTATTCCAAAAATATCAATTCTTTAACAGAGTTCACATGTATACATTGTATAAAAATCTTAATGCATTTTGGTCATTTTTGCGTGGGGCTTTGAACTTATGCAAAACACTCGATGTAATGTAATGTACAAGACTGCATCACTGAAGTTCCATTTTGGGCTTAGGTGCTAGTAAGACCGATTTTTTGGAGAAAGTAATTGAAATATTTAGAAATTTATGAGATAGAGCTATTGTGACGGTTTCTTCATTCATGGCTACAAACAGATTAGTGGTTTACACAACCTGAGCGGCTGGGATGGGGATGATGAGTGACAGCTTTATCTTCATTTCGATGCCATGAAATTAGTTTTTGTACACACGTCAGGGGTAAAAGAATGCGTTATTCTGTCGAATTTCATTCCTCTTAAGTCCAATAGTTTTTGAAAATTAAAGTTTCTAGTTTAAAAGATGCAATGTTGCAAAAGTTATATTTCCGTGTATTTCTGAGTGAAATGATAAAACCTATTTTTGCAAATACCATATAAGCACAAAGGAAAGCACTTACGTATATTTTTAAAAGAGCAGAGATGGACCTATATACGGAAGAAACCCTTGCGTTCTCTAGAGCCATACATTTTTCACTTGGACCAAAAGCAGATCTAAAACCTATTTACCCAAATAGAATCCTTCCTATTGTCCCATAGTACACGCCAATAAAACCATAAATTCTCTAAACGCCTTACCTTGTACCCGTAGCCGTCATTATGTTAAAAAGATAGACAAATAAAAAAAAAAAGGAAAGCTTCAAACATTGGATTTTCAATATCTTAATTACAAAGGGATATGAAAATAAAATTACATCCCCCGTAAAATGTTCACTGTTTCTTAACAAATTTTAGTTTTAATTTAATGAAGTAATCCCTAAAAAAGGTACCCATGTCCAGTTTTGCGAGTCGCATTAAATTTTGAGTGTACAAACATTTTCAAAAATTAACGTATGGAAAAACTGCATTTAAGGTTTACATGCAGTTTGAAGCACAGGAAATGTTACCTGTAAACAAATTTAGAAGAGTCTACATTTATAGTTGATTGCTCCCTATTTTTATTTATTTCAACTTATTTCCACCAGATAGCAGCTTACATTAAAATTCTAGACACAAAAATATACACTTCATTAATTTAAAACTAAGTACATATACTCTAAAGTAAAACTATATTTCCATATTTTTATATGAATTTTATATTAATTAAGAAGGGCGATCCTCCAAACTGCGATACTAAAATAACTGCATGTTTTTGATCAGAGAAAGTAAATAGCATGCAAATAAAAGAATAGTTATTTATGATACAAGTGGGAAAAGGAGAATAAAATTACTTTGAACACGAGTGGCATATAGTATTTTTAGACAGTACTGAATATTTATAGACATATTGTAGATAAGAAATGGGTTGTTTTACTTATTTCGGAGACCTGAAACATAACGCGCTGCGATGTTCAATTATTGCCTTGCCATCAGTGTTGGCAACATGACGAAACATTCTATATAAAATCTTACATAAAGGAGGCAATGAAACTAATAAAACGAAAATAATCTAATAACACTTTAATGCACTAATAGGTTAAAACCTTCACAAACAACATTTTAAATTTTACCGGGTTACAAGTTTCACTAAACCTACTGTTCTTTTGAGGATATTGTGATGTTTATAGTGCAATTACTGCAATTCAAAATACTTAGAGGAAGCGGGAATTTTAGTGTTATACTATTTATTATAGGCTCATTGTTGGAATTTGAAAGAATCTGTGGTGCAATTTTCTTTTGTTTTCGATGGAAATTTCTACATTGCGTCGGCAACGGTAGATGATTTCCAACCAAAATGGCGTTTACTTTTACTGGAATCCGCAAGCGAATCTCCCAGAAGGTAAGCAGAGGTTCTTCTGATTAAGGCATTAGTTACATTGTACAGAACCTAAAGATGGCTACATCGGAGTGATAAAAAGGAATTTAACACGGTGTGACAGAATTATCTTCTTTTAACACTACTCAGAGATATCCGAAGCCGGACTTTTAAAGTCATCTGTCTAAAAAATATCTTCTTTGTTTCGGTACGGAAAAAAACAGAGGTAACTATGCTTTTTATGCTACTATCTACCAATGATTGTATATAGATAACCATAACTCTAGGGAAAAAAGTGAGAATTTGAATTAGCACACATATCTTACGAAAATCGCCAAAATTACAACAGGATTGCACAACGTGGCATACCGCCAGTGCCTGCCACGTCCATCAAGAATTATTTAAATAACACGAACCTGTAAATATGATCTACTTAAAAATGAAATAAAAACCAGTTTTCATTCCTGGATATTGTTTAACTACTGTGGTTCTCAGCAGCCCATTCTATATTGGGCGTGAAAGACCACTTAATTTTATCCAGAGACCTTTTATTAGGCTTGAGGTTCTTTTGTGTGCCGTAAATTTACGACATGGAGACGCCAGCTTTACTTCCCTTTCGAAGACTGCTAAGGAATTTTACGCCCGAAAAAATCCATTGAGGGTATAAACCTGCGAGCTCGGGAACTGAGCATGTTGCTCCTAGACCACGAATGACGATGTAATTAATGTAACATGCGTGTTTCGGAAACTGCTAATGTTATAGTGATTTCTATATTCGTATTATAGCTTCCCAGCTGTAGATATAAAATTAACAACGAACGAAGGGGACTTCGTTGGCTGTTAACGGAAAATTAAAGAGATATACAATTTATTTGTTTTACAAATATCTCTGCTATAATTGTTGCATAATTAAAAGGTTAGGAAGTATTTCTCATTTCAAGGGGTTTTGGGTAAGGTGTAGTGTTTCTAAAACCTTGGCCTTGTATCTTTAAAGGGGGCTTGATTAGGTTCCAAATTTGATATGCATCAGACATTTCGTTTTTATGTTATACTATTTATCTGTGGCACATGTATTCCAACCAAAAGTTTGATAATCAGATTTCAAAAGAAATCCATTTTGAGGCTCTATGAATAAATAAAAAAGTGTTATAAAAAGTTCGTATGGCTGCATTTGCATGTGCGTGTGTGTTTATTTGTGTGAGCAGTATAACTCAAAAACTAAAAGTCAGTTAGGTATCTCATTCAGCGTGTTTGAAGGATGGTGCACGAAGCTTTTCATGAAAATCCCCCACCCACTGTCCTCTATATGAAAATTGTTTCACTTGCTTTGATTTTCCAAAGGTGGTTCTAGTTTTAATTAATATACCATATGCTTAAAATATTTACCTGACAAAACGTATATCCTCAATTTTCTGCAAGTGTCTTGATGTCCTCTTCGTTCTGAACGACTTGAGTATAAATGGTATACCTTGAGAAATGGGCAAAAAAACTTGTGACGAAACATCTAATGTCGTCTGTGGCATTAATCACCTCCGAGATATTCCTTTTAGTGCTTTTTTTTTCAAATAACTAATATCTGCTTTTTCAGGTGAGTAAGTCACTATTTATTCTTCTCGTGGTCATACAAAGAGCATGGAATTTGAAAATCATCACAAAACGATCCGCTTTTAAAAATCTAACTGTCGCTTAACATGCGACATGCTTACACTTAAAACAGAATGTGTACACGAGTAAATGAAATTACTCTCTTAGACTGAAAAACAAGCGTGTATAAGAATAGTTTATAGCAGAATGTATTTGGGTAGAATGCGAAACGACATATTTTTAAGTTAATGCTGTTCACAGGATATACATAGAGCAGGGTGAGCGAGCCATTTCCTGAGAATTGTTTATTTAGAGTCGAGGAACCTCAAAGCAAATTTCCAGTAAAATCTCCCTATTGAATTTTTGGGTCGGATGCGATACCTGCTGTACGTGAACGTTAAAGAAATACAAAGTCTACGAGAACCTGCTTGTTTCTGTCGATTGAGATATTTTCTGGGAGTATCGACAGCAACATGTTGACTTTGGAGCAGTTTTTGTTGTGATACACTATCAGGAGAGGGTTCTGATGCAGTACCACGTGACCAGTTTGCATCGTACGTCTCCCGGAGCTCCGCTATGCTACCGTTGCCGCTGTGAATGGGGAATGAAATTGGAATGATGCCGACGTATATTTAGTAAGAGTGGGCGTTTTGGCAAGTGGCTATATAATACTTGTGGGGGCAAATGGATAGCCCAGCTCTTAAGCGTATCTGCATGAAGAGGAGGCATTTAGAACCGGAGGTGAAAGAATGAAAAAAGGAGTGAAGAAAGAAAAACAGAAGTCCTAGGTAAAATGACGAGATAACTTCTGCTGAGGCAAAGGGAAGGCTGAGAAAGGCTGTCAGATTTCATCAGTCTGTTTTACATGGTCCGTGGATAAACACAACCAGAGAAAGAGATAAATAACTTTTTGAATTCGTTACTGGACCTCTGTGAAATTCAGGAAATCAGAGGTCTAAAGACCGTTTTTTTGTTCATGGACAAATATTTAGCAGAGTAAACGATATTATCTCCACCTTTAAGTGACTTATTTTGTAATTTACGTCCTCCAATGTCGTTAGGTCATATCGGACGATGAATGGAATGGGTGAAATTATGCTCAAATGAGCTCAGGGTTCACAGAGCTGTGAGGCAGACTGCTACCATCTACGTTACCGAGGCTGGCTTTTAAATGAATTACTTTGTATGTTGACAATGTGTTTTTCTTCTACCATATAAAATCCTTATCTGAAAACAGTTTAAATAAATTAATTTATGTATGAAAATATTCGCAACTTTATAGAAACAAATCCTATGGGTTACAATGTCGTGACTTTTTCTGCCCTTTTTCGTTGATTTATACATCGTTTCTACAAAGTAATATTAAGAAACCTTTTTCTTCCATATTTTCATGTTAATCAAGATAAGCTTTTGAAGATATAGTTTTATTATACATTTCCTTATAGTTAGAAGGAGTTTGAGGAAATCAAAGATGCAGTCAGATGTTTATAAGAGATAAGAGGTCACTATGTAAATGACCTTTTAATTATGTTCTCCTTCCATATCATTGTGAGAAACTAGTGAAGCGTCCAACATGACCTAACTGGTTAAGAACGTTACACTTTAATAAATGACAAATGTACTTACTGGAAAACTCAAACCTATAGTGGATATCTCAGAAATGGCTTTTGCCACAAAAAAGTTAATTGATATAAACTGTATGCTTAAAAAACATCTATCTACATTTTTGTGCAGCACTGTTTATCCACCACTTATGGTTCAGCTTATAAAACATACAAAATTCTTTTCGAATAAAGAAGATTTCAAGAACTATTTTGTAAAAATTTAAGATATAATTTTATTTTTATGTGAATATCTTAAAAATATGACATTTCAATCAGCATTTTAGAACATGTTTAGGAAAAAACAAAATAAAACGTTTTTCATGCAAAGGGTATGGGATGGGTGATATTCTGGATATTCATGTTCCTTCTTTGGCATAAGCTGACATATTAATTTAACATTATCTAACATTTTTGAGTTATGCTTTTCACAGACTGACACACACACACACACGCACACACACACACACACACACACACACACACACACACACACACACACACGCACGCACGCACGCACACGGAAAGAATTATTCAGAAGTAATCAAAATCTGAATGAACATTAGTGTCGGAATTTTTTTATGGGATGCAATACCTGCTGTGAAGAAAGAAACACTTTACAGGTTTCGGCCAACGGAAAAAAAATGTACGAAATTTTAGCATTCTTCTGTTGCATTTAATGCCCAATACTTTAATATTCAGGATATAAAACAAATTATTTCATGTTTGCTTCTGCATTACCTTTTTCCAATCTCCATGATCAAGCCACTATAACAAGGAAGTGATTTTCATCTAGAATGCTGATTTATTCAACTTGGGCAATAATATCTTCTAAAATTCTGACACTAAGACCCTTCTATTTTCTTTTCTTCTATCATGAAATATCAGTTACCACGATGCAAATTTTCATAACCTAAAACTTCGTATTTGTTAGTCATTACTATAAAGATTATTTCCATCTCCCTTATGATCTTTCTTCCTAAAGTTCTAACTATAAAATTGCCACCAAAATAGTTTGGAACGGTCTACGTCACTTCTTTCGTCATACATAAACCTAGAATCACATTCTAGATATTGTGACTATGTGGGTTCGTGATATTAAAAGTCCAAGTTACAAACACCAAAAATTGCACTTTTCTTCCGTAGTAACATACTTTGTCAACTTTTACAGTCGCAGGATTACGTCCCATACACAATGCAACTTGCAAGGTCAACGACTACAACACAGCTGTTCACGCACGCGAGTTCAATTACCGACTGACTGACTCTGTGGCGGGCGGGATCTCTTTTTATAGATTACTCACATTCCGGAATCTTCTCAATCGGGACGCGGCTAGAACAAAGACGAATTCTCGAGAAATCCGCCTCCTTCTCCCCACCGTTTTGGCGAGCTTTTATCTACACACTGCACTGCCTGTCTCTTTGAACCAGTCGCCCGCGCAGCCTCGATCAAAAATGGGCTCGCGACAATATTGAAAAAAAAAAACTATTTGTTATAATAATTTTCGTATTTGATATAATGGTCCGCTTACTTCTGAAAGACACCCTATTTGCTTTCTTTTTAGAATTTCTTTCAAATTAATAATTCCCTAATTTCTTTTGGACCACTATTCTAATTTCTCACTAGACCGTCCGCGAATAGACTGATGTGTCAATTTAGCAAAATTTAAGGTGTTTTTGTATGTAGTTTACTTTCAGAAAATTACATTATAGGGTCACAGACATTGTTACTAAATTTTCTGTTTTAAATGTTGTAATTAATTTTAGCTTCCTGTCCAAGGCAGATCCTTGACTGCAAATCCTTCTTCTCTCTTTTATTTATCTTAATATTGTCTATCACTTAGAATTCTTTTCGGCCCCGAATCCTTCTTTCCATTATTATTCCTTCCAGTGCATCTGTTTGCAACCAATTCCTTTTTTTTCCAGAATTCCAGGTAATTTATTTTATTCCTACCTATCAGTTTTACCACTATGTTTCTGTCATCCACTTCTTATAAAACAGCGTTATTATTAATCTTATCTCTCCTGTTCACATTCCAGTCTTATCCATGTATTTTTCAAATACTTGCTATCGTATTTCTCCATTTCATTGCAATGTTAAAGTTTTCGACTATGTAGTGACACGCGCCACAAAAATAACACTCAGGCCCATTATTTTTCAATTCAGGAGTTTATAAAAACAAATTTTCAAACACATTGATAATTGTCTTCCCTAATTTGACAAAATTGGTCAAGACTTCACAAGACTGAAGAGTGCCATAAATGTGTATTTACGTTGTCTCTTTGCCAAACTGAAATGTTCAGAACACAGTTATGTACAAAATAGGTAATTTACTATTAGCGTCATAATATAACAATCATAATGAAACATTGTTTCTTGCGTTATACTGCATAGCATTTTCACTCTTTGATATAATTAATGAAATCGGGTTACGATTAAGAAATGCAATGGAAGTAACACGAATTGATGAGTTACTACACCAAATAACATTGCATTACTGCAATATTGTATGTTTCAGAAATCTGCTTGGGAATTTCCTTATGTACCCTCGTCTTCTTCATTCTGTTGTGGTCATTTACGGAGCCCACAACGTATAGACATGATCAGCTTTTGTATGGCGTGAACCATTCGTATGTACAACTTCCCCTGATCGCGTTACCATTTTGTTTATTTCGCGACGCACTCGCAAAACATTACGCAAAACCATCAAATCATTGTCAAAACTTTTGATACTTCCAGCATGTCTTTATTTAATTTCAAGACTTTCAAAGACTTCTGAAGTATTGGAAGCAATTTGACAAGAAAAGTTGTAAAAGTTGTAAACACTCTTGGATTTTTTTTTGTCTGGTTTCCTTTCATTTATACCCCGAATTTAACTGCAAGGTCATATCGGCGGCCGTTCTCCGTTTGGAACATATTGCCTATTGCTGATGGTGTTAACTCGTAAACTTGGGGTTGCTGGTACTTTGGATTTTTAATCATTAGATCACGCACCCATTCATACTTCCAGACTCTGGGGAAGAAGGGGCAATCACCTTGGCTGCAGAAAAATCCTCACCCGCAGTCGGGAATCGAATTCGGGATCCCTAGCACAGCAGGCAGGTACTCCACCAACTGAGCTATGGGGCCAGCCTGGAAATTCTTATAAAGCACTAAATTTGAGAATAATTTGATCTGTAGATATAAGGGGTTTAATGCTATTAAAGTGGTATCCTGGAGTGTAGGCGAGCTCCTTTGTTGTAAAATGTGAGGTAGCATTTATTTCTTACCATACTTTATCGACACATTAAGTTAAATCCAAGTCCAAACAGGTGTTTCATCTAGTAAGAGCAATTTATTATCATGGTTGTTAATATGTGTGTTGCGTTAGAATTATTTGGGAGGCTGTGGGTGAAAACTAAGCTGCTTGAGTATAATGAACTGCTTAGTATACAGTTATGAACATATTAAGCATTCCATTGCATGGATTACTACGAATTTAATTTATCTAGTTTTACATGGTTCTAATTATTGTTACTTATCCCTACTATTGTGTAAAGAGCATATTTGATATATAATGCAGTATACATTAAGTTTGTATTGTATAGCATTGGCTTTGTATATTTAATGTGGTCGCATTAAAGCGACCTAAAATAAATTTTAAAAAATAGCTATTTAGTTATTAATCTGAAAAGCAAAGCTTCCATTTTTATCACGGTCTGCTTTCAGCGCCGTATTTAATTCCAGCTGTCGTCAGGATAGCGTTTTGTTTATATCTTCTTTACGGCTCTACAAGACTGGAAAAATCGTGTAATATATGCTTGTCTATTTATTCATTTATTTAAAAAATAAACTAAGATACTTCATCAGTTTAAACGCAGTTTCATTCAACTTCTTTTCTTTTCCCTTCTTTTATCTTCTTTTCTTGGGAAAGCGGACATACCCTGATTTATAGAAATGGATTATTATGGATAATGGAGAGTATATAGTGCATACATTTTTATTTTTTCTATTGTTTAAACATACTTTAGTACTAACGATTCTAATTTCAGTTCGTGGAGAAATCAAACATGTATCTCTTGCATTAGTCCACAGTTCCTTATTCTCACAATTGCCGACCACGTGGTATATGCGAGGCAGATTTCTAAATGTATCTTCTAGAGTATAATGATTTAATTAAACTGTTTTGATTCAGTATTATTTTTCAGTTTTGTCTCATTGCTATTTCTCAGTAAATATGTAATTTAGTAAGAGGAATTAAGTTGGGACAGCAGCAGTGCATAGAGTAGATAGCAATATGATAAGAATCTGATTATATTAAACTTGATAGACCTGCAAAGCTCTTTCTGTTGCCAAAGCGCAGGATCTCTTTAGACTTTTAAAGTACTTCATGTAAGTAATACTGTAATATTCGCAATAGGGACACCACTTTCACAAATATACGAATAAACTATCACAAAACTTAATTTAGTTATTACTAGGGCTACAAAGTTGAGGAAAACTCCTTTTTTGTCCTTTTTTGCCTTTTTAGCTATTTTTTTATTTATGGTCATTTTTTTTAGCATTTTTGTTTCGTTAAACAGTTTTTTCCAACTTTAACTTCTTTTGGCTTTCTCCTATTCATCAGAGCCTAGCTTAAATTCCAATTTTTAATATGCACTCCCAATGCTGGTACAGTAGTAGGTAACAGGTGAGAGAACCTTTCTATTGTATTCAAGTCTTTAGCACCAGCAAGAGTATAGTAAACTCTCTCTAAATATCCCGTTATTTTTGACCAGTACTGTGACGATGACCTCGAGTTGGGTAGGTTCGTTTCACTGCAGTTTCTCAGCAACAAAGAAAAACTGGACGAAAACATGCCAGAAACTAAGCTTTTGCGTCCTTTTTTCCAATCTTTAGATCCTTTTTGGGATATTTATAGGTCTGTTCAAAGGTCCTTTTTAGACAATTTATAGGTCCTCAACTTCCTAGCCCTAGTAGTTACAATACACCCAAAGATCATACAGACAAATTCTCGTTATTAACTTCCAGTTTATTTTATTGTAATTAAGCGAGTTACTCAATGTAATCATATAGACAAGCCTGCTTTATTTACGTGCAAGTTTTGTTATCACATTTAGCCATCTGCTTCTGCATAAGTTTCACAATGAGTGTAGTGCCTTTACCAATCTGAACATATGTACGTAATGAAATTCGGCACAGTATGAAATAAAATATATTTTAAATTAATTTAAAGTTTTATTTCTTTTTATTTATTTTAATGGATACATCTTGAGTTTCTGGCTTCAGCTATTATACTTCGGCCACGAAATACTCAATTTCAATATGTGACTTAAATGATTACATCACTATACACTACTACCAAATCCAAAGTTCGTTACTAACCGAGAGGCAAAACCCAAAATTGTAGCTCTCTGTTGCAGTTGCTCTGTTTTGTAAGCCCTTTTAAAACATAAAAAAATATATATATATTTTAATTCATGGTAAGCAAAAACGAGTTGCAGCAGTTGGAGGAAGTAATCGTTATTTTATTTCTCTGTCAAATCCCACGTGATTCCTTGCATTTCTAAGTGATAATTCATTTTGTATGTAACTTTTAATTTGAAACAAATATATGTGAACTGAGGAACATGTGATTTTTCTATTAGAGGAGTTGCTTTCTCAACACATTTGTGATGATCATTTGTTTCAGCAGTCGTACAACCAGCACCAACAGGAGCAGCTAAATCTCCAGAGGCTACAAGAAGAGCATCTGAAGAGACAGCAGGAATATATTCAACAACAGCACCACAAGATCCATGAACTACAGGTTAGTATTCTCTCACTTAAAGGTTTATGGTATCTGTCATGAATCCTCAAAAGAAAAGCCACGCATAAATATATGGTTATGCTTCAGTGGAAAATATTCTTTTGTCTAAATTTCTAGAAGAATTAAAACCATATAAACTGATAATCTTATATATATATATATACCTTCCATTGAAACTCGTGTGTGGCTTTCGCGTCTGATCTTTAACCAAATGAAATAAAATCCAAAATGCTCAGACGAGCAAAAATAATTAAGGAATTTAGCATTCCTTATCGGTAATGTTTAAATTTGTGGATCTAAAAGGCGAAACATAGAAAGTATGTATGAACTTTGACTTAATATTTATTGAAGAATAGAAATACCTTTTAAGATAGCTAGCTATTTTATTTCTCTCTCTCTCTTTACTTTTCTTTCTTTCATCTTTATTTTACGATAATTCAGATTAACTTTAATCCAATTACAAATGACAAAATTCACTAGTGGGTAACGATTTAAGACAGTTTCATTTTTTAAAAATATGTATTCAGAAGCAAAAAATTACAAACCGAGGCATTTCACAAAACTATTTTTATCAGAGTTATCCTTTTATTATCGGAGTTTATTGATACAATACTTTTAAAAATGAATTTACTTGTATCTATTTTAAAACATTTGTTAAGTTTTTAATTTTACCATGGCATTTTTAAAATGTTTTTTTATTTTAACAGTATTATTGTAGGTATATTAATTGGTGTAGACGACTGTTGAATTTTAGTAAAGAAAACATTCAATAATGCCAAATAAGTGTCACTAAAATATGTACAATATCAATAAAGGGTTTTCAAAGGAGAACATTGTCATTGGTTTTGAAAACAGCATAGGTATTGACATCTCCCTCTGCCTGTCTCCCCTCCCCCCTCTCTCTCTATTATCTGTTTACAATGATTAATCATTAAACGTCAACATGCAAGCTATATATATATATATATATATATATATATATATATATATATATATATACTGATATGTAAAGCAAAAATGAAACTCTACATGTATTTTCTGGTGGTTTATCATGTTAGCTTCCAAATGCAGAGGTTCTCGCCTCAATTCCCGGCTGGAATCCTTTAGCCAGGATTATGCTCCAGCCTCCCGAGTCTGGGAGTTTGAATTACAGTGTAACAGTGTATGTAAATTAATATTTATGAAGGAAATTCCTAATTAAACAAACCCAAGGATTAACACAATAGTTAAAGACTGAAAATCACAAGTAATTGTTCCATATGACTTTAGATGTACAAGGCAGGATTTGAATGAAACAAATATATAACCACGCGCGTCTGAGAGAAGTGAACTTAGCTTCTGCCTGGGATATGTCTTGATCATTGTTCGAAAGGAATTGGAAGATGATCACAACTGTGTGCTAATGCTAAGAGGCACTGGTTTTCCTATACTTTAGGATCCTCTAGTGGAAGCCTGTTCTCTCTTTTTCTTCTTCTGGTTCTGCTGAAATGACACATGTAAGTGGGACAAGTGAAACTTTCTGGCATAAAGAGTATAGGTGAAGCAGAGCGTAAAGTGATGCCGCCGGTTCCATGTGTAAAAATAAATATGAATGGAAAGAAAGAAGAGTCCACCCTTCCCTCCTGCTGTCTTCTAAAAATTACAAGCTGTCGAAGCAATGATGCAAAATCCGGCTACATTCTCCCAAGAGCCGAGTTTCGTCTTAATTGTTGGTCTGACGATGACAAAAATTGATTTGATGTTACGGTTTTGAAGGAGACGATTTATTTTGGCGTTGCTTTAATATTTAGGTCTTATAGCAACGGTTACCCGCAAGTAGGAACATCACTGGAACAGAGGGATTTGCCTGAAGCAGTTCCTACAATTTACATGTGAATTTTTACACTTTTAACCTGAAAGAAAGTGATCTTTTGTTTCTTAAATGTGAAATCTTTGTGCTAAAAGTATGGTTATCGTAATTTTTCTTTTAATATAGCATAATGCCCCTGCCTGTAGGCATTTTATCTAATAAGTATGACTATCCTGGTGGGCACCAATGATAATTTTGGTTGTGTAGTCACCAGTCTGGACCATCCATTTAGGTAACTTGCTGACAAATGGCCCTCCTGTAGCAGTTAATTTTGCTACTATTCATTTCATTGGAAGTTGGGACAATTTTATAATTGGGGGAGTAATGTTCTGCCATTACCTGCATACAAATATCGCGATGCAGGAGATATTGCCTTAGTTGTGTAGTTGCTTTCCTGTAATTCTATGTTACTTGCATTTCCTTTTATTCTTATATTTTAGAAGATCCAAATAATTTCACACTCCCATTACAATCATGATATTGGTTCATAATCAACCAGAATGATATTTCTTATTCACCTATTCAGTTTTACATTAAATGAGTATTTAAAGCAAAAATAATACTCTAATACACCTATTTCATAAGATTTATCTCTTCTTAGTAATGATTTGAAGTCAGTACTCCAGCAATATGAAACTTATCACTATGATAATTTTTTATTTATTTATAAAAGTGAAAACTTACTCCTGAATTTACTGGTTTCCAACATGGATAACGTAAACATAACAATCAAAAGGCTTATTCAGTAGCATTACAAATTACATAATGGAAAGAAAATTATGAAAATAACAAAAACAACAAATAAGAAAAGAAGTTAAAAAAGAAAAAAAATTGCATCAAACATAAAAGTATATGACACCATTGTAACAAATGTAAATGTTTTATTATAGAAATGACACAAATTATCAAAAACAAAACTGTTATTTTCAACTTGTGGGATTTGTGCGCCTGTATTTGTTGGGCTATGAAACTAATCTTAATCTGTCTCAATCTAGGGAAATTAATGTCATGTTATTCAATAACTAATCCAGTATTTACCTAATGACTGAGAAAACCAACAAGAAAACTCATCACCTTGGCTAGTGCACAGAATTTGAATTTGCAAGCTCCCAAATCGAACTACACATGCAGCACCTGCAGGAAAAATAAATTCCTAATGATGGTGGTGGCTATTATTATTATTATTATTATTATTATTATTATTATTATTATTATTATTATTATTATTATTATTATTATTATTATTATTATTATTATTATTATTATTATTATTATTATTATTATTATTATTATTATTATTATTATTATTATTATTATTATTATTATTATTATTATTATTATTATTATTATTATTATTATTATTATTATTATTATTATTATTATTATTATTATTATTATTATTATTATTATTATTATTATTATTATTATTATTATTATTATTATTATTATTATTATTATTATTATTATTATTATTATTATTATTATTATTATTATTATTATTATTATTATTATTATTATTATTATTATTATTATTATTATTATTATTATTATTATTATTATTATTATTATTATTATTATTATTATTATTATTATTATTATTATTATTATTATTATTATTATTATTATTATTATTATTATTATTATTATTATTATTATTATTATTATTATTATTATTATTATTATTATTATTATTATTATTATTATTATTATCATCATTATTATCAATTATCATTTATTATCAATTATTATTATTATTTATTATTATTATTGTTATTATTATTATTTATTATTATTATTATTATTATTATTATTATTATTATTATTATTATTATTATTATTATTATTATTATTATTATCATTATTATTATCAATTATCATTTATTATCAATTATTATTATTATTTATTATTATTATTGTTATTATTATTATTTATTATTATTATTATTATTATTATTATTATTATTATTATTATTATTATTATTATTATTATTATTATTATTATTATTATTATTATTATTATTATTATTATTATTATTATTATTATTATTATTATTATTATTATTATTATTATTATTATTATTATTATTATTATTATTATTATTATTATTATTATTATTATTATTATTATTATTATTATTATTATTATTATTATTATTATTATTATTATTATTATTATTATTATTATTATTATTATTATTATTATTATTATTATTATTATTATTATTATTATTATTATTATTATTATTATTATTATTATTATTATTATTATTATTATTATTATTATATTGAAGTAGTATATGACCTCAATTCTTTCTGAGAGCCACTTGAAAGAAATGCACTTTGTATGTGTGTGTGTGTAGTGTTTAACTCCCACTTTTACTACATACGGCACCACAGGCAATGACACTGATGATACATGAGATGAAGATGGAGCACCGGTGGAATGAGATGGCGGGGGAAACCGGAAGTCCCGGAGAAAACCGTGTTGTCCACCACTTTGCGGTCGCCTGGGATCGAACCCAGGCCGCCTTGGTGAGAGCCAAGCGGTCTAACCACTGAGTCACGGCGCGGTCGTGCACTTTGTAGGTTCACCAATTTTGCTAAAGAGCAATGGAATAAAATTCCTTCTGTAGATTATGATAAATTCTGCACTGTATAATAAAGAGAATTTTACTTGATATTATTTATTACTAAAATATTGTTTCATATTAGTGACAAAACAGGGCATTTTTAAGTTAATAAAGAAAAAGTGGAAAAGTTGTGCTACAGCAGTTTTACATTCAATGTTGTTTCAACAAAAGTATTTTAAGTAAATATAATTGAAATGTGGAATTTTTTTATTATACGTGTAATATTTAATAAATATCTATCTCTTTATACTGCACTTTAGAATTAAAACACAATACATAATGATTTTGTATGCATTAAGTAACATTATGTGCAATCTTTTTTACTTCTTTTGTCACACTGATACAAGTCTGTTTCAATCACTCAGCTTTGCAGATGTTTTCCCTTACTTTGTAATTGAGTTTGGCCAAGGTACAAGTGGATCTAAGCTAACAACTTACTAAATAAATGTGGTATACACAATAGTACAGTAGTCATATGTAGCACTTTGAGTTTTGCAGTGGTTTCTCAGTGGCTTTCCTTGTACACTTATTTTCAGAAGCAGAATCAGTCGTTTTAGGAAATACAGCCTCCCAAGTACAGACTCTCAGAGACAGAAAAAGAATTAACTTAATAGATAATTGCAGCAGTTAATTAATTTATAATATCAATGAAAAGAGTATATTAGGAAAACACTATTCTTTATTAACAGACTTTTGCAACTAGTTTTGTTATTTATGAAGTAGGATATATAATTTAAAGAAAGGGTTCTAAATTATATGAACAGATATTTTAAATATAGGGAATAATATAATTGAATTTTTATATAAAAAATTGTTTTCTACTTTCTCTACTGCCCACTTATGGTTGGTAGAAGAAATACTGCATTCCACCCAAAAATATTATACTGATATTTCCCCAGAAATTCATACCTATTTTGAAGTCCACTGAGCCCAAAATATTGTTAGATAAAGGTGAGACAGTGAGAAAACTCCAAAATGAGAAGTTGGATAAATGCCACATTTGATATCTGACTCAGACATTGTTTAAACATGCCAGCCAAAAATTATGAATATTATATAACAGATATATGTGACTGTAACATGGACGGAGAAAGAACATCTGGTTCTTTTGATCTTCAATAATTTGTTATCAAAGATCAGTTAGTAATATAACAATGCAATTGTGACACAACAATTTACAATAACATTGTACACAGCAGTTTTAAGTAAGGTTAACATTTTGAGCATAAATGGTTTCAAAATATCTGAACTGATGGACTCAGTGACTCATGGGCTGTTTCTGATATGATGCTCATGTGGATAGAGGAAACAAATTACCTGGTGATAATTCCCTTCTACCAAAGAATAAAATTTATATTTTTTGCCCACATATGCCTCGTAAATGAAAAATAATGTTTCAAATTGTCTATAAAACTCTCTCTGAATTAAATCAATCATATTACACATGACAGTGAATGAAATGAAGCTGCTGCATTCACAAAGATGATGTTAACTCAGATCTCCTTCCAGTCCAGATATCCTGTTTTTTTAGGGGGGTGAGGGATCTATAGATATACACTTTCCACATCTAAATTCAAATCAACAGCTTTTCATTTAGATCACTGGCAATGATGTTCACTTATACACTAGGGAACACGTTTTTTGTACCCGAAACAAAATATGCTAATTCTTATGCAAAATGACTCGCTGATTCCAAAAATGCCTCTGAAAATGCTGTATCACGTAACGTTTTTAAGATATTCTTATTCTTATATATAAAATTACAGAAATGAGATATGATACCAACTCATATTGACTTAATTTTAAATAATAGCCATGTTATTATTAAATAATATTTTTATACCTATAAAGAATATGAATACTATTTGAAATAACTAGTTAAAATTTTCCATCACGTAAGATTTATCAGTAAAATTAATTTTAGAGTCTACTATAAAAATCGTATTTAGATGGATGTGCCCAACTCAAAATAAATTAAGTTGACATAAACTACTGATGCAGGATTTCATAACTTAACATGAAGACCTAAATACATCTTATTTTGTTTTCTCTAATGGAAAAGATTCCTATCTTGAGCCCTTAGGTTCACAGATAACCCCCTTTTATCACGCTCCTCTCCTGAGTAAATAAACAGATGTGTTAGCTTGAGTGCTCCTCTGGGTGGTCTGGTTTACAGGTGTTTCTAGCAAAATAAGTCGAGTGTCAAATATCCAAGTGTTCCATCAGCAATAAGACCAGTACCTCATGGTGAAGATCTTCCGGTGCCTGATCCTCCAAAAGCATGGGTTGAAGAATACGATGGATCAAGCTCAAATCATGATGTAGATGACAGTGAACCCTCAACATCCCAAGACCCTACATATCAATGTGAACGAAGTGAAGAAAACATTTTGTTTCTCAAGAAGAACTAAGCGATCTTATTTGTGATTTGAAACTAGGGAAAAAGGAGTCAGAATTACTGGGTTTCAGGCTACAGGAGTGGAATTTCCAGGCAAAAGAGACTAAAATAACATTTTACTGATCTCGACATAAACAGTATTCACAGTATTTCACAACGAAAGACAACATGTGTTTCTGTGTTAATGTTAATGGTTTAATGAAGGAATTGGGTATAGAGCATTGTGTCGAAGATTGGTGCCTCTTTATTGACTCTTCTAAATACAGCTTAAAGGCAGTGTTGCTTCATAATGGCAATTTACTACCTTCAATACCTTTATTTCATGCTATAGGAATGAAGGAGACATACCATTCCATGTCCAACATTTTAGATGCTATTAGTTATCAAAACCATGGCTGGGAAATTTGTAGTGACCTCAAGGTAGTTGCATTGCTAACGGAACTGCAGGGAGGTTTCACAATATTGCATTTTTTGTGCTTATGGGACAGTAGGGCAACTGACAGCATTTTATAGTGAAATAGTGGGGGAAAAGGGAAGACTATACCCCTGGAGCAAGCAGTGTTAAGTATGTGCCTCTAGTAGACCCAAACAAAGTTCTTCTCCCCCCACTTCACATAAAACTCGGTTAATGAAGAATTTTGTTAAAGGTTTGGACAAAAGTGGAAGTGCATTTGAATATTTAAGAGGTATCTTTCCCAAAATAAGTGAATCTAAATTGAAGGAAGGCTCAAAAATCAACTGAAATGGCAATATATAAGGTGGTAGACTGTATGAAAAATGTATACCTAAAGAAACAATCTGGTGTTTTAGTCTCTTTAGATGTAACTGGTGCTTTTGATCATGCTTGGTGGCCCAAGATTTTACATCAATTGAAAACTAAAAAATGCCCAAAAAATATTTACAATTTAATTGTGAATTATTTTAGAGATCGCAAATCCTTGCTTACTGTAAGTGGAGAAACCATCACAAAGAAAGTTACATGCGGCTGCCCCCAAGGATCTGCGTGTAGTCCAGGTTTTTGGGTTATACTGTATGATGATCTGTTACAGCAACAACTGCCGTCAGATTGTAGTATTTTTGCTTATGCAGATGATGCTTTACTACTTGTTAAATCAAATGACGCTAAAATCCTTGAAGAAAGAACTAATGAAGCACTTAAAATAGTACACTCATGGGGAATTAAAAATAAACTTATGTTTAATCCCTACAAAACCTTGGCGATGATTGTCACCAGAAGAAGAAAAATGGAGCCCATTACTCTTACCATGAATAACGTCAACTTGAAGGTGGTATCTACGGTAAAATACCTTGGCGTTATACTGGATTGTAAATTAGCATTTCGATCACACTTTGATTACATTGCTGAAAGAGCCAGCAAGCTCCTTGGTGCGCTCGCAACAACAACAAGACCAACCTGGCGTCTGAATTCTAGTATTCTTAAAATTATATATCAAGGTGCTGTAGTGCCCCTAATTTTGTATGGTGTATCTGCATTCCAGGATGTTCTTAATACAAAATGGGCAGTTAAAAAACTTGCACAAATTCAAAGGGGATTCCTCCTTCGCATAATTTGAGGATATCGTACAATCTCCACTGATGCAGCTCAGATTATAGCTAACATCGAACCTTTGGCTCTCACTGGTTTATCAACAGCAACTATTATGAATTTAAGACATGAACGTGAATGTGCGTCTTATCTGTCTCACTTAAAACTACAAATCCCGGAGCATCCTACCACAGCAGGACACCCATCAAGTTTTGTAACCTGCTTAAAGGAAATATGTAATTTTCATGATTATTACATATATATAGAGATGGTTCACGTTACCAATTTGAAGATAATATATCTGCAGTAGGATGTGCTTTTGTTGTTTATGAAAACCAAACGGAACTAACTCACTCCATGTTTAAATTGTCACCTGAATGTTCTGTATTCCAGTCGGAGCTCTTAGCAATTAAAGAAGCTAAAAAATGGTGTACTGTTAATGGGAACAGTGCCCGTATTCTTAGTGATTCACAATCAGCTCTACTCGCTATTAATGATAAATACAACTTAAATTCATTAGCACATGAAATCAGAACCTTGCTTCAAAACCATCCAGGACATATTTGCATGGGATGGGTTAAAGGACACAGTGGAATTTTATGTAACGAGAGAGCTGATTGCTTGGCTAAGAAGGCTGCAGAATCCAATCTTCCTGTGACATACTCTTTATGTCCTATTTCTACTGTAAGGAGAATAATACATCAACATATTCTTGAAGAATGGAACCAACAATGGCTAACAACTCCAAATGGAAGTTTAACAAAAACATTATTTTTCCCTAGTGTATATGACAGAGGAAAATGTGAAACTCTTGTACCAAATTTTGTTTTGACACAATTTTTAAGTGGACATGGTAAATTTGGTGAATACTTATCACGTTTTCACTTAACATCTAACCCCAAATGCATGTGTGGTGAAGAATTTCAAACTGTGGTTCATCTCCTTTTCTGTTGTCCCATTTTCTGGAGAGAAAGACAAGAATTAATATTCAAGCTAGACTCTCTAGGAACTGAATTTTCTGCTCTGCTCACATCTTTGCTAATGAAGCCACAACAGTATAAGTACTTCATGATGTTTATAAACTCAGTGTTTAAACGTCTGAAATAGTTTAAATTAATATGCATCAGATTATAACATATTTTCTTCCTTCTAGTATTTAAAATATTTTTGTTAAAATTGTGTATTTTTATGTATCAACTCTAACCCTAATATACCACTTTCATGATGTTTAGAAACTCAGTGTTTAAACGTCTGAAATAGTTTAAATTAATATGCATCAGATTATAATATATTTTCTTCCTTCTAGTATTTAAAATATTTTTGTTAAAATTGTGTATTTTTATGTATCAACTCTAACGCCAATATACCACTGTGTAAAATAGGGTTCATAAATCTGGATAAATAAAAAAAAATTGAAGGAAGGTATATTTGTCGGTCCTCAAATAAGACTACTTCTTAAAACAGTGTTTTTTAATCAAAGCTCACACGTGTTGAACTGGCAGCATGGAAATCATTTAAATCAGTGGTGGAAGGCTTCTGAGCAATAACAAAGAAGAAAATTATGAAACTTTAGTCTCAGAACTATTAAGGAGCTACAAAGAAATGGGTTGCCGTATGTCACTTAAAATCCACTTTTTGCACTCTCACCTTGATAGTTTCCCTACAAACCTAGGAGCTGTAAGTGATGAGCAAGGTGAACGTTTTCACCAGGACATTTCTGAAAAGTAAAGGAGTTAACAGGGTCGCTGGAATTCAGCCATGTTGGGAGACTATTGTTGGTTCCTCAAACGGGAGAGTACATGTCAATACAAAAAAAAAAAATTATCAACAGTGAAACACTTCTGAGATAATTCAGGTATGAGGTTTTCATCATTATCTTGTGTTTATTTATTTTAATAATAATAATTTATAATAATTATTATTATTTTCAATGTTATTTGGCAATAAAATACCTATTATTTTCAATTAATCAAATATGAGTTATCACATCGCATTTCTGTAAGTTTGCATAAAAAATTATGAATACCTAAAAAACGTTACGTGATACAGCATTTTGAGGGGCATTTTTGGAATCAGCAGATCAGTTTACATAAGAATTTGCCTATTTTGTTTCGGGTATATGAAAATATTTTTTTTTTTTTTTTTTTGTTCCCCGGTGTTATTAACTGTTGTGTTAATCTTTGGGTGTTTTACTTCAGGTTTGCTTTATAAATATTAAATTCATGCAAGCACACACACATATTTAGACTCTCTCATACTTCCAGAAGCAGAATAATCTGGCTTAAAAAAAAAAAAAAAAGATCTCATCCTCTATCTGGAGAATCAAACTGGATGTGAATATTGTCAGTGTCAGATATCAGAAACTTTCTTATAGAAAAGATAATTTTTTTTTTTTAAATTTTACGATAAGTCTTCAATTTTTACTGCGCAGAGCTTTCTAAATTGTCTAAATAAGAATTGTAATGCTCTTCAACAATATTTGTGCTAATAAGTTTGCTAATTAGTTAAAGTATGTAAGAATGGCCAGAACTTAAACTTAGTGGTTGATGCATTCATTTCTTAATCATTCAAACCTGACATTTATGCTATTAATTTTAAAGAACCCTAAACAGAAACCTGATTTTAATATGCTGCTGGTAAATATAGAAGTACTACATATATATGAAATTGTCTGGGATTATCTATCTGTTAACAAGGTTACTCAATCGGATTCCTCAGAATTATATCAGAATTGCATGTTTTGCATTATCACATATGGTATCATGCTCTGGAGAAACCCTGTTCACTTTAATGAAGTTCTACTAATAAAGAACATTGTAAATATCTGTTTGCTGATAAAATTATTAAGATTGTCACCTCATTATAATGTGTATAAAAGACAATATGTAATTGAATATCTTTAGAAATGACCAAAATTCTTATGCCATTAGACATACGATGTATGATTTTAATATTTGTACTTGTAGATTGACTTCACCTATGCCCACTTTTGAGATTATATCTGCTAGATTATTTCAAGATTCCATCAGATCAGCTTAAGTCCAATTTCTAAAGAAAATCTGTGATTGGCTGCCTAGGAAGGTGTTCTATGATGTTAATGAATTTTGGAATTGTGATATTTCTGACGTTTATTTATTTTGGTCCTGTAAAAGCCATGGTAACGTTAATAAACAACTGAATAATGTTCATTATGCAAATATGTTAACTGTAACATATAACTGAAGTTGTACTTGCGGCATCCCTTTGTGTCATAGCAAAATCAGGAAATAAGCAAATCCCTAGAACTAATATGCATTATAAAAATACTAGCAGTACAGTAGCTAAATTATTTATACTATAGCATAATGCAAGAAACAGCAAAAAAGCTTTATTCTTAATGATTAATAAAAAAAAAATTGCTAAACAGTGTCTGACTTTTTTCTTGTACTTTGTGCACTAAAACTTCCTATTTTACTTTAGTTATTTTATTATTTCTTCTTTTGTGATTGCAGTCACAGATCTCATCCCAGTATGCATCTGGAAAAGGATTAAGTATTCCAAGTCCTCAATCTCTCATGTTTCTGCCATTCCTGGAACAATTGAGGGGCATGCCTCCTGGAAGTGTTGCTGTCAGCATGCACTCCAATCCACCTGTCAGCAAAGCTAGTAGTGTAAGCAAATATTTATTATTATTATTATTATTATTATTATTATTATTATTATTATTATTATTATTATTATTATTATTATTATTATTATTATTATTATTATTATTATTATTATTATTATTATTATTATTATTATTATTATTATTATTATTATTATTATTATTATTATTATTATTATTATTATTATTATTATTATTATTATTATTATTATTATTATTATTATTATTATTATTATTATTATTATTATTATTATTATTATTATTATTATTATTATTATTATTATTATTATTATTATTATTATTATTATTATTATTATTATTATTATTATTATTATTATTATTATTATTATTATTATTATTATTATTATTATTATTATTATTATTATTATTATTATTATTATTATTATTATTATTATTATTATTATTATTATTATTATTATTATTATTATTATTATTATTATTATTATTATTATTATTATTATTATTATTATTATTATTATTATTATTAGTATTAGTATTAGTATTAGTATTAGTATTAGTATTAGTATTATTATTATTATTATTATTATTATTATTATTATTATTATTATTATTATTATTATTATTATTATTATTATTATTATTATTATTATTATTATTATTATTATTATTATTATTATTATTATTATTATTGTTATTATTGTTGTTGTTGTTGTTAAAGTATTTAAGCAAATATGTAAAGTATTATAAAGGGGAGCTTAAATTATGTTTGCTACCAACATTAATTCTGCCAAATTCAATACCTATTATGTTGGATGTTTAAGTTACCAGTTTGATGTTTACAGGATCTAGATAAATGCTCTCTATACACTGATGTACTTTTATGAAGTAAGTTCTTTGTTAAGTATTATAGGTTGTTGTTTTCTGTTATTGATTCATTTTCATCAGCAGCACAAGAAAGTTTATTCTGTTACCCCAATTTTCTTAAACTGTCTTCAGTAGTTTCTGGGAAATTGGATCACTTATAGCAGTAAATGCTGTTTTTAGAAAAAGTTGTCTAAAGCACAATGTGTTGCACTCACATGACTTTCTCTTCTAACTATTCATAAATTGCATATTAATTGAGAAAAACATTTGCAAAATTTGACTTTATTATTAATTCTATTGTAGGTGCAAGAGAAGTACTTTAAGCAGTAGACAAATCTTTTAAGAGTTGATTACTATGTGATGGCTATGAAATGTCTAATCAGAGATAAAAGATCAACAAGAACTTCATTTAACAAATGAACAACAAGGAATCATTTGGAAATGGTTCACTCCACAACAAAGTGTACTTGACATACATTGTATGTTTTAACAAGATCTACATTTTTGTGTAATAAGAGTTTTCCTACCTCTTGCAATTTACCAGTTAAGCAAGAGCGGTGCAGAGAGAAGAGTACTTCTGAGAACATTACCAGAGAATTCAATATATATATTTTTTTGTAATGAAAATATCTTAAACATAAGGATTTTGATTAAAATTGTTAGTCATTTTTGAGAAAATTAAAATTTGTTAAAACTTTTCCATATAACGGAATAAATGGAATGGGGATTTTTTTTTGGAAATCTTCAGTCACATAGCAGCCTTAGAAAATACTGAACTTAAATACCAAGTGTAGCATTTAATCAAATTTTTATTTTTTAAAGTAAAAAATGCTAAATTTGTGTACACCATAATATTAATTTAATGACTATGGAACTATGATTACAGTAGCCACTACACTTCACTTGCAGTAGTAAGTGCCCAATACAGTGTGCAACTTTACTGTTTTTAATTCTTGTTGAAAGATTTTGTGTTTTAATACATTTGCTGCAGATTTAGTTTTGAATGTTAAAGAAGTGTATGGTACTTAACAATTATTATAATAATGTCAAAAAAGCCAACTCGATTTAATAGAGTAATTTTAGTCATAACATTTTTCTGTTGCCTCAAAGTAATCCCAATAATTGCCTATTTGAATAGTTGAACTTTGAATACCTACTGTTTTTCCAAATATTTTCTTCCATTTTATGCATAGGGTTTGACAAAGTATAACATTTTAAATGTTATAACTTGTTATAAATAATTTATAACTAATAATAATATAATATAATAATAAATAACTTGCTGTTATTTTATTTTAACACAACTTGCAACAACTGTAGAATGCAAGAGCATATTTTTTTCTATTGTTACAGTTAATACCCCCACATCAAGTCTCAAGCTGGGTGTCAGCCACAGCACAGTTGGCACATATGTCAAGTCCAGATAAGACATCACCACCTCCTCCACCTCCATCCCAGAATCCTCATCATCCAGTACAGCAGCCACCTGCATCCCCTCCATCACAGTCAGCACCAGCACAACAACAGCAACAACAACCTCCACCTCCTCAACCACCACCACCAGCACCACCAACAATGTCAACAGTGACAGATCCTGATGCACCACTCAACTTGAGTTGCAAACCCAAGACAACAGCAGCTACAACACCATCAGCTGCAGGACCAGCACTACCGCTGGGTCTTCATGGACTTGGAGAACAACCAGTTGCTGCCACCACTCCAAAATTATTACCTCCAAGCTTGGTCATGCCACGAGCATTCCTGCCATATGCTGGCTTGCCACCCCATCTGGGACCACTACCTTCAGCTGCAGGTAAATACTATCAGCATGTTTTTTGACATGTGTTTGTGCTTTGATAATATTTGTAACAGTCAGAGTAAAATATCTATAAAAAGCTAATGATTGGAAAATATGTTTAGAGGGTGAACTTCAACTCAGCTATGAATAAAGTTTTTATAGCTAGAAACCAGTTCTCAAATTTCAACCCCAGATAACTCACATAATTTTAGAGGACTTTTCAGAAATCTAACAAAAACCAGTATATTAAATTTTAAGTGTAATTGTAATATTCACCATGTGATTTATTTTTTAATATTTACTAAACAGGAGTGTAAATTTTACAGTGAAGAACACTGTCATCTATTTTTAGGCTCGGTTTATATTACACATAATATATTAGTTATAATATGGCACACCATAGGATCCCCCCTACAGGAAAAATTTAAAAGGTACATCAGACAAAAGCAAGATAAACTTGAATGTTTTTCTTTTTCTAATTAATTTACATCCTCCAACGTTAAGTCACATCGGATGATGAATGGCATGGGTGAAATGATGCTCAAATGTACCCAGGATCTATAGAGCTTAGAATAGAGTAACCCAACATTCATCCTACAGGATAAGGGAAAACCCTGGAGAAAGCCTTATCCAGGTAACTCACCCTGACCGAGATTCGAACTTGGGACCATTTGAACCTGAGGCAGACATCTGCCATTTACACTACCGAGGCAGGCTAATGAATGAATCCCTACAATATCCTACTTCACACAGATATAAGTACAGATCATCAGTTTGACTGACAGTGACTGATCTCATGTTCCGATGATAGGCAAATCTCTTCTGAAACAGTGCCTATAACTTGAGTATTAATGTGTCCTAAACCCCACTACCATTACTACTACAGAGCCTTTTTTGATGTGTGGCCAATCTAAAAGGAATTTTCTTGGCACCAGGTGGTATGCTGTTTGCTGGCAGCTTCATAACCCTTTCTTAAATTTAATGCATAGATTTCTCAAGCAAATTATAACTACAATAACCATATACCTTTGTCATAGAAGATGTTGAAAATTATGTTGTTGTGCCGCTGTGCATTTCTCATGCCATTTATGCATCAAAATTCATTTATTCTTCATCACCATGTAAGCTTCATTAATTAAAAACTAAATTGTAGAAATTTAAATTATTTGCATTATTTTGTGACAGTAATTCCTGAACTTCAGTTATCTTATAGGGTTTTAATTAAATTAATGGCATACCAAGCTGAGATTTGTGAAATTCCTGTACAAGCTTTCTAGAGATTACTTTCGACTACATTGTAACTATTCTTTATCACTGAATTTTTCCTATATAAGAACACAGTGATTTCCTTTAATTTCTAATCAAGAATAGTTCCCACTTTCCTAAATCTATTTACAATATTAAGAACTATTTCTCTGTGAGATGCACTAACAGCAGGTAAAATCTGTCTATAACTTGCTGCCTCATTTCCCTACAAAATTTATGTAAACATATGAATTATACAGGAAGATTTTGTATGTTGAAGTAGGTAGAATTTTTTATATTAACACCACTAACGCATTGAAACATGTAATTTCATAATGTATGAATCTCTGTATGAAGACTTTGCATCAACTTTTCCAGAACACACAGAGGAGGAAAAGTGGAATGGGAACAGAAACATTTAGAAATAACAGTGCAGGATAAGCAATTTCATCTAATAATACGGTTAAACATCTGAACAAAGGCTCTGTAGTATTCTCTCAAAGCAATATATATGAGAGAATAACTTATTTTTACTCACATGTCAGTTTCCTCTATTGAGCTCCACCATTATTTTCTCTGGATTACTCCTGGTGATCATCTCTCATCACTTCAGTGGATTAGCTGTGCAACAGCCACTGGCTGTTCATGCTTTCAACTGCTACTACCAGGACTGTCAATCTTAGAGACTTTAGTTGCCAATATTATATCTGTAATAGATGAAAGTGCATACACTATTACCTTATATTTTCATTGTTATTGTGTTTTAGACTTAAGGTGGAATTTATGTTGTGGTATTAAATATCCTTTCTGGTTAGTCATGAAATACTCAATGCCATGGCCAGGATTTGAACCATAGATCTCCTGGTTTCTGTCCAGTCACTCTGACCCATTGAGTTACCATGGTCAAAGTGCCATCATGACATTATGTCAGTAGACAGTGGCATGAAAATAAAAATTGTATGGTACAAAATTCCAGGACCCTGGCCAGATCCTAGCAGTTGACAGCGTTGTTAACAAACAAAATATTTATTTACTTTATTCATTAATGGAGGTAAGGTGGACACGTGTTGTGGAATCCAGAGCTTTAGATAACATGGAAGGGTCTCTCTCCCTCCACTGAGAGAAGATGTGTGGTTAAAATATGCAAAAGTTAATGTTGCCCTTCATAAGGGAAGGTAAGATGGACATATATCATGCCCAGGGCTTTAGATAGCCTAGAAGACGTTGTCTCCCTTCTTCTCTCCCTCACTCTTCCTCTCTCCTCTCTTCCTCTTATTTCTTTCCCTCTGCTTTAATTAAAGTGGTCCAAGATTTGGAATTTTAACTTACATTTGAATACAGAGTTTATTTTCAAAGAAACATACAATATCTGGAGGGCATTGGTAAGCACGCAGTTGGAGCATAATGGGAATTTATGCACATGAAAGTAAATGTACCCTGAGGTATACATTTTCAAATAAATCAAAATATTTGCCACCTTAAAAAAATTATTCATTTTTACTTTCTTTTCACTTAATAGTAGGTAGAGAAGGCATTGCATTTTACCCAAAATGTTTATCTTGATATTTAACCAAAAAGACACATTTTGAGATTCCTTGAATCCAAAAGAAGCATTTTTGAAAAAGGTATGCACATGCATGCATGTGTGCATGCATGTGAACACACGCATGCATGTGAACAGCATAACTCCAAAATAAACAATTTGTTAAATATCAAACTTGGTACTTAAGTTCAGCATCCTCCAAGGATACGACACAAAAGTTTTCAAAAACATTTTCATACCCCAAACTACCCTTTATATGAAAAACTTTTAAAACAGTTTTATTTTCTCCAAAATGACTCCAATGAGTTTTATTAAAATACCAAAATGTTTAAGATATTTTCAACACATATGACACATCTACAATAAATTTTCTGGGAATATGCTCTGAAATCCTCTTCATTCTAGACAAATTGGATAACTCTTAATCCTTAAGTGATGTACAAATTCCTACTACTCAGAAAGTTAAATCTTGTTAAAGACATTATTTATTCCTTATTATTGGTTTGAAATCTACAGTGTTACACTTTTCTCAAATAGAAGTCATTATTCTCAAAGCCATCACTTAGTGACCAGCTCTTCCTTAAAAGACTTGACTTACCTAACTTTACTTTATTCCCCTATTCCCATTATACCTAGAAGAAAATATTCAATAAAAGCATTTTTACAAATGTTTATTTCAATTAAAGTTACATATACAGAAGAACAAACCTTTTTATGAACAATTTTTTTTAGGAATGGGGAGGAAATGTCAAAGGTGATGTTAATATGTCAGATTTTCTTTAACTTTAAACCATGATTTCTGTACTTCATACTGTCTGCCCAGCACAAGAAAGCAAGCTACAGGGATATGTAATATAATCACATTTGCTGTCTGCACAGTGTTTATACTCGTCTTCCATGTATGGCAAGGATGCTAGGTTCATTTAAAATATGCAAATGTCATATAACTCACCCATACATAATACCTATCACTGCAGTTACTGCAGCAAGCATTAGATCTGGCAGCATGGGTGACTCATATGTACTCTCATACACTCATTTCCTAGTAAACAAATCCACTAACAGAACGGATAAACAGTTTAAACCCCTCTTCTCTTCAGTCCTCTCTTGTCTTCTTATGGTTGGGTAGACAGTAAGTATTGAAAAACTTGAAATACAATTAAACGTTTTAAACAAGAAAACAGTATATACAAAAAGTTAATGAGAAGGAAGGTACAATGCAGTTGGCAAATCCAGGAGGAATAAATTGTAGCACTTAGAAATGTTTTAAGTAATTTCTTTATTGTTCTTTGTTGCAAATCCTTGGTGCAACATATAATTTGAAATAATTTTAATGAATGATTTCTTCATTGCAGGTAAACTGAACCCTTCTTTAGGTCAGGGTAAGGAGGGGCTCATGTCTCCAGAGAAACATCATCCCCATTTTCCTTTGCACATGTATGGCTTGCCTGGGTCACATCTTGGTTCCTCCAAAAGTCATCGAGATGATACGTCACTTTCAGTGTCAGGAAAAGAAGATGCATCTGATTTTGTGACCAGTTGTCAAAGTAAGCCACATTACAGTTTTGCAGTATTCACAGTCATTGCTTCAAAATAATCTAAAACCTTTATTACAGTTTGAATTAGAATCTATGATTGTGTGCTCTACACTTCATGCAACCTTCCCAATTGCTCATAAAACTTTTCATTTTATGTTCATCAAACACAGATTCCAAAATATTATTAATATATACAGAATAGCTTAAAAAGTGCATTCTTTTTATTTTTGTGATTTTTTTTTCCTGGACACCTGATATTGAACAAGTGGCAATAAAGTCATTTGAGTATCTTTAAAAATAACAGTTCTTAGGCAATGTAGAAGGTGATTCTGGTCAGGATTAATAAGTTTCTTTAATATATAGAATAAAAAGAAGTATTTCAGAAAGTGCAGTGCCACTGTTACTAAAATTAGGCAAGTGAGTCAACCTTGTATATACTTTTCTCCACTTACAAGTTACAGTAGACCACAGAGCTGACGATAGGGGAGAAGTCCCCAGAAACTAGTCTTCATAAAAAACTTGTAAGTGGAGAAAAGTATATACAAGGTTGACTCACTTGCCTAATTTTAGTAAGTTTCTTTAAATTAAATGCATAGAATTTAAGATATATGAGTCTAAGAAAGAAAAGAAACAACAGAAAAAAAAAAGAGAGAAAGGAAGAAACACATTTTTCATAGGCTTGATTCACTTTATCAAAAACTGAAATATTAAACTACTCAGTGTACATCTTGAGTATTGTGAATGTGAGTTGCATGGTTTAAATTACAATCTAGTTTGCAGACTAAACAAGTGTGGAATTTATTCATTTTTGTTTTGTTTTATTTTTTTTTCACAGTATGGGGTCCTGATGCAGGGTATAAAATACCAGAAGAGAGTGGAGAGAAAGGTAAATTCATTTTGTATGAGCTCTGGTATTTGGGACATATTTTTATAGAATAAATACATTACAAACTGGATATCACGCATATTTAAATAAGTTATATGTAGATGTATATACAACAAAATATAAAATATCAGCTTACTTTCGTAGGCGTTGCTTAAAATTAATTAATTATATGATTTGGAGTGGAATTTTGAAAGTTATATGTGTCAAGTTTGGCTAAAACTGGCACAGTGGTAAAGAAGCATATAAGAAAAAACACACACACACACACACACACACACACACACACACACACACACACACACACACACACACACACACACACACACACACACACACACACACACACACACACACACACACACACACACACACACACACACACACACACACACACACACACACACACACACACACACACACACACACACACACACACACACACACACACACACACACACACACACACACACACACACACACACACACACACACACACACACACACACACACACACACACACACACACACACACACACACACACACACACACACACACACACACACACACACACACACACACACACACACACACACACACACACACACACACACACACACACACACACACACACACACACACACACACACACACACACACACACACACACACACACACACACACACACACACACACACACACACACACACACACACACACACACACACACACACACACACACACACACACACACACACACACACACACACACACACACACACACACACACACACACACACACACACACACACACACACACACACACACACACACACACACACACACACACACACACACACACACACACACACACACACACACACACACACACACACACACACACACACACACACACACACACACACACACACACACACACACACACACACACACACACACACACACACACACACACACACACACACACACACACACACACACACACACACACACACACACACACACACACACACACACACACACACACACACACACACACACACACACACACACACACACACACACACACACACACACACACACACACACACACACACACACACACACACACACACACACACACACACACACACACACACACACACACACACACACACACACACACACACACACACACACACACACACACACACACACACACACACACACACACACACACACACACACACACACACACACACACACACACACACACACACACACACACACACACACACACACACACACACACACACACACACACACACACACACACACACACACACACACACACACACACACACACACACACACACACACACACACACACACACACACACACACACACACACACACACACACACACACACACACACACACACACACACACACACACACACACACACACACACACACACACACACACACACACACACACACACACACACACACACACACACACACACACACACACACACACACACACACACACACACACACACACACACACACACACACACACACACACACACACACACACACACACACACACACACACACACACACACACACACACACACACACACACACACACACACACACACACACACACACACACACACACACACACACACACACACACACACACACACACACACACACACACACACACACACACACACACACACACACACACACACACACACACACACACACACACACACACACACACACACACACACACACACACACACACACACACACACACACACACACACACACACACACACACACACACACACACACACACACACACACACACACACACACACACACACACACACACACACACACACACACACACACACACACACACACACACACACACACACACACACACACACACACACACACACACACACACACACACACACACACACACACACACACACACACACACACACACACACACACACACACACACACACACACACACACACACACACACACACACACACACACACACACACACACACACACACACACACACACACACACACACACACACACACACACACACACACACACACACACACACACACACACACACACACACACACACACACACACACACACACACACACACACACACACACACACACACACACACACACACACACACACACACACACACACACACACACACACACACACACACACACACACACACACACACACACACACACACACACACACACACACACACACACACACACACACACACACACACACACACACACACACACACACACACACACACACACACACACACACACACACACACACACACACACACACACACACACACACACACACACACACACACACACACACACACACACACACACACACACACACACACACACACACACACACACACACACACACACACACACACACACACACACACACACACACACACACACACACACACACACACACACACACACACACACACACACACACACACACACACACACACACACACACACACACACACACACACACACACACACACACACACACACACACACACACACACACACACACACACACACACACACACACACACACACACACACACACACACACACACACACACACACACACACACACACACACACACACACACACACACACACACACACACACACACACACACACACACACACACACACACACACACACACACACACACACACACACACACACACACACACACACACACACACACACACACACACACACACACACACACACACACACACACACACACACACACACACACACACACACACACACACACACACACACACACACACACACACACACACACACACACACACACACACACACACACACACACACACACACACACACACACACACACACACACACACACACACACACACACACACACACACACACACACACACACACACACACACACACACACACACACACACACACACACACACACACACACACACACACACACACACACACACACACACACACACACACACACACACACACACACACACACACACACACACACACACACACACACACACACACACACACACACACACACACACACACACACACACACACACACACACACACACACACACACACACACACACACACACACACACACACACACACACACACACACACACACACACACACACACACACACACACACACACACACACACACACACACACACACACACACACACACACACACACACACACACACACACACACACACACACACACACACACACACACACACACACACACACACACACACACACACACACACACACACACACACACACACACACACACACACACACACACACACACACACACACACACACACACACACACACACACACACACACACACACACACACACACACACACACACACACACACACACACACACACACACACACACACACACACACACACACACACACACACACACACACACACACACACACACACACACACACACACACACACACACACACACACACACACACACACACACACACACACACACACACACACACACACACACACACACACACACACACACACACACACACACACACACACACACACACACACACACACACACACACACACACACACACACACACACACACACACACACACACACACACACACACACACACACACACACACACACACACACACACACACACACACACACACACACACACACACACACACACACACACACACACACACACACACACACACACACACACACACACACACACACACACACACACACACACACACACACACACACACACACACACACACACACACACACACACACACACACACACACACACACACACACACACACACACACACACACACACACACACACACACACACACACACACACACACACACACACACACACACACACACACACACACACACACACACACACACACACACACACACACACACACACACACACACACACACACACACACACACACACACACACACACACACACACACACACACACACACACACACACACACACACACACACACACACACACACACACACACACACACACACACACACACACACACACACACACACACACACACACACACACACACACACACACACACACACACACACACACACACACACACACACACACACACACACACACACACACACACACACACACACACACACACACACACACACACACACACACACACACACACACACACACACACACACACACACACACACACACACACACACACACACACACACACACACACACACACACACACACACACACACACACACACACACACACACACACACACACACACACACACACACACACACACACACACACACACACACACACACACACACACACACACACACACACACACACACACACACACACACACACACACACACACACACACACACACACACACACACACACACACACACACACACACACACACACACACACACACACACACACACACACACACACACACACACACACACACACACACACACACACACACACACACACACACACACACACACACACACACACACACACACACACACACACACACACACACACACACACACACACACACACACACACACACACACACACACACATATATGCACTGACTTGAATATATATAATTACAGTGTGATACTTTTACATTCCAGCAAAAATTGTGAGACAGCAGAAACGGGAAAGTGAAAATAAACCTCACATAAAGCGGCCAATGAATGCATTCATGGTGTGGGCCAAGGATGAACGACGCAAAATTCTAAAAGCTTGTCCTGATATGCATAACTCTAACATATCCAAAATACTAGGTAAGATAAGGTTAATCTAGCATGCTTATAGTTTACATTGAATCTTTATATATTTTCTCTAGCTTTAGAAATTCTTTAAGTCTCTATGTACTCCTTGTACACTATCTTGAGCTCTTATAGGGCACTATTGTTGAACACCTCAACAGGACTTTTCAGGTCTTTTACACAGTCCTGCAGTCATAGCATAATGGGCCATGAGTTGTAGTTCCGCATTTTATCTTCCAGGTTAGCCAGTGGCTGAAGTTAAAAGGCTAAACACATGGCTCCATGTTTTACTATTTACAGGAGTTTGCAGTGTAAATGCTGGATCTGCTTCAAGCATTTAGTGCTTAAAATTACGTATTTAGTTTGGTCAAATGCAAAAGTAACACACAAAAGTAAACCAGCATGATAAGGCAAGAGAACAGCAACAAAGGTAAAACAATTCAGTGAAATAAACAAACGGTAAGGCTAGAGTAAGAATGCCTGCCCCTATGGTGTGGGGATAGCAAATTTGCCTCATATTCAACAGGTCCTGAATGTGAATTTCGCTCAGGGTGAGTTATCTGGATAAGCTTTTACCCAGAGTTTTCCTTTATCCTTATATATAAATGTCAGGTAACCTTAAGCTCTATGCCCCCTGGACTCATTTGAGCATCATTTTACCAATTTCATTCAAGTCTGATATGACTTACATTGCAGGACATTTAAAAAAGAACTCTAGAGTAAGGACAACAATCCTCGGTTGTTACTTTGTCGAAACACAGGCCTTCTTGACTGGGACTGTTTGTAGCACTTGATTCTAGGCTCAAGATAAAGCTTGCAAATAGTACTGACTAACCTACCATTAAGTTTATGGTACAACAGTGATAGTTGTTTTCTCTGCTGCTTAATATTCATATTAGTGTTGTGTCATGTAAAATGGATTTCATCAGACCAACTGGCAGTGACTGAAGAAATAGCAACCATTCTGACACATTTTCAACTAAACTCATTTTAATGTAATGCAAGAGACAAAATTAACTTAAGTTAAAAGGTTAATTGACGGAAATTAATCATTTCTTCACACTAGCTGTATATAGGCTAAGGTGTTTGATAGAGTCAACATGAAAAATTCAATGCCACGGCTGGTATTTGAACCATGGACCTCCTGGTTTCCATCCAGTCACTCTAACCCATTGAGCTACCATGGCCAACTTGCCGTCATGACATTAAAGTCTCCATTTGATGCCAAAAGAGGTGTATTTCGAATGCCAGAGCTCCTAGTGGTTTACCGTGGAAATATATGAGTCAAATGGAGAATTTGATGTCATGACGGCAAGTTGGCCATGGTAGCTCAATGGGTTAGAGCAACTGGACGGAAACCAGGAGATCCGTGGTTCAAATCCCAGCCGTGGCATTGAATTTTTCATGTTGACTATCTACTATATATGTTGAGCCATAGTACATTTATATATCAATATAAAGAAACCATAATATATGTTAAGGCTACTTCAATTCTGATGTAAATGTCTGGGAGGAAGGAGAGAGAGACAGCGTTATTGAGACAGATGATCGTTGGAGTGTTAATTGGATCAGTGAAGAAAATGGGTGTTATCTTTTATTTGCATACCTTCAATACCATTTGATTTAATTTGATTTGATTTGCACCAAATTGGTTTCTGCCAAATTTATGATTTGCTCTAAAATTGAAAATATGCTGTAGACACTTTTTTATCCATATTATAACTAATATTGTGTAAATTTAAGTAATCATACCTGCTTTTATACTTTTTTGAAAAGATTCTTTGAGGTGCTGGATGGAAAAACAGTCTATGTGCTGGAAGCTGTATACATAGGAACATTGATATTACACATTCACTGGTTTCCTTAAAGTACCAGTGTTTAACATCATGTACCTTACAGGCACTGATCACTATAGTACACACTCACTCAAGTCACTTGAACTACTTATTTTTGCATATAACATCCTGTGGAGTGGCATATCTCTTTCTTCTTTTTTTAGCCAACTAACTTTTTGTATTAAGAACTGTCACTGCATCTCCCACCTCTACCTACTACAGGCCCCAGTCCCTCCCAGTTGATATATGCACTCTTTGTAACCAAGGACTGCTACTTCCCCATCAAGTAACTCCTCAATTAGCCCTTCAGGAACTTAACAAGACTGAGTGCATCCATAACTAGGTCTCCTACTGTGAAAAACTCCCCATGCCAGTACCGGGAATCGAACCCAAGTCACCAACTTGGTGAGCAGCTGCTTATTAATCTTTTCTCTGGTTTATGAGGTTCTTTTATGTTATGGTATGCTTGTGTCCATTTCAGTAGTCAAAGTAAGGAAATACAACACTAAAAATATATTTTAAATATATCTTAGAGAATGGCCACTTGGATTGCTTGTCTAAAATACTAAAACATATAATTTCAAATACACTATTTTAATTTGTGGTAAACTTTGTATGCAGTAAGGTAGAATTTTACATTAAAAAATTCTTTAAACTGTAACATTTCACATCTTGACAGTTCATTTTCTCAGCAATTTAAGCTTTTGTAAATTCTTCAAAATTAAAGGAGTTCTATTCTAACTGCTCTTAAAATATTTAGCTAAATTCCAAAAAGTCAAAATAAATGTAATTAGAATTAAATATTCTGTGTTTCAATTAGTTTTTAAATGAATAATTTTGAAAGCAATTAAAAAGAATAAATTTTTATAACAATTGTTTAGAATTGTACTTGAAACTAAGCTAATACAAAATAATTTATATCATTTGTGAGCTATTGCCAGATAAATTACACATAGAAACACAAATTGCTTTAAAATATTATTGCATATATCTTTTATCATAGAACATAGGTTCATTTTGGAACCATTCATTGTTTACATTATAAAAAAATTGATCATATTTTTAGATAAACTGAACAAAAATCTTTAAAAATATGATATGCTGTGGTGTGTATTACCTAAGTACTTAGTGTAATATTAAGCACTAACCTGAACAAACACTGACAAGTCTTTCTATGATTCATAGCATAGTGAATGCAATTTCATTTGTTCAAGTATCAAAGTAGTCACACTTATTTACACTCACCTTCAATTTTAAATGTACACAATTTAAAAGTGAAAGTGAGTATAAATAAGTGTAACTACTTCAATACTCTTAACAAATGAAGAATATTTTATTGTTAATAGTGCTTCTGGATTTAATATTTATCGTGCTATGTATAAAAGTCAACTTAAAAAAAATTTGGCCTGTCATCTAGTTTGTTTATGTCCACAGCATATTGTAACTTAATTCAGTCCTCATTTTTACCTCCTTGCAATAGAGCAGCACAATTAAATATGTGCAAAGCAACTGCTTCTTTCTTCTACTTCACTTGCTGAGGCATGGAAAACAAATTCTCTTTTGTTGCTAACATATGCCACTACCATCATCACAAACCTATTTTGTTTACTGTACTGAGTTACCAGCACTTAATGCTGCATGAGAAACACACTCACTGACTGATTTGTGACCATACTTGCTTAATACCACTGCAAGAATTTCTTGAAACTTTGTTGGAGGGGAAAAAAAAGGCTTCCAGAATTATCTTGCTGCATCTTGAACACTACTCATATCCCTGTATTTCTTCAACTGGCCGGTCAGTTGATGCCATCCACTTATCAAGCTCAGCTTTATTGCATTGAAATATACAAACGTTTTCTATGGACAATAAGATGCTGTAATTTAAGATTTCTATACCAACTGATTTTTTTACTGTTATTGGCAAGCGGATTATACAGATTATATTATTTTCTATTTTGTTTGATACCTAAGAGCATTGGCAAAGAACAGCCAAAAGTCTATGGGTTCAGTCCCTCAACTTTCCGACTTAATGCCTACTCTCATTTTATGAAAGAACAATGAAAAAACAAACAAAAATACAAATTAACTCTTACCTTTGAGGTATATCTCTAAAATTTGGAGTTCACTTGAAGGTTTAATAGGATATCTGAATCAAGTGAGAAGGTTTAATGCACATGTAGGATTCTTGCAATGACAGCTTAAGAACATCAGCACAAACAACCAAAAATCATAGTTCAAGTCCTGGCTGTGGCATTCAGATTTTCAGGTCTGGTTTAATTTTTCAAGAGAAACAAAATAAGTATAAAGCATTACAATTTCCATAAAGTACACATATACCAATTAACATTGTTTGTCTCACTATTCCTAAAGCTTTGCCATCCTATGTTTCCAAGGGTTTTTCCGATATATAAACTCAGTGCTGCTGCAAATTCTAATTACATTGTTTTTATTAGCAGTACAGTAATGTAAAGTTACTTTTATCTTCTCTTTCCATGAACTACAACTAATAAGTAAAGGTTATCTCTTGTTCTTCTAGGTGCTAGATGGAAAGCTATGTCTAATGCAGAAAAGCAGCCATTTTATGAAGAACAGTCAAGGCTTTCCAAGCTTCATATGGAGAAACATCCAGACTACAGGTATAGGCCAAGACCGAAACGAACTTGTATTGTGGATGGCAAAAAAATGCGCATCTCAGAGTACAAATCATTGATGCGACAGCGTCGTCAAGAGATGAGGCAGTTGTGGTGTCGGGATGGTGGCCCCCCAGATATGGGAGGCTTCCTTCCAACAGATATGACCTCACCAGGACCATCAGCTGGAAGAACTACTTCTCCTCCCACTAATGGAGCAGGACCAAGTTCAGAGCATGGTGGCAGTGGGGCTGGTCCATTTTACTATCCACCAGACAGTCTTTCTCCTACAGATGTGCTGAATTTCTCCCCAGACACATCTGTTTCAATGGCATTTGATGCCAGTCCTGGTGGAGGAGGAAGGCACCATGAAGATGACTGAGCCACCCCTCCACCAACCGTTTCAACGTGTTGGGGTCAACAATGGCTGTGCGGCCCATCTCCCCCATGGTAGGAGATGGCAGATTAAAAGTAAATGAGGTTTTTATGCTCCATGTCTCATATAAAATCATAGAATCAGATGTACAAAGATGTTTGCCAAGCCTAAAACACAGAACAATGGATGGAGAACTTAATTTGTTTCAGAGAACTCTTGGACAAAGCTGTGAGTCTTTAAGTGCAAATTTCCTGATAACCTTCTATATGTAAATCTTGCTAGATAACGAATTTAAAATGATAAATGTGACAAACCAACAGTGCTTTTTCAAAGCCTTTTAAGGTTTAAATGGAAGTGCAAAAATGTAGTGATTTCTGCAACTCTTTTACATAATGTTTTGTCTTGCATTATAGAGAACAACTAGTCACCTTGTCAAAATATTTATTATTGGGATGGTAGTGTTATTTTAATGATGGAAGTATTATTAGATGGACCTGAAGTAATGTACTTATTTTTAGAATTTACATTTTAAAAGAAATGTTAATTGTTAACATTTCAAATGGGTGCTATCTTCTTCCTCTTATATTCCTATTTAGTTTCATTTTATTCATATCAGGGCACTTACAGTTGAGACTTTTGAAAGGGAAACCTCCTATAGATACAGACTTTTATTTTTCCCATTAATCATCAATTATAACCTCTTTGGTTTATGCATAAATATGACATCAATGTTTTATGCAGGTCTACAAATTTTCATACTACTCATCCTAGAATGAATGTTAGAAAAAAAACAACAACAAAATTACTTGAGTTGAGAATAACAAGAAGTAATGTTGAGGTTTTCTTTTCTTCTTTCTGTCTTCCTATCTTTATTTTTTTCTGTCTGTTTCTTTCTTTTCCTTCTTTTCAGACGGAAATAAATGCATTTTAAATAAGTATAACTTATTTTGATTTAAATTTATATTTGAAATATTCAATGCGCTAATACCTTTCATTAGGTGCTTATTTTATATTTCAACTTTATAATGCAGACACCAATTATATCCAATATGATAAGATGTCTGTTATTGTGAAAAAGGGTTTTCTTTCATTGCATTGAGCACTTCCATATCCAGCTTAAAATTTCAGCAGAAAAATTACTTAAAATGGGAGTGATTAATATTCCTTTTATGAATATTCTGTAGAGCACCTTTGGAGACTCAAATTACAGAATGGTTATTCTATATCACAGACAACAATGCTGTGAAACATGATAAAGATAAACTGAAGTGCAGTGCAGACTGGTGAATGTTACTTTAGCAGGGTTAATTGGCGTAGAATGGAAGCAACTGGAAATTACCCTTTAATTAGTGAAGTATTACAAATAACCATTATGGCAGCTGAAAGCAGCATATACATGTGTGTTTTTGTGCATCTCTGGATTAAAAACATCAAGTTTCTCAAATATGTGGAACTCCTCCGGGAAAAGTGGAATAATTTTGGTAGCTCTTCTCATTTTGTTAACAGACTTGTTAAAAGTGTTAATATATAGGTTGTGATACTGTTCTAATGTGCCATGACTAGAGGTGAAGAGCATATAGAAGTAATATGGGTGTCATTAGCAAATTTGTGGTTTAGATGGCTGATTCTTGACTTTTTTTTCAGCTATTTTGAAAATATTGCCTTATGGGCATAGTATAATAGAAAACAAATATTTCCATTCAAAGAAATTTTAATAATTTTTATAATTGTTTAGTGTAATGCTGTGAAAATTTTTAATCAGGTATATCCAAAAATATCAGCAGCTGTCTATCAGTACATTTTAAACTTAAAACATAAGGAAGTTAGAAAGCTGAGGTTTGACAGGTTGATTGCCCAATATCTTAAAAAAATTAATAACTGTCAAACTACTTTTGGTATAATAAAATGTTCCTACCAGATGACAGTCTATTATTAATAATGCACAAAAATATGTGCTAGTAGCACTAGAAAGATTGCTCAGGTTTCATTGATTTTTTAAATTTTTGTACTAGAGTTTTCTTCATTAATAATTGACTTTAAATATGATTATAATTTAAAGGTGAAGCATTTCCAAGCTGGCAGATTTACATAAGAGAATAATTATATATAGAGGCATTAATAGAAAAATATATTTTGTTCACATGAAATGCAGCTGGACAAAAATTAAATTACAATAACATTCTATATTTACTGTAATCAGTATTTTCGAAACTGTAGTATCATACTGCAAAGCAAGGAAATTTGGAATTGTATCTACTACTTAAAGGCAAGGTTGTCTTATATCATGTACTATAAGCACAAAAAGAGGAAAATAGATTGCAAAAAGAGTTCTTAAAATGTGCATTTATGAAAGGTATAAGTAAAACCTTTCTCATCATGACTATCAAAGCTACTTTGAGAAAATATTTATTCACAATAAACACTTAAATTTTGTTAGCAGCAAATCTCAAAGAGAATGCTCCATTTAAAGTGATATCACATTTACTGACTTAATTTGATAAAAAGCATTACCTACATGCAAATATGGAGAGCATCAACAGACATTTAAGTAATCCTGTGCTAGAGAAGATAACTTGTAAATTCCTCTCTATTTTATATAGAGAAAAGTGTCAAATATATAGTAGTGAGAAATGAAGAAACATTATGTAATATAAATTTTTGTTTGCATTTTCTTCAGAAAGATGTTTAAGAAACTTTTATGACTTTATTGTCATTTGGATGCAATATCTTAAGTTATTAATGTGGTGTATTATATTTGTAGTTATCATCATTATCATTATTAATTATTATTATCATCATTAATATTATTATTACTATTATTATTTATATTGTAATAGTGTATTTAAAAGTTGAAATTCATCCTATTATACTCCTTGTTATTGTTTGATAATGCATTGTCACATGGGCATTATCGCATGTTTCATTTAGTTGGTTAAACTGCCAACAGCTAAGATTGCATTTCTAGTATTGATATTCTGGTAAACTCTTTACAGCTGAATCACAAAAATTTAAAAGGCATTCAAGTATATTATAAAAGTGATAAGTTAAATAGAACAGGATGTGTTTTCTTAATTTTTATGTAATCCAGTCATTTGTATAGCAGTCATGTACTTCAGAATTTCTACGAAAGCTACCACTAACAATTAATTTATATGTCACTGTCTGCCTTTAGGTAATGAGTGCTGCCATAGAGGTCAAACCTCTTTCTCTGTTTTTCAAAGTCTCTCATTTAACTTGGACATCAAGCAGGTCTCAGAAAGTATGCATTTAAATTAATTTTCCTTATTTATAACTCACATTACCTGTTATAGTAATATTCATTATCCTATTAACAATGGAAGCACTGTTGTTACAGTAGCACAACAGAAGGGTAAGAAACATCAACACTCAAGACCTGAAATTTTTATAGGCAGCTCTGATTACAGCAGGGCAAGTCTCAGATGGCCAGTAGGATTTGACAAACAGCAGCTTAAACAATTTTAAACCTAGCACTCCTGTGCAATAATAATTATTTATTCTTGTTAGGTAGAAAACTGAAAAAAGGAAACTAAAGTTATGAAACAGGTCATCTGTTGTGTTCAGTAGCCTGCAATTATGTTATATATGAATGGCTGAATAAATGTAAGAGATGACAGATTTTGACTGTTGGTAGGAACGGTGCTAAATGTACTTACTCTAATGATAATAAGTCATTTTGAATGCATGTTATATGGTGATTTATAAAATTTTGTTTGTGAACCTATAAAATGTGTAAATGGGTAAATCTTGTAAGCGGATGGTGATGTTTGCATACAGCATTAGAAAGTCTGTATTAATGCAACCTGTATTAATAACATACTACTGTAAAAGAATCCACAGATCTTAGATAAGTTGGATTTTTATTTGAATTTTATCTAAAGAAGCTTTTTGCCAGTCTAGTGGGTATCTTCTAAATATGTGATACATGTAAATAAACAAGTCTTTATTGCTCTGTAGTGGCATTTTATGTTATATTATTCAGAGTGAACAGGTCAACTATTGTCAACTATTCCATTGATAAATTTTGGTTTCCTCTCCGGGAAAAAATGTCACATAAGCATTTCAGAAATGTGTGAGTTTATGTTTGTGCCAAATGTTGGAGATTAAATTTTTGAATATATTGTACAAATTCCAAAGATGAATGATTGTGAGCTTATGTGAATATGTAGCTTCATAGATAAACGGAGAAAAGAAAAAGTGTTTACATAGACAGAAAAACTTTTGTTCAAATTATTATGTGGTGTTTTGATGTAATAACACAACAGCAGAAAAATCCTATGAGAAATAATGGTATTGTTTAATATTTATAGGTACAGTTCTAGTATCTCTGAAATGTGAAGGAAAGCAAAACATCTTAGAAAAAATAAAGAAGTAATTTAATACTGTGATGTTCAACCCAGTTGTGCTAAAAAGCTAAAATTAAATTAAAGCCTATCAAAAAATTAAGATGTAAGTACACATTATATTCAACTGATCAACCTTAATACTGTCATTGACATCACCATAATTGTGTTATTGTCTTTATGTAAAATCATAGGATAAATAAAACAGATATTTGCAGAAAGTAGTCCTGCTTTTGGACTACTATCATGCAAAAAACAATTTTTTATTTATACCTAAACATTTGTAACTGTATCGCAATCAAGGCTTTTCTTTTATGATGCACAGGGAAATGGAAAAGTGTGTAAGCAATAAATTACCATAAATAATTACCTCCATAATCCAGTGGTCAGCATTCTGGCTTCTCAACCCAGGTATCCCAGGTTTGATTCCAGGCTGGAGCAAGGGAAGTTTCCTTTAATAAGGATCATTTCCTACCCTTTGCAGAATCTGGAAGAATGAATGTGAAAGGTTTCCAAGGTGGAAGCCCTCAACATTATAACAAAAGTTAAAGAAAGGCCATATAAATAAAACAGTTAAAAAAGACATATATGTACATGTATTCCAATGAACAAGAAATTAATTCTAAAGGGATGAACAAAACTTCCTTCTTCATTTGCTCTATCTTTACTCCATACACACAAGTTCACCATCTCTACCCACAGTTATCATATAATATTGGAGGCAATCCATATTCTTGTTTGAGACCCTGATTAACTTTAAATGTGTATCTTTATATAATATAATCTTATTATCATACATTGGTTTAATAGCAATAATCAAATAGTAAGGAACACTATCATAATTTAACACTTCCAAGAGTTTCTGTCTACATTCTTTGTCATATGAATGAATAATGAATATGAATGAATAAAGATGTCCCATTAAGTGCAAGGACTTCTACTAGAAGGAAGCTCATTAAGAGTTCCTCATGCTGTGAGCAAGAGTGTTTATTCGCTGCATTAGTGTGACATGTCTGAATCATCATTACTCTGTTGTACACATTTATTGCACTACAACAAGTTTCATTGCAATTGGACAGTTCCTTCTTGGATTCCTTTGTTTCACTACATATTCCTGGTTTTGTCAATGATAGACTAGTCTTTGCGTGCTTTCATCTTGAAGTCAGCCCATATGCAACTTAGGTTTTTGATGTACTACTTGTTTTGGTGGTGAGGCAGATCCTTTCAGTTTACCCATTCATACTTTTTTATAATGTACAAATAGGATAAATCTACAGAGTATTATCATAAATTGGTTTAATAGTAGTAATGAAGTTGTGAGGGACATTATAGTAATTTAATACTTCCAAAAGTTTCTGTTTATCTACTCTGTCATACCTTTTATAATCTAAGGTACAATCAAGATAAATAGTAGTAGATTTAATTCTCTTCTTTTTACCATCTTTTTCTATTTGTTACTAAGGTTGCATCTATGCATGATCAACCTTACCCATACCCACATTGCTCCTCTTGTAGGAATGCCTATGCTGTTGGTTGTAGTATCAGTTTACTATCAATATGTAATTATTAAACATTTGTAGTCACTTTCTTTTCACATTATGGCACTTACTGTTAATTTTCAAGAACTAGTTTTGAAAGCCTTTTGCTTCCATTTTCAACCTCAAAGGTTCAACTGTCTTTGGTTGTAGTTGCCTGAAGTGTTCTCTCTGGTGTTGGAACAATCAACTTCTTTACTAAACTGATGACTTAAGATTTTGAAATTTATTAATCTGTCTTTTGCTGTATACACTATTCTTTGGCTGGGCTCTGATGGGTTTCTTTTGGTTTGCTCTAAACCAAAATGAAACCTAAAAACCAGAGCCAAAGAACATTTTAGAAACCTCAAATTAAAACAGGAAGACAAGTCAGCTGTAGCATTTAACTTTTGGAAAAATCATAACCTTGACCCAAATCCAAAATTATTAAAATGTGTGATGAGACATAACAAACTCATAACCCAGGAAAACATCTTAATATATCAGTTAGCTGTCCTGTTTTATTAATTCAGTGCTTGTTATCCATGCCCAGAGCTTTTCTATCCCTTTTTTCCCCAAGGCTTTTCCGAGATTTGTCAGTTTTATTGCATTAAATCCACCTAACATTTCTCATTAGTAAGTACTAGCATATGAGACATAAAATTTGTCTCACTTTATGAGGAACTGGGTCTGTTGTAGAGAGAGTGAGAGAAAGGGAAGCTAAAAACAAATATAAGGATTATATTACTTAACAGTAATAATACTGATAAGATAAAATCAGAGGAAAAGTCAGGCATTTACAAAATTAAGTGTAAAGACTGTGAAAAAATTAGCACAAGGAGGACAAAAAGAAACATAGCCACTGGAAAGAAAGAACACTTTAGGCACTTAAGATACAAAAATATTGATAAGTCCACAATAGCAGCTCGTTTCTGGTCTGAAAATCATGAAATTGAAGATAGCACCGAATTACTAAAATACGTACAAAAACATAGTGAACTCGTCATATGGGAGAGAATATACATAGAAAAACATAAAAACCAACTAATGAACTTTGAAATCCCGCCAGAAGAGAATCCCACATTTAAGTTCATCACTAAATCAACAGATGACAGTAGCAACTCCAGAATTACCCACACCACTGGATCAAGCTTTAGTCGCATAAAAGCCGAAGATGCAAACGATGATTTGCGAAACATGTCCTCGAAATAGGTACGAAAGTGAAGCAGATGTGTAATAAATACGACTCATCTATAAATTAATTAATATAAGGTTTCTTACACTCACTATTTTGATATCTTGCAAGTACATCATAAATATATTTATAGCAAATTACAAACCTGCATATCAAAATTTTCAATCTATAAGCACTGAATGCCATGAAATAGATTGGACATATGAGAGAATGGCCAATTTTCAGAGTGCGTAGTAATCAGGAATGAATATTGATAAGAAAAAAAGTAATGTGTTGCACTCTCTCTCATGAGTTGCACTCTCAACTATTCTTCTAAGTGCTTACACCTCTATATACTTAATGTTAATCAAGGTAAACATTATTTCATAGCTCATTTTCTTTTAGCTGCAAGAAGGATATGGGAATATATTAGACTATAAGTGGCAGTCAAATCTTTTAAGAGCACATTGGTCCCTAAGTGATGGTTTTGCAATCTCATTCTCTTTGCATGATCAAGAGATAAAAATATGAATTACTTCCCATTTGAGAAAAGTATAAGTATTGAAAAATTCAGACAAATAACAAAAAATATCTCCAAAATGGTTCACTCCACAAAAAGAGTGACAATTGTATGATTTAACAAGATTGCAGTTTGGTGTAGTTTCTATTACAGTTCACTAGTTAAGCAAAAGTCATCCAGATTGAAGAGGACTTCCTAAGATATTCCCAGAAAATTGAAGATATACATACTCTTTGTCATAAAAATATTTAAACGTATAGTATTTCAATCAAAACTGTAAGAGCCATTAACGATAATATCAACACTTTGTTTAAAAGATTTTCCATGTTAAGAGTGTCTGGGGTAGGGAGATGTTCCTGAAAACATTTGTATTGCATCCTTGGAAAATGCTGATCTCAACATCAAGTTTGGTATCTAAGCAACTTTTTTATTTTTGAGTTATGCTGTTTACGGACACACACACACACACACACACACACACACACACACACACACACACACACACACACACACACACACACACACACACACACACACACACACACACACACACACACACACACACACACACACACACACACACACACACACACACACACACACACACACACACACACACACACACACACACACACACACACACACACACACACACACACACACACACACACACACACACACACACACACACACACACACACACACACACACACACACACACACACACACACACACACACACACACACACACACACACACACACACACACACACACACACACACACACACACACACACACACACACACACACACACACACACACACACACACACACACACACACACACACACACACACACACACACACACACACACACACACACACACACACACACACACACACACACACACACACACACACACACACACACACACACACACACACACACACACACACACACACACACACACACACACACACACACACACACACACACACACACACACACACACACACACACACACACACACACACACACACACACACACACACACACACACACACACACACACACACACACACACACACACACACACACACACACACACACACACACACACACACACACACACACACACACACACACACACACACACACACACACACACACACACACACACACACACACACACACACACACACACACACACACACACACACACACACACACACACACACACACACACACACACACACACACACACACACACACACACACACACACACACACACACACACACACACACACACACACACACACACACACACACACACACACACACACACACACACACACACACACACACACACACACACACACACACACACACACACACACACACACACACACACACACACACACACACACACACACACACACACACACACACACACACACACACACACACACACACACACACACACACACACACACACACACACACACACACACACACACACACACACACACACACACACACACACACACACACACACACACACACACACACACACACACACACACACACACACACACACACACACACACACACACACACACACACACACACACACACACACACACACACACACACACACACACACACACACACACACACACACACACACACACACACACACACACACACACACACACACACACACACACACACACACACACACACACACACACACACACACACACACACACACACACACACACACACACACACACACACACACACACACACACACACACACACACACACACACACACACACACACACACACACACACACACACACACACACACACACACACACACACACACACACACACACACACACACACACACACACACACACACACACACACACACACACACACACACACACACACACACACACACACACACACACACACACACACACACACACACACACACACACACACACACACACACACACACACACACACACACACACACACACACACACACACACACACACACACACACACACACACACACACACACACACACACACACACACACACACACACACACACACACACACACACACACACACACACACACACACACACACACACACACACACACACACACACACACACACACACACACACACACACACACACACACACACACACACACACACACACACACACACACACACACACACACACACACACACACACACACACACACACACACACACACACACACACACACACACACACACACACACACACACACACACACACACACACACACACACACACACACACACACACACACACACACACACACACACACACACACACACACACACACACACACACACACACACACACACACACACACACACACACACACACACCACACACACACACACACACACACACACACACACACACACACACACACACACACACACACACACACACACACACACACACACACACACACACACACACACACACACACACACACACACACACACACACACACACACACACACACACACACACACACACACACACACACACACACACACACACACACACACACACACACACACACACACACACACACACACACACACACACACACACACACACACACACACACACACACACACACACACACACACACACACACACACACACACACACACACACACACACACACACACACACACACACACACACACACACACACACACACACACACACACACACACACACACACACACACACACACACACACACACACACACACACACACACACACACACACACACACACACACACACACACACACACACACACACACACACACACACACACACACACACACACACACACACACACACACACACACACACACACACACACACACACACACACACACACACACACACACACACACACACACACACACACACACACACACACACACACACACACACACACACACACACACACACACACACACACACACACACACACACACACACACACACACACACACACACACACACACACACACACACACACACACACACACACACACACACACACACACACACACACACACACACACACACACACACACACACACACACACACACACACACACACACACACACACACACACACACACACACACACACACACACACACACACACACACACACACACACACACACACACACACACACACACACACACACACACACACACACACACACACACACACACACACACACACACACACACACACACACACACACACACACACACACACACACACACACACACACACACACACACACACACACACACACACACACACACACACACACACACACACACACACACACACACACACACACACACACACACACACACACACACACACACACACACACACACACACACACACACACACACACACACACACACACACACACACACACACACACACACACACACACACACACACACACACACACACACACACACACACACACACACACACACACACACACACACACACACACACACACACACACACACACACACACACACACACACACACACACACACACACACACACACACACACACACACACACACACACACACACACACACACACACACACACACACACACACACACACACACACACACACACACACACACACACACACACACACACACACACACACACACACACACACACACACACACACACACACACACACACACACACACACACACACACACACACACACACACACACACACACACACACACACACACACACACACACACACACACACACACACACACACACACACACACACACACACACACACACACACACACACACACACACACACACACACACACACACACACACACACACACACACACACACACACACACACACACACACACACACACACACACACACACACACACACACACACACACACACACACACACACACACACACACACACACACACACACACACACACACACACACACACACACACACACACACACACACACACACACACACACACACACACACACACACACACACACACACACACACACACACACACACACACACACACACACACACACACACACACACACACACACACACACACACACACACACACACACACACACACACACACACACACACACACACACACACACACACACACACACACACACACACACACACACACACACACACACACACACACACACACACACACACACACACACACACACACACACACACACACACACACACACACACACACACACACACACACACACACACACACACACACACACACACACACACACACACACACACACACACACACACACACACACACACACACACACACACACACACACACACACACACACACACACACACACACACACACACACACACACACACACACACACACACACACACACACACACACACACACACACACACACACACACACACACACACACACACACACACACACACACACACACACACACACACACACACACACACACACACACACACACACACACACACACACACACACACACACACACACACACACACACACACACACACACACACACACACACCTTATACAACAAGTGCCTCAATAGCGGTCAATTTCCAGAAAGATGGAAGCGTGCAGTAATAGTTCCGGTAATCAAGCCGGGTAAAGAAGATAGCCCAAGCGTAACGAAATACAGACCTATCAGCTTGATAAATATAAATGGGAAAATTTTAGAAAAAATTATGATGAATAGGATTCAGCATCACATCAACATCAGAAATCCTATGAATGATAGACAGTTTGGATTTAGGGCCCAGAAAAGCACGGTAGACGCACTTATGTCTATGAAAACTTTCATTGAGAACAACTTGAATACTTTCGGATATATTGCTCTCATAAGTCTTGACGTAAAAGGAGCTTTTGACGCTGCCTGGTGGCCCAGCATATTAAATAACTTAAGAGAACTGAAATGCCCAAGAAATTTATACCAGTTATCTCAGAGCTATTTCAAAAACAGGACAACAAGTCTAAGCACAAATGAATTTAGCACTGAGAAAGAAGCCAAAAGGGGCTGCCCACAAGGTTCATGCTGCGGACCCGGCTACTGGAATATTTTGTACAACTCCCTGCTCAACTTAGTCTATACAAAACGAACTGAATTAATCGCTTTTGCCGACGACCTACTTCTCATGACGAAAGGAATGAGCATATTAGACGTAGAAAACTTTGCAAATCATGACTTGAAGAAAATTGAATATTGGGCAAGAGAAAATAAAATTACTTTCAATGACGCTAAATCAAAAGTATTAGTGATATCAAGAAAGAAACAAGCTGCAAACGAGAAGATAAACATCTATCTTAATAACATAATTATAGAACAAGTAGACATCATGAAATACTTAGGCGTTCATATCGACAAACAGTTCAAGTTTGATTATCATATTGACCAAGTGCATGATAAAGCTATAAGCCTAATTCACACTTTATCTAAATCAGCAAAACTAACCTGGGGACTTGGAAGCAAAGCACTAGAAACAATATACAGAGGAGCTATAGAACCTGTACTGACGTATGGAGCACCCTTATGGGCATCTTCATTAAACAACCCGAAGAATCTGAGAAAAATTCAGAGAATCCAAAGGTTGTTTAACATAAAAATCACGAAGGCATACAGGACAATTTCATTTGACGCATCTTGTGTCATTGCTGGCATCCAACCCATTGATATCACGATTGAAGGGAAAGTCAAACTGTACAACTTCTTGCAAAATAAACAAGACTATGACGCACCCTTGCCCCCCAGCGACTGGAACCACCCTGCAGAAGTACCTGAAGTTAAAGAAGCTGATGATGAAGACTCTATATTCAAAATATACACGGATGGAAGCAAAATAGGAGAGCAAGTGGGTGCAGCAGTTGTAATATTCAAACAAGGGTCTTCAATTCGAGAGATAAAATACAAGCTAGACAGAAGATGTACTAATAATCAGGCAGAACAACTGGCCATATTTAAAGCGCTACAAGAACTTCAAAACTTTAACAACACACCGGAGGAAGAGAAGACTGTAGCGATATATACAGACAGTACAGTAACTCTAGCCATTCTGCGGAATAATAATAAACATAACTCCATAGCAGAGAAAACCCTTAATATATGTAATACCTTACAAAGACTAAAATGGAGAATACACTTCAGTTGGGTTAAAGCCCATGTAGGTATATGTGGAAATGAGTTAGCAGACAAACTAGCGAAATCCGCTGCTCTGGACGGAGATCTGCCCAATAGTTACAGTTTGATACCTAAATCTGTAATTATTTCTGAAATACAAGAAACAGGACATCAGGTCTGGCAGAATAGGTGGAATGCCACGGACAAGGGGGCACTCAGCAAATTATTTTTTCCAACAATAAAAGATAGGCTGAAGAGAAAGCTTCCTTTAACACCAATTTTCACAGCAATAACTTCCGGCCACGGAAAAACCAAAGCTTACTTACACCGATTCCATATAGTAGACGATCCAAAATGTACATGTAACAGCTCTCAACAAACCGTAAACCATTTAATATACGAATGTGTAGACAAAAGTCAACAAAGAGCCAAGCTAATTCAAGATGTAACTCTAAATGGAAGCAAGTGGCCAGTAACCAACGAGAGTCTTGTAAAACACCACATAAAAGCATTCTGTAAATACATAAATTCAATTAACCTATAAAGATATGTAAATATGTATAACTTGTGAAATCAACTGCTAAAAGATCTAATGTAATATTAACATGTAAATATGTACAATTTGTAAAATCAAATGTTGGAAAAATGTAATGTAATGCATGTAATACTACTATGTAGTGGGGCATGCTGATTGTTATCAATGAAGAAAAAAAAAAAAAAAAAAAAATACACACACACACACACACACACACGCACGCACGCACGCACGCACGCACGCATGCACGCACACGCAAACACACACACACACACACACACACACACACACACACACACACACACACACACACACACACACACTCATGCCTAACTTTTCTACAAATACTTTTTTGGATTCATTATACCTGAAAGCATACTTATAGTGAAATATTGTCAACCCAGCTGTGGGAATAATTGTTAATGATACAGCCTGGGAATTGGCACAGGTTGGCCTGGATTACCACCTGTGATACTAGTATCCCTGACTAGTCGCTCTGCCAAGCAATAGCTCAGAAATACCGTGGCCATTGTGCGCCTCTTGTCAACCCTAGAGCACTTGAATTGTGCCACTTGAGAATGTTAGAATGTTAGATTTTGAGTGTTGTACCATGGCCGTCGCTATTAAGGGGACTGGCACGTGCTCAGCAGATAGTTCAAATGTTACAATGCCTTCAGTGGACAGTGCCGAGTGCTGTTCAATGTGATTTGTGTCTGTTCTGTGTGAAGTATAGTGTCAGCGCCAAGCTAATCTCTATGGACTAGTAGTGTTTGTTCTTGGTGCATACAGCAATGACTTAAGTGTAATGTTAGCACTTTGGTAACTGCTTAAGAGACAACTAGTATGTTTTGCAGTGACTTTTGACTTCTAATTTTTTACACTGATCTCAGGAGTGGGACTCAAAAGCTCCGACGGAGGCAATACTCAAAAAATTATTAGCCAAGATAGATATGAAGTCTGTAATGGAAAATTTGGGGACCAAACTAGAACTCAGAATGGAGGAAATGAAGGCTGAAATTAAATCAGGAATAAAAAAGATTGGAAGTGAAACAATGACAATGAACTCGGTAGGTAATGGACAAAATTGAGGCAAAAAAGTATCATTTGGCTATTCAGCTTCAAAAATCTAGAGGGGTAGACAACCCGTTGGGTCCAGAAGTCCCAGAAGTACAACTTCAAATCGGAAGGGAAGGAGACACATAAATGCGGATGGCTTGGCATGAAGACCCTGTTTGGAGGAGTACAGACTCTGTACTTGGGTGGAGTTGAAATGATGCAGCCGGCGGACGTCAATTTTGGGACTCTCAAAGAATTGAAACCAGGAATTAGGCTAAGCTGGGAGGATATTGCACAAGGGTGTGGCCAATGGAACTCACTGGAGATAAAGGTTGGTGTGTTCCACAGAGTTGGGGAGTCATTTGGTGGAAGGACCAAAGTGATGCTTCTTCGCAGTAAGATTTGGATATCCTGGAGAAACAATCTATGAATTTCTCAGGAGACGCTTTGGATCCCACCAAAAGATAGACAAGCTCCAGCAGAGGTACTAATGGTTGAGGCTAAATATAATAATACTTCCATAATTCACTTTTAGGTGGTTCTGTGTCATCAAAATACTTATGATCAATCTCTATAAATTTACTATTTATTGCAGAAACCATGCATTAAATGTTACAGTAGCACACGGTTATCACATTTGCATAATTGGATGCATAATTCGAAAAATAAGAAAAAATAATCAAAGACTGAGGAAGAACCAGCATGCATATTTTACAGTGCTACCTGTAGCCTGATGCAACATATTAAGATTACAGGCTCAGAAAACGTTCGTCGACATATTAAGATTACAGGCTCAGAAAACGTTCGTCTACATATTAAGATTACAGGCTCAGAAAACGTTCATCTACAAACATGAAGTGCGTGAGAGATGGTCCTTGCAATTTCATGTATGTGCACCAACTCGTGGCTTTCAGATTAGGGGATTTCCAGTGCATCGTCATTGAAATTGCTGGACCATTCCCCGTGTCAAACAGAGGCAGTAAATATCTGCTGGTGGTCATGGACTACTTCAAGCGACCTGAGGTGTACTCTCAACCTAACCAGATGGCCAACACAATCACGTACTTCCCCATGGAGTAACGGTTCTGCCCCTTTGGAATGTCATTGGAACTATACATTGATCAGGGCACACACAAAAAAAGAAGCTCAAGTTAAACCTGATGAGAGAAGCACCAGAGCGACTCGAAGTACACAAGATGTGCACGACTTCTCTCCACTCGCAGTCAGATGGTATGGTCGAGCGGTACATCAAGACTCTTGAATAACACATAAGAAAAATCGTGGACTTGAAGGACGGTGTTACTTTCCTTGTTGGCCTACCGCTCATCTGCCCATGACACTATCGGGATAATGCAAGCTAAATTGGTTTAGCTTCAATTGGGAGATGAGTCTTCCATGCCCCCTCTCGAAACCTTTAATATTTGGGGACCTCTTAGGGCAGCTCAGCTAGCAGTCAATTACATGGAGATCACCCGATATGACAGGTTTGGAGTGCTTAAATAAGAAAAGAACTACAGGGAAAACTGTGTTGACCATCTTCGCGATGCGCACGAAGTGGGCCGTCAACACAGTCGAGTAGCGGGCAACCAGATATAGACCCGATGTGACCGGCAGGCCAACAGCCAAGGTTTCCAGGAGATTGATCTAGTGTAGTTATATCACCCTATCTGGACTAAGGGACGTTGCCCCAAGCTTCAACAGTCATGCTAAGAAACATACCGTATACTGAAAAGGATGAACTTCGTAGTTTAACGCACTCAGAGGCTGTCCCGAGGGAAGTTTCTAGTGATATATTCAGAACGGAAGACGAGCAATGTCACCACGCCGTGAGTCCGTTTGCCGATGGTAGAGGCTGAGGGATGACATAGTACTGTGGCTACCACCCACATTACTTCCATTAATAACCGGTCCCCTTGTCGAACAATTGCTGGGAAATGCCGTGGGCATTGTGTGCCACTTAATTCCAGAGCCTTGAAACTGTGCCACCCAGAATGTCTGATTTTGAGTGTGTTCTGCCTTGGCCGGGCACTATATAAGGAGTCTAAGTCTAAGACGGTTGAAAACTTACAAAGTCTCGAGTGGTGTTGTGTTTGTCCTGAGAAGGGACACTTTTTGACCTCGAACATTCAGAACCGACGAAAACATGCTCAGAGTAACAAGAGGTCATTGAAACAACAGTAATCTGTGTCATTTCCATCTGCTAGCGCCATTAGACGCTGGGCCTGCCTCTGTAGCGTGGATGGCCGCGTCGTGGCTCAGTGGTTAGACCGCTTAGCTCTCACCAAGGCGGCCCGGGTTCGATCCTAGGCGACCGCAAAGTGAGATTTGTGGTGGACAACACGGCGCTGGGCGGGTTTTCTCCGGGATCTCCGGTTTCCCCCGCCATCTCATTCCACCGGTGCTCCATCTTCATCTCATGTATCATCCGTGTCATCGCCTGCGGTGCCACATGTAGTAAAAGCGGTCGTTAAACACTACACATTTCATTTGTAGCGTGGAGGTAGCGTGTCTGTCTCACGTTTAAGATGTTCCAAGTTCAGTCTCGATCAGGTTTAGTTATCTGGTTAAGGCTTTTCCCGGGGTTTCCCTTATCCTGAAAGATGAATGTCGGTTGACTTCAATAGAGTTCGCTGATTTGTTATCTTACATAATTCAGAAATAGGATGGTTCAGAAATACATGACGTTACGTTTGATAGATATGCTGATTTTGAAGGACAGGAGGAAATTGAATCTGAAGGTGGCTGTTCAAGCAGTACACGAGCAACGGGGACAGTGAAGTCAAAGTGAGTACAAACACTCTCCACCCAAAAAAGTCTAGGTCCAATGTATTAGAAGATATTGATGACAGCGGACTATAGAATATTTATAACGACTATATTACAATTGAGGCTTCAGTTCTTATTGCAAACTACTGAGACACTGCAACTGCATTCAAGATAAATAAACTTTACAGATTAATTCTAAACTATGTGTCTAGAAATTGGCAAATAAGTTGTACATTCGTATTCAATAGACACGTTTTGCTCAATTATTTCAAATAAAATTGAAACAACCTGTTCCACGAAACATTTATGTGGAGGCAAGGATAAGTGGAAAAATGACTAAAAGACACACAAAATGTTTCCTTAGTCCTTAGCAGTGGCGGCCGATAAAGGAGGGCTGCGGGACTGCAGCCCAGACCCCCCCCCCCCCCAGAGAAATTTTTAATTTCATTGTTGTTGCCTAAATTGAATAGATTACATCCGCATTTTCGAGGGGCACCCAAAAGAAACCGGATTGTTATCATAAAAACTTTATTGATGAAACTTTTACAAAATTACTTCAGTCACCTTCAAAATACTCTCCATTACATGCGATGCACTTGCCAAGTCTCTTTTCCAACTGTTGGAAGCATGTTTGGTACTCTTTTAAGTTTGATATTGTCCAGTGCCCTATGCGAAGCTGTTTTTACCGCCTCCACATCGTCATAAGGCTCCCATTTTAGCGTTTTTTTCATTCGTGGAAATAGGAAAAAGTCGCATGGTGCTAGGTCCGGCGAATACGGAGCGTGGGGAACGACAGACCACCTCCGAAATGCTAAATAGTGGGTCACTCGTAAGGCCGTGTGTGCTGGAGCGTTGTCGTGATGCAGAAACCAGTCACCTGCTCGCCAAAGTTCCGGGCGTTTCCTCCTCACATCCTCTCGCAGACTCCTTAAAACATCCAAGTAAAAGTGGTGGTTAACAGTCTGGCCAGGGGATAGGAATTAACGATGCACAATTCCACGAACATCAAAAAAGACAATGATCATCGTTTTCACACTTGACCTCACTTGCCTTGCTTTTTTTTTTTTGTCTGGGAGATTTGGGAGTCCTCCACTGGCTTGACGCTTGCTTGGTTTCTGGGTCATACCCGTAATACCAACTCCCATCCCCTGTAATGACTTTGTTCAAGAAGTTTGGATCACGTGCAATCTCTGTTTTCAGGTCCTGACACACATTCATGCGGATGGTTTTGTGCTCCTGTGTGAGAAGGCGCGGAACAAATTTAGCAGCAACACCTCTCATGTGCAAATCCTCCCTCAAAATCCGCTGGCACGAGCTCCAACTGATTCCTGATTCGCTGCTGAAATTTGGTCGATCGTTTGGCAACGATCTTCGTTGATCTTTTGGCGGAGCTTTTCAATGTTCTCCTCATTTCGCGATGTTGAAGGGCGTCCAGAATGAGCTTGGTTTTCAACACACATCTCACCGCGTTTAAAGCGCCCAACACAATCGAAAACCTGTGTGCGGCTTATAGCGTCCTCCTGGAAAGCTTCCTGAAGTATTTGTTGTGTCTCCGTTGCAGTTTTTTAAAGCAGGAAACAAAATTTCACACACACTCTTTGTTCTTTTAAAGTTGCCATAACGACTTCGCAGAGGTAACCCTCCAACAGTCAGAGAAACACAATACCACACTTGCACGTTCAGCTCTACACTGACGCCGTCTGCACAGCTGTTTCATGAAGGTCTCTACTAACACCATCTAGCGTGAGAACCCTGCACTACGTCTACGAGTGGCAGCGCCCTCGGAGTCCGGTTTCTTTTGGGTACCCCTTGGAAATATACGAGGGGGGATCCAAAAGAAACCGGATATATATACTGTAAGTCATTACAACAAGTTCATAGACTGCGCAGCAAGTTCATATGTGCAGCGCTTTTCCCTCTTGGACTGCCAGGACAACTCACTAACGTGCACATTGCTTCCATTTCCCCCTCCGCTAGTCGCGCTTCACGTTTCGACCTATCGCACGCCCCATACCTTAGTGAACTCACTGGACTGCATTGCTTGCAATCCCAAGAGCGGTGTAAGTGAAATTTGGTGCCAATTTTCGTGAAATCGACGTACTCGAAGGCTATACAAGGGGTGCAATTTTTTTTTCTTTCCACAGACTGTGGACCATTCGCCATGGTTTTCTCTCCTGGAGGTTAACATGCCTTAACGTGTTTTCCCAGGCCTCTTGGCGGTGTGCTCTTAGGAGGCGTCTTACCAGGAATTTCAACCTCCGGTGTGCTTCTCCTATCCTGGGATGGCGAAATTTCTACCAAAACTTTCTGAGAGGTTTTTTTCCTTTATTTGCTGTTTATTATTAATTATTATTATTATTATTATTATTATTATTATTATTATTATTATTATTATTATTATTATTATTATTATTATTATTATTATTATTATTATTATTATTATTATTATTATTATTATTATTATTATTATTATTATTATTATTATTATTATTATTATTATTATTATTATTATTATTATTATTATTATTATTATTATTATTATTATTATTATTATTATTATTATTATTATTATTATTATTATTATTATTATTATTATTATTATTATTATTATTATTATTATTATTATTATTATTATTATTATTATTATTATTATTATTATTATTATTATTATTATTATTATTATTATTATTATTATTATTATTATTATTATTATTATTATTATTATTATTATTATTATTATTATTATTATTATTATTATTATTATTATTATTATTATTATTATTATTATTATTATTATTATTATTATTATTATTATTATTATTATTATTATTATTATTATTATTATTATTATTATTATTATTATTATTATTATTATTATTATTATTATTATTATTATTATTATTATTATGATTATGATTATGATTATGATTATGATTATGATTATGATTATGATTATGATTATGATTATGATTATGATTATGATTATGATTATGATTATGATTATGATTATTATTATTATTATTATTATTATTATTATTATTATTATTATTATTATTATTATTATTATTATTATTATTATTATTATTATTATTATTATTATTATTATTATTATTATTATTATTATTATTATTATTATTATTATTATTATTATTATTATTATTATTATTATTATTATTATTATTATTATTATTATTATTATTATTATTATTATTATTATATTTATTATAATTATTATTATTATTATATTTATTATAATTATTATTATTATTATTATTATTATTATTATTATTATTATTATTATTATTATTATTATTATTATTATTATTATTATTATTATTATTATTATTATTATTATTATTATTATTATTATTATTATTATTATTATTATTATTATTATTATTATTATTATTATTATTATTATTATTATTATTATTATTATTATTATTATTATTATTATTATTATTATTATTATTATTATTATTATTATTATTATTATTATTATTATTATTATTATTATTATTATTATTATTATTATTATTATTATTATTATTATTATTATTATTATTATTATTATTATTATTATTATTATTATTATTATTATTATTATTATTATTGTTATTATTATTATTAATCTTCTTTATTCACACGTTCCAGCTTGACACATTCCACAACTTCATGCATGTCATTGAATGTTAATTCCCTTTTTATAAATAGTGAAATTAATTTGAAGTACCTATCATCCAATTTGTTAACCAAGTAAGAATATAAAGAATAATAGAATAGGTACAATTAAATTTTTCTCGCTAGTAGATTTCAAATTTGAATCAAGAACAGTGGCTAACAATTTATGAGTATCAGTACCGAAAATCTATCTTCCTTTCTGTGTCTAACTTTACTAATTGGCAACTGTACAGCTTCATGAGATTCCATAATACTAAGATCAGAATTCTCCAAATACTTTGCTTTTTGAATGAAAACATTTCCAATATTAACAAGGTAACTAATATAAGCCTGAGTTCAATTCCTTCTACTTCTGTATTTTCGTTGCAAAAATACTTTTGCAAAACGTTAGAACAGTCTGAATCATCTGTGCTTTTAAAATAGCACAGATGATTCACACTCCTAACTTTTTAAAAGCCTTTCTACAGCAGGTGTGGACACAAGTTACATGAATCATATTTGGGAAACTTACACTTAGACCTTGGGCAGCTTTCCTTATATGTGCTGCAGAGTCTGTTTGTGGAAGCACTACATTGTCATATTTTACATAATTTCCTCAAGGTTTCTAAAACTTCATTAAGCACCATAGCTACTGTTATATTATTTGCAACTGGTATTTCTTTACAGACTAGCAAGAATTTTGTTGAGAAATCTTTTTTCTTATGTTTGAGTACACGTACTATTGCATTTTCCACTTCTCTAATGCTGGCGTTGATTGGCTTATCAATGGCAACCCACATTTTTCTTCATTTTCACAAATGGACCTTTTGTAACTTATGTGACTTTTTGTTCTCCTATAGCAATTAGGAAGATAATTTTTCCATAGTGTTGACTCATCAGTATGATTGTTGACTCATCAGTAGTGTTGACTCATCAGTAAGAAAATTCTAAGCTCAGGACTGTTTACCTTAAAAGGCTGTTCTGAAACAAATGACACTAGAAGTAATAAATTTAAGATATCCTGCCAATGAATGGCTTCATATTTACACTGACATTTTCAGCTCACCAAATAATGCTGGTACTGGCACCAGTGCACTGTCCGCACTTTTCTCTTTCTAAAAAGGATTAAATTTAAACGCTACAAATTTTGATGGAGAAATTTTGGCAGTCCTTCAGAGGTTACAAAATCTTCTATATCACATCAATTTGAAAAAGTTGTATTATTATCTGACTCTGAAGCAGCTATAATATCCATAACATCTGATATAACACCTAAAAACCTAAATATTGCGCAATGTTTGGTTTCATTAGATACCAATCAACCAACCACCCTTACAAAGGTGAATCTCAGTTGAAATAAATGCTTTACACAAATCTGAATAAAATTCTGAAAGTTTTGGTGTGCCAGAAGAAGAGGTTGGTGTTGATTCTCCTGTAAGAAAATACCTTGATAAAGAACATGATGCAGCCACTACTTGCACTAATTCCTGAAAAATGTTGCACTACCTGGAAATATTGATCTACACTAACATATTGTGAACGCGTGGGTTACGTAGATTTGGAAATCTGTTTGCAGAAATTTAGAATAGCTTTTGCTGCAGTAAAAAGGATGTGAAATTGACAATCAACTGTCTTCAAGGATGACTTTGTGTTTTGATGAAAGACAACACTGCGGTACACTTCAATCGTCGACTGTCGCAATAACCAACAACCAACTGCCACCTCTAACACCTTGCCAGTATTTATATATCCCCAGCCGTTGTTTCTAGAAAGCTGCAGACCATCCGAGAACTTTCGCGGCCGCAACAATGAACAGAACGTTCCGGAGTCCCTCTCTGTTTCTTTCTCTCTCTTGGCAAGCGTCCAGTTCTCTTGGCAAGCGCCCAGCTCCGGCCTGTCGCAGCAGTACAACAATGCCACATGGTGGCACTGCCCCCTCCTTAAGGCTGGTCGTCCCTAACAGTACCATCCTGGCGGGCCAGACGATCCAGGTTTACCACCAACATCTTTCCTCGGGGCACCTTCTGGATGCAGTAGACCACGTCGTTAATTCTCTTTATCACCCGGTACGGTCCTTGCCACGGTTGTTGAAGTTTTGGACAGCGTCCCTTGGTCCGGGTAGGGCGGTACAACCAGACCAGGTCACCTTGCTGGAACGCGTGGCTGTTGGCTTGTCTGTCGTACCGGGTCTTCATGCGGTCGCTAACCATCTGGATGCATGTCGTGGAGATGGTCTACGAGGTTCCCCACATACTCGGGTGCTGGCTGCTTCGCTTCCGGGAGGCTCCCAGAAGTCAGGTCACAAGGGAGGCGTAGCTCTCGGCCGAACATTAGGCTTGCTGGCGTCAACCCAGTGGTGTCGTGTGCTGACGAGCGACAGGCCAGCAGGGACAGTGGCATCTTGACGTCCCAGTCTCACTCATGGCTGGCCAGGACCTTCCTCAAGTGTTCTTCTAGGGTATTGATATATCTCTCGACCATGCCACCCGACTGTGGATGTAGCGGTGTTGTGCAGGGGTTATTCAACCCAAGTCTTTCCAGTACCTCCTTCATCAGGTGGGATTCAACATTGGTGCCCTGGTTGCTGTGGAGCTCTAACGGCACCCCAAAATGGCAGAAGAGTTGCTCCACGAGGCACTCTGCAATCGTCTTCGCCTCCTGGTTCGGGATGGCATACACCTCTCCGGCCACTTGGTGAAGTAGTCTACAGCCACCATCAGGTAATTGTTGCTTCGGTCGGACACTGAGTATGGTCCAGTTATGTCTACAGCGATGCATTCAAAAGGCGTTCTAACATTGTTCTGCTGCATGTTACATCGGTTCCTAGTCTGCTCAGCGTATCTCACCATCTCTCAGCGTCTGCTCGAAGCCTCAGCCAGTAGTAGCGCTGTTGGAGTTTGTCGATCGTTCGATTTGCTCCAGGTGTCCTCCTGAAGTACCTGCGTGCACCTCCTCCAAGAATTCCGGGATCTTATTCCGGAGAAATGCCAACTGTTCTCTCTGCGTCTGCCCATCGGGTGATTCCCATACCCTGAACAGCACGCCCTCTTTGGTCTTTAATGAGTCCCGTTTGGCCCAGTACGACTTGTATGCAGCGCTTCTGGGTACAATGTCCTCCCAGGTAGGTCTTGTCCCTGCCTTCACTTCTCTCAAGATTGGCCCCAAGTCGGCGTCAACCAGCTGCTCCCTCCTCAGGCCTGCGCTATCCTATCCGCCCGCACGCACTGCCACGACCACTGTGACAGCTGCGGCACGCTCCTTCACTTCCACTCTTGTGCATTGGCCGCACTCTTCTGGGCAGGGTCTTCGCGACATGGTGTCTGCGTTGGCGTGGCTCTTCCGTCTACGATGTTCGGAGATGAAGTCGTACTCTTGCAGCCTCTGGACCCAACGGTCTGCCTGGCCTCCAGGTTTCTAAAGCTAAGTAGCCAAGTTAGGGCGGAGTGATAAGTCCTCAGGTAAAATGGGTGACCGTACAAGTACTTCTGGAAGTGCTCAAAGGTCTTTACTACCACCAGAAGTTTTCTCCTGGTGAGGCAGTAGTTCTTATTTACCTTGGACAACGCCTTGTAGCCTTTCCGGTTGGTGAGACTATGTGGCTCAAGATGGAAGAGTGGCCTTGCGGAAGAGCTGCACTTCTTCGCGTTCAGCTGCAGGTTGGTCGCCTGCAGTATCTGTAGCACCTTGCTCAGGTTATCGAGATGGTCTTCGAATGTCTTGCCGACGACGATGATGTCGTCCAGGTATAGTAGGCTGGCATCATAAGTTAATCCTCTCATTACTGACTCCATGAGGCGTTGAAAGGTAGCTGGTGCGTTGTAGAGACCAAAGAGCATAACTGTGAACTTCCAAAGCCTTGGCCTGGTTCAGAATGTGGTCTTCTCCTGGTCTCTCGGGTATATAGCTACCTGACAGTAACCCGACTTCAGATCCAGGGTCGAGAACCACTGCAAACCAGCAAGCATGTCCAGGGTGTCGTCAATCCGGGATAAATGGAGGCAATCCATCCTGGTGAAGGCGTTCAGCTTCCTGTAGTCCACGCAGAAGGGTAGCTCACCGTTCTTCTTCTTCGCCAGGACTACAGGGGAACACCAAGGACTGTCAGACTCTTCGATCACTCCCCTGGATCTCGTATCCTCCAGCATGTTTCGTACCACCGCTTATTTTGCCAGTGGAACGCGTCTGGGTGGTTGCCGAATAGGCCGGGTGTCTCCGGTATCGATGTGGTGGAGCATCGGTCCGTGCGGCCGTAGTCGCTGTTGCCTTGGCTGAATACGCGCTGGTATCGTCTCAGCAGTTGCCGAACCTTCTCAAGCTGTTCTGCGGTCAGGTGGTCGGCTGCCGTCTCCAGTATACCTTCCAGACGGGGTCTCAGGTGTTGCATCGGTTCCCGCTCCTAGGTCTTGTCTATTGGCAATACGCTGACAATGGGCTCGCACGTCCCCAAATCCGTCCTGGCCTAGAGGTCGTGATCGGTGTCTGATTAGTTGAGAAGCCTAACTGGCACCTTCTCTTGGCACGACAACAAAGTCCTAGCTACACAGAGTCCGTGCACAGGCGTCTTCCGGTCCAGCACCAGGTTCTTCGCTGGCTTTTCAGTCGCGCCGTCACCACCACCTCCCTTCTCGTGGAACAAAACGACTTTTCTCAGGATGACCTTGAAAATTCCAAGGCGTTCTTTGGGGTGCCGGAGCATCACCTCCTTTCCATTGATGAGCAGAACGTTCCTGCCGACGTCGACCGTCGCCTCGTGGCTCCTGAAAGCATCCAGTACCAGTATCACCTCCTCAGCCACCTTCGCGACGAACACCCACAGACGCAAGGCTCTCCGCCCCAAGGTCAACTGCAGCAGGGCCTCCCTCTCCACGGCAAGGTGTCGCCCGACACCGTCAGTAACTGGTATGGTCGGCTCGGTTTTCTCGAAGGCAAACTCCTGGCTACGTCAGGTCTAATGACGGCCACGGCGGCTCCGGTGTCCACAAACACACGGCACAGCCCCCCTTTCATCCAACCGTCCGCGATGAGGCTGTTATCTGTACGTCGGCTGAAGGCACGCAGTGTCATTCGAGTGGATGGTGGCCACGGCGCCAAAGTGCCCCTCGCCATGCCGACTCTTACTCGTTTTTCCGGCTGCTCATCTTGGTGTCGGCAATCTCTCTCCAATTGTCTCGGCTGGCCACACCCTCAATACACGCCACTTGGTCTTCGTCGGCGTCCCTGGACTGGTCTCTGATGTTCATCGTAGCGGATACTCCATGTCTTCGAGGTCGGGGTAGCCACTACTTTGGCCTCTTCCATCCTCAATGCGTCCGTTCGCGCCTCGTGGATGGTCTTATAGTTGCCGAGCATTAGATGCTGACCTATCTCGGCATCTCGAATTCCGTCGACGAAGGAGTAGGTGGCTTATTTGGGATACGAATTCGGGTGGGAGGTCAACCAAGGCTTTGCTGGCCAGCTGTTAAACTGTTAGGGCGAACTCCTGCAACGTCTCCCCTGGCTGCTGCATTCAGTTGGCTGCGGTAGGCAGCGGCCAAGCGGTTGTTTCCGAAACCGTTTCCCAGGGCCTCCCAGATGTCTTTGGGCGCCGCCGCTGTCTGGATCGCTTTCAGCATCTCTACGGCCCGTCCCTGGAGGCTGGCTATTTGCTGTGCAGCGACCACTTGTTCTGGCGACCACTTGTGCTTGGCTACTGTGTCGAATTGGCGGCAGAAGACTTAAAAGGTTGAAGTGCCGTTCAGATCTTTCAGTCTTCTGCCGATGATGTCCTCCACAATGGCGTTCAGGAACTTGGTGTTGCTGTCGGCCTTTCCCGCTAAGTTGTTAACGCTGTTAGTAGCCCGCCTCGGTAGCGTGGTGGTAGAGTGTCTGCCTCACGTTCAAGAGGTCCCGAGTTTGAATCTCGGTCAGGGTGAGTTACCTGGGTAAGGTTTTTCCGGGGTTTTCCCTTATCTTGAAAGACGAATGTCAGGTAAATCTAAGCTCCATGGACCCTGGACTCATTTGAGCATCATTTCACCCATTTCATTCATCGTCCGATATGACTTAACGTTGGAGGACGTAAATTACAAAAAAAAAAAAAAAAAAACCGCTGTTAGCCAGGTCTTCGACGCGCTCATCCACTTGATCCAAACGCTTGCCCAGATCCGTGATGTCATCTCTCACGCCGGCATACTGCTCTTCAAATTTGGCAGCGAGGGCCTCGTTCGCAGCCTTTATTCCGGTCATCTTCGCAGCGAGGTTGTCGTTTGATGTCTTCGTTTATTCCATGGTCGTGGCCAGGTTGTTATGTGCCGTTTCAGTCTTCGTATCGAGGGTGTCATTCGCTATCTTCATTTCTTTCAGCTCTTCTAAGATCTTCGCCAATGCAGCTTTCATCGTCGTGATCCCGCTCCTGACACCGATGTGATTACGTGGGTTACGTAGATTCGAAAATCTGGTTTGCAGAAATTTAGAACAACTTTTGCTGCAGTAAAAAGACGTGAAATTGACAATCAGATGTCTTCAAAGCTGACTCGGTGTTTTGTTGAAAGAAATCGCTGTGGTACACTTCAATCATTCTTCATCGACTGTCGTAATTACCAACAAACAACTGCCGCTTCTAACACCTTGTCGGTATTTATACCTCCCCAGCCATTGTTTCTAGAAAGCCATAGATCTTCCGAGAACTTTCGTGGCCGCAACAATCGGCCGAACGTTCCGGAGTCTCTCCCTCTCTTTCTCTCTCTTGACAAGCGTCCAGCTCTCCTGGGAAGCACATAGCTACGGCCTGTCGCAGCAGCATTACAATGCCACACTGTGACAACAAGCACTGGACGGAAACCAGAAATTCCGTGGTTCAAATCCCGGCCGTGGCATTGAATTTTTCAAGTTGACTCTATCTACCCAAAACCTTATCCTATATACGGCTAGTGTGAAGAAATGATTAATTTCAATCAATTAACTTATATCATAGTTATAACTAGTTTTCAGCTAAAATCTAAAACATGTTCCATCTGTTCCATCAATCTTAATAATAGGTGACTTTTGGATTACCAGTCTTAATGGAAAAATATGCTATTGTTATTTCAGTGAAATAAAATGACCAATTAATCACTAAGCAAGCAATATTTAGGGATTTCTTTTTCACGGGGAATAAGTTATCTCTTTAACCCTCCATGAATACAACTTTTATATAAGTTTTCATTTTTTTTATGAGGAACTCTTCTGTCCTACATATGCAAATATAATGTGCTTGTAAATATTTCATCTTCCATTTGGAGTCACAGAGCTGTTGCTTTGACTGTAATGTTTGATTTTGCACTTAAATGAAACTGATTTCCTATAAGATTAAACATATTTTCAGCAAACATTTTAGTATGCTTAGGATGTACATATAGCTGTATCTCCCTCATCCCAGCTGTTTTTACACAATTTCTACAGGAGAAGGAAAACCAAATGGACCAACTGGATCCCATATTTTTAAGCATAGAGACTTTAGGCAATTTGGCTAAAAAGAATAACTTTGAAATCTGAACATTAAACAATACTTATAAATGTTGATGACAAACTTAGTAAGTAGTTTTTAGTCAATTGATGGAAATTAATCATTTCTCCACACTAACTGTATATAGGCTAAGGTTTTTGATAGATATAGTCAACATGAAAAATTCAATGCCACGGCTGGGATTTGTACCACGGATCTCCTGGTGTACGTCCAGTCAGTCTAACCCATTGAGCTACCATGGCCAACGTGCCGTCCTGACATTAAATTCTCCATTTGACTCATATTTCCCTGGTAGACCACCCCGGCTGTGGCATTGAATTTTTCATGTTGACTATATCTATCGAAAACCTTAGCCTATACACAGTTAGTGCAGAGAAATGATTAATTTCCATCAATTGACTAAAAATAATAAGAGTTAAATGATGAAGCCTGGAACTAAAGTACTTACGATAGTAAGTCGCCACAATTGGTGTATCTCGGATGCAAGAGCCCCTAGTGGTCTACTGGGGAAATATGAGTCAAATGGAGAATTTAATGTCAGGACGGCACATTGGTCAAAGTAGCTCAATGGGTGAGACCGACTGGACGGAAACCAGGAGATCTGTGGTTCAAATCCCGGGCCATGGCATTGAATTTTTCATGTTGACTATATCTATTAGCAAGTAGTACTTGAATTAGATACCCTTAAAAATTTGTTAGGATTAGGTTAACTGCAAACAATTGAATATTCTCTTCCTCTATTTAAAGTATTTGTGAATGACTAACATTTTTTTGCACCATTCGGTGCAGCTATATTGAATGTCTCACACAATTATGGAATGTGCATCTTGATTAAATATACCCACCATCAATAATACTTTTTTCCTATGAAAACCATTTAAAGTTTTAAACCATCACCATTTCAAGAATAAACTTTACAATATGCATTACAGCAAGACAATAATAATTATTAAATGCAAATCACCACTATTCAGGACATTAGGAATCTTACCACTGGACTGTGAGTACATTTTAGTTTTATTGTTATTTGTATTACAAAATCCAGAGAAGTTCCAAAAAACTGCAGATATTCACAGCAAAGAGACCAGAAATAGACAAGAATTACACAGGACAACTAATAATTTATAGTTATTCCTGTATATATAGAAGTGCAATTAAGCTTATGAGGCTAAAGATTTCCTTTCTATGAACATATTCCCTTTTAATAACAATAACAATAAATTTATTCATCACAAACATTCACAAAAGTGAGCAAAAGCTCTGTAAACAGGTGACACCTCAAAGAAATATATAAAAAATATTATTTACAACAATTGATAATATATATTTAGGCAAAAATGCCTTTACAAAAAGAAAGGAAAAACAATGTTTATAAATTATCTTCTAGATATTCCCTTACTGAGTAATATGACTTTTTTGCCAGCATGTCTTTGATGGCTTTATGAAATGATTTTGTATCTTTTGTTTGTCTTATTTTGGTGGGTAATTTATTATTCATTTTTATTCCTGCATATAGAGGGATTCTTCCAAGTAATGTTAATCTGTGTTCTAGTTAAATAAAAGTTGTTTTAAAATGGGAGATCAGCTTTGTGTTGTTGATTGTTGAGTAAAAATTAAGTGTTTCAGTTCTCACTTTTCTGCAGGAGTATAATATAATAGTTCTTTTTTCTTAAAAATGTCAAAACATAGTTGTGTAAATGATCCAAATATATTTATGTGGGTCATATATGTTAGTAAAACAGAGACAGAATATAACAACTTTTCTAAAGAAAAATTACTTTCAATATTTTGGCATTAAGTTAGGAGACTAGAACAAATCTTAGTGCCCTCATAAAGTGTGTCATAGTTGTGTTGCAGAGTTGAGGAGTTGGAGAAATGTAGTCATTGCCCTTTAGTATCCCTATGATTTGGAGAGAACTTTCAAATCATGGAGATGATTGTTATTATTGTACAGTTAAGGTACCAGGATATAATGCTAAAAACAAGAAAGATATTGTATATCCATACATTCCATCTGCCATTCAACCCTTACTTCATGGTCCTGATATTCCAATTCCCTTGCACCCTGAATCAGATAGATTGCCATCTGCAATCAGTAGCACTGAAACTGAATCTCCAGTGGAATTTACTTAAGAACCAGACAATTCTGATGATAGATATTTTAATTAAAGGAGCTTAATGATTTAGTGAAGGATTTAAATTTGCCTAAAGAATCAGCAGGAATCTTTTTTTTTTTTTTTTTTTTTTGTAATTAACGTCCTCCAACATTTAGTCATATCGGCCGATGAATGAAATGGGTGAAATGATGCTCAATGCGTCCGGGGTCCATGGAGCTTAGAGTTACCCGACATTCATCTATCAGGGTAAGGGAAAACCCCGGAAAAACCTTATCCGGGTAACTCACCCGGACCGAGATTCGAACTCGGGACCTCTTGAACATGAGGCAGACATGCTACCATCTATGCTACCGAGGCGGGCACAGAACTTTTAGATTCTATGTTAAAAGAAAAGAAAGTACTGGGTGAGGGTACATATTTTTCATGGTGCAGGCATCGTGAGAAGGAACTTGTCCCTTTTTTTGCTGAAGAGAAAAATTTGGTGTAATACCAAGACTTCCCTGCTGTCTTAAAATGTTATAACATAGACAATAATTCCAAAGAGTGGTGGTTCTTCATAAATTCTTCTCAATAAATTCTTAAGGGTGTTTTGCTTCATAATGGAAATATTCATCCTTACATTCCTGTGGCCCACTCTTTTGTTTTAAAGGAGACATATGAAAATGTTAAGTTTTTGTTACAAAAACTACATTGCAAAAACCATCTATGTATAGTCTGTAGAGATTTCAAGATTATTGGACTATTACTTGGTTAGCAGGCTGGTTGCATAACAAGTCATTTCTTAAGTGAATTTCATATGTTTCTTATGTGAATGGGATATTAGTGCTAGTTCAGAACACTGTAAAAGTGAACAGTGGTCACATATGACTAATATAACATCGGGCAAAAGAAAAAAAAAGCTGAAACTCTTATTGATGTCTCAAAAGTAATTCTGCCACCTCTGCATGTAAAATTAGGTTTAGTGAAGCCATTAGTGAAAACTCTAGATAAAGACAAGTGTCTTAAGTACATTTGTGTTACATTTTCTTCACTATCCTATGAAAAATTTAAAGCTGGTGTATTCATTGGCCCGCAAATTTTAAAACTGATGATGGACAGTCAGTTCGAGAATACTGTTAGTTGAGAAGTGAAGGATGCCTGGAATTCTTTCAGAAAAGTGGTTTTTAATTTACTTGGAAATAAAAAGCACCCAAAATATGTTAACATAGTGAAAGTGATGCTACAATATTTCAAACAGATTGGTTGCAACATGAGTGTCAAAGTACATCTTCTTCATTCCCATCAAAATCATTTTCTTCATAATTTAGGAGATTTTAGTGAGGAACACGTGAAAGATTTCACCAGGATTTAAAAAATTTGGAAATGATGTGTCAAAAAAGTGGAGTGTTCACATGATAGCAGACCATTGTTGGATGCTAAAAAGGGACTGCTCTGAGCAACATAAAGAAGGTCAAAGAGGAGAAAATTTGAAGTACAATTACGTAGAAAATGAAGTTAGTTACAGTGAAGCAATTAGTATTATACAAATATAACTATTTGTAACAAAAAACTTCACTTATCTTAAGAAAAATCGACATCATTTTTCTTAAGTAAAGCGTTTTGTTACAAATAGTTATATTTGTATATTTTGAAGTACAATATTGATGCAAGGTCATGAATGTGCTTATAATTATTATTAATTAATGATTAATTCGTGGCAAATAGCAAATTATAATTATGCCTAGTGTTTCACACAAAATTCTTGTTGAAAGTAATTTTTATTATCCTAATTTCACAAAGCTTTAATTTCATTTTATTTATAAATAGTTTGAAAACATAACGTGATGGGAGATTGTTCTCAAAATAAGCACACAAAATATGTTAATAATCACCTATCAGATTAAAAAAGAAAACAGAAAATAAGTTTTGAAATGCAGAATAGTGTAATTGTTAATTCATTTTACCTATATGCTTATGCTTTGTATTGGACCAAATAAAGTTTATTTTATTGTATTTTAATGAAAGTTTATTTGTTATGCATGTTTGGAGGAATTTAGTAGGACGAATGAACAAACAAACGAATGAATAAATTTATTAAACTTCATTACAAATACAAATTCTTCTATATTTACAATTTAATAACCTTTTAACATTATTACTCCTGTTCTGGCCCATTCAAAGTCTTCTCTTTTCATTTTTTCACAAATATCAACATATTTTTCCCTTTCCCAATTCATTTTTATCTCTCTAACCTAGTGAGGTTTTGGAATTTAAACTACCCATTATTTTCTATCCTCATTTTATCTCTTTTCCAGAAACCTTTCTCTACTTTATTACTATCCCTCCACATATCCCCATATCCTATTTCACTCAGAATTTCTTGTATACTCTTGTACAAAGTATCTTCTTTAATACATTTTTGCTGCATTTTTAAACACTGCTTCAAAATATTATTAGTTTCCAATTCTTTTATTCTGAACCAATATTTCAATGCTCTTTCCATAGTTTTAGCTTTACTACCATATCTTCCTAACTCCATTTGTGCAACCCCATTTGCTGATGCTCTTGGTAAGCCCAAAATTAGTTCACAAAAACTCCAATGTACCTTGTTTACTTTATCCCTTCCTTCCTCTACACCCCAAATTTCAGCGCCATATACCATTTTCGCCTCGATTGCAGCCCCATATATTCTCTCCAACCATTTTATTTGTATCCCCGTAATTCTATCTATACATGCTCTAATAGCTTTCATTGCCAGTTTTCCTTTAGCTAATACTGCTTTCTTTTGCTCAATCCATCTACCGTTACTGTTTAGCCTTACTCCTAGATAATTAAATTTCTTTACCACCTCAATTTCATTCCCTTGCCAACTCCATTTTTCATTCTTCGTTAACTTATTACCTTTTTCTGAATACCATTACTTTTGTTTTGTTAGTGTTTATTCTAAAACTCTACTTATTACAAAATTTCTGTATGGCTACCGTAATTTTATACACCTCTACATTTGTTATAGATCATGCAACAAGATCATCAGCAAATAGCAAACCTGGTACTTCTTTGTTTCCAATTATTGGAAGATGTCTATTTTTATACTTGATTACCTCTAGAATATCATCAATTAACAAACTAAATAGTACAGGACTTAACTTGTAACCTTGTCTTAACTCTACTTAATTTGGAGTAGTATTCATCAATAGATTATTTGCTGTTCTTATACAAAAATTGTTGCTTGCATATATCCTTTGTATTATTTCTATGAACTTATTACTCATTTCTTTCTTGCTCAGTTTGTACCATAAGTCTTCCCTACTTATTGTATCGAAAGCTTTTTCAAATTCTACAAATAACTTATACAATCTCCCCCTTTTATTTGCAAGATATTTACTAACCGATGTTGGTATTACTTTCCTACTTTTCCTAAAGCCTGTTTGTAGTTGAGATAATTTTTTCCTCCTTTTCTGCCCAAATTTTAACCGCTTCTACTAGTACCACAGTATAGATTTTTCCTAATACTGATGGCAGGCTAATCCCCGTGTAATTTTCTGGGTTATTAACATCCCCTTTATTCTTAAATACTGGCACTATTATTGCTGATTTTCAAATCCTAGGGACATTACCACCTTCAAAAACTGAGTTTAGTATCCTTACTAACAGTCTTAATCTGCTCTCATTTAGACTCCATGCTATCCAAAACTCCCCTGGAATACCATCAATTCCACTTGATTTGTTCCTTTTTATTCTTTTGATTTTCTCCCTTACTTCTTTAATTCCTATTTGGATATGTAATAATTCATTGAAGACATTATTCTGTATTACCCAAATATTTTCCCTCTTCTGTTGCTCCCCTCCTTAAAGACTTTGAAAATAATTAATCCATTCATCTGCACTTATATTATTTTCTCTTTCTCTTACTCTACCTTTATACAACCTCCATATTGTTTTACTATCATTAACTGTTGCTGCTTCATACACATTTTTTACTCATTTTCTCCCCCCTCCCCATTCTTTTCTTTTTTCCTGCAGCAAGCTTTTGTACAGCCACCTTTCAATCATAAAATCCTCTTTCTCCTTTTGTCCTCCCATTAACCTCTATTTTTTCAGTTCCCTTAAAACTCTTTGTTTTGCCATCCTGCATTCCTCATCGAACCATCCCTTCTGCTTACCCACCACGTTATTTTTCACTTTCATCCTTTGCACCTGCTCCTTTTACTAGCATTTCTAACTTAATAACCGCCACATCTGTTTTATTTTCTTTCAACATCTCCTCTATCCCTGCTTCTTCTGATCTTGCTATATCTGACCCCAGTTCCCTTAAAAAGCATTTGACTCCTCCTCCCTCCATTTATACTTTTCACTTTTAACTCCTCGATATTGCTCTCCTCTTGTTTCTTATATGCTGAGAAATTTTGCCTTATTGGGAAGTGATTACTAGAACACACTACATTCAGCACTTCAAAATCAGTAAGATATGAGTTTAAATCTCCTGTATATACTATATAATCTAAGATGCTCTGACCGTTTTTATTTAAAAAAGTAAATTCTCCCATATCACCTTTCCCCTTAACCCCATTACACATCCTCATACTTGTCTCGTCATAAAATTCTATCAACTTCTTGCCTTCACAATTCTAAACTTCTTTACTCCTTCTTTCTATCTGTTTTGTTTCCCCAATTAACTCCCCCTCCAGGTTTATTATGTTTATTTGACTTGTTCCTACCCTTGCATTAAAATCACCCATTATGATAAAGCTATTAACTAAGTTCCTATTTTATATTTTCTCCATATCATTTCTTATTAATTTATCATAACAACACTGTTTACAACACTTCCAAGAAAGGAATTTCATATTAAATTAAATGAGTTTGGATTATAGAATTACGAGGTATTTGGTAGATTATACACCACTCCAGAACACATCCTTTCCTTCCTCCCTGTTCTACTTAACACACACCACAACACAGAACTCTCTCCTAAATCTCTATAACATTTCACTTTAATATGAAAATCCTTCATAACAGATAAATCTAAACCACCTGACACATGGCCTCTTTCTTTCTTTCTTACCCCTTTTTTCTCATAAAAATTGAAATCACTCACTTCCAGCAGTACCACCTGTCAACCAAGTCTCTACAACTTCTATCACATCACCTAATCTTAAAATCTGCATTATTTCACCATTCTTCAACTTTTCCAACATCCACAATATAACCCCCAATACGTTTTCCTATACAGATCCCTTTCTCTCGAACCTGAATTGCTGCAATTTAGTTTTGCTCCTTGTCAACCTAGATCTGCTTACTGGATCACTCCCTCCTTCTCCGTCTTCAACCTGTAGAACACTTCCTCCTGGCGATGAGATTATGCTGAGCCTGGACTCCTTCCACACATCTATTCCCGCAGCTGCTCCCAAGGCCATACTATGTGCATCATCAATCATCTGTCTTTCCAGTGAAACCTGTTTGCTGGATGATGTCATCTGCTCTCCTTTTATCTTCTCTGCCACCACTGCTAGCCATACTACGTATCCTTGACATCATAGGAGTTTAGTAATAATGACATATAAATTAATTGAAGTAACTAATTGTAGTTAAATGAAGAAAATAAAACATAGTAAAAGAACAAATGCTCCAGAATGTAATAAGTTGAACTCAGGATCATTTGCAATGAAAAAGCTAAAGAATCTGATGGAAGCTAAGGTATTAAAAATAGTATACTATGGTTTAATCTACCCACATTTAACATATGGGATAACAGTATGGGGACACTGTTCTAAAAAATATACTAACAGAGTATTCCTGCTACAAAAAAGAGCAGTAAGATTAATTCTGGGATTGAAACAATCAGATTCTTGTAGACAAAATTTCAAAAACCTGAACATCTTAAACCTATACTCTCAATACATCTATGAAGTTATAGTTATGTAGCCGACAAATTGTAGGTAAAATAATCAAATACATAAGCCCTTACTAGAGGAAACACAAACTTTTGTATCAACTTACACAGATTACAAATATATAAAACCAAACCTACTGCTGCAGCACATGAGTTGTATAATAAGCTTCCTAGCTATTTAAAAAATATTGAAAATATGAATAAATTCAGAAAATTATGCCTGAAAGGCTGCTTCTATTCACTTGACGAATATCTTAAAGGATTTAATTACTGCATAAATCAGTAGTACTTCTTATGTGAATTTTTATGTATTACATACTGTAAACATGGTATTTTACTGCATAAATGTTTACTCTAAATTTTTGCTTTAGTATATGAGGAGCGTTTTTTCAAAACTCAATAGATGCAAAATTTTATGAAATTGAGTTATATATTGCATCAGCATAATTTTCACCTTCTGCATCGTTCTGTGAAATCAGATTTTACAAAATTCTATTCATGTCCTGTGTAGAAGGTAGGGAATACTAGCAGTTTTTTTTTCAAAATTTGATAGATGCACTTGCTCAGTTAAAGAAAAAGTTGATAGATGCAATTTTATGATTTTAGATCCAGCGTGTAGCTACCTCAATTCTATGAAACACATGTTAGCATTGACTGCCATCTCATGGTTGCAATTCTTGGAATTCTCAATCATTTCTGCAAGCTTTGTACACTGCTGCATCGTTGGCAATAACTGCGATCTCAGGTTGAATTTCACATTCATTTCTGAAAGCTTTGTTATATTTACATGGAATTTTTATTCTTAGTTGACACACTGCACTGTACTATGCACAATGGACAGTAGCTCAGATTGTGAAACTGTAGCAGTTGTAGAATGTGTGGGAGGTAGAAACTTCAGAGAAAAGGAAAGGAAATCAAAATGCAAGTCAAGGAAAGCTCATACTCCAGAAATTTCATGTTCACATGGTCTCGAGTGCACTCCATAAAATCCTAAAAGTAAAGGGCATAAGTACTGTGATGTAGCTACTTCAACTTGTAATGATTTAAGTGGATTTCACCAACATCTGTCCATGCTCAACAAAATAGATCAAAATAAATTCCTAATGAAATATATGAGTATTACATCTCCTAATCGCTCCTGAAAGACGAATGTCGGGTAACTCTAAGCTCCATGGACCCCAGATGCATTGAGCACCATTTCACCCATTTCATTCATCATCCGATATGACTAAATGTTGGAAGACGTAAATAATAATAATAATAATAATAATAATAATAATAATAATAATAATAATAATAATAATAATAATAATAATAATAATAATAATAATAATAATAATAATAATAATAATAATAATAATAATAATAATAATAATAATAATAATAATAATAATAATAATAATAATAATAATAATAATAATAATAATAATAATAATAATAATAATAATAATAATAATAATAATAATAATAATAATAATAATAATAATAATAATAATAATAATAATAATAATAATAATAATAATAATAATAATAATAATAATAATAATAATAATAATAATAATAATAATAATAATAATAATAATAATAATAATAATAATAATAATAATAATAATAATAATAATAATAATAATAATAATAATAATAATAATAATAATAATAATAATAATAATAATAATAATAATAATAATAATAATAATAATAATAATAATAATAATAATAATAATAATAATAATAATAATAATAATAATAACAATAATAATAATAATAATAACAATAATAATAACAATAATAACAATAATAACAATAATAATAATAATAATAATAATAATAATAATAATAATAATAATAATAATAATAATAATAATAATAATAATAATAATAATAATAATAATAATAATAATAATAATAATAATAATCATAATCATAATCATAATCCTCCTCCACCTCCTCCTCCTCCTCCTCCTCCTCCTCCTCCTCCTCCTCCTCCTCCTCCTCCTCCTCCTCCTCCTCATCATCATCATCATCATCATCATCATCATCATCATCATCATCATCATCATCATCATCATCATCATCATCATCATCATCATCATCATCATCATCATCATCATCATCATCATCATCATCATCATCATAATAATAATAATAATAATAATAATAATAATAATAATAATAATAATAATAATAATAATAATAATAATAATAATAATAATAATAATAATAATAATAATAATAAATAATCTCCTAATCGCAGAGTGGTGAAGAAAGAAGCTGCAAATAGGAAGCAGACTGTTAGTATTAAATGGGAACTAATGATGGTATGGGCTGCAAGCTTCCAAGGAACCACAGGGGTGTCAAAAGATAGATTATCTCTCCTAGCTAGAAAACTTCACTCATCTGGGATTGCGCCAAAGAAAACCAGAGGAGGTGACAGAACAGGAATATTACAGAAGGGCATTTCTGCTGCTTTGAAGCAAGACATAAAGAAGTACAGATATAGAGAAAGTCATTACAGAAGAGCAGAATCAAGGAGAGGATATTTACTTCCAGAACTTAATATCAGAAAAATGTGGACCAACTTTTGCAATGAAAGAAGATTAAGAAATCTACCTGTGTGCTCAATGTCAAAATATAAACACATATTTTACAACTTCTTCAATCTTTCATTCTGTACATCACACACTGACACATGTCAACCTGCAAAATGGGACTGATGAAGATTAAGACAGAGGTAGATGTGGAAAAGAAAACCGAACTAAGAATAATGTACAGACTGCACAAGCATTCAAAAAGATTTTATCAGCTACTGAAAGAGGAAAACGCCAAGGCAATCACTATTTGTTTTGATATGTGGCAGAATCAACCACTGCCTAAACTTTCTGTTAGTGAGGTATTCTATACAAGGCAGGTATGGTTGTATAATCTATGCATAATGATTCCATCTAAAACCCAGAACAAAGACATTTTCTTATAGACATAGTTGGAAACTGAATCTGCTAAAGGCTGCAACCAGGTTGCCTCAGCTTTGCACCGCTTCTTTTTGGAACAAGAAGAAAGGATGTCAGAATTTTATAAAGATGTACTAGAAGATACTAATAAATGTTAAAGCTTACATATTCATAATGTTTGATATTTCTTTGTATGTATTCAATATGTTTGTTATATAAATAAAACAAATTATTCTATCTTTATTGTGAATGTAGCAGTACTTAGTTTCTAAGCTTATACCTAATAAAGCAATCTTTATAAACATTAGTATGTTGTCGAGATTTAACGACTCATCTATAATTTAATAATTAGTATGTTGATTTAATTTTGAGTCGAACTAATACTCAATGCTCCACTTATTGCTAGTATTTACCTAGAACGCTTTTCATTAGGATCTTCCTAACATCATCAACTGTTGTCGACTAATGGACGTCGGTTCAGTGAACTCCTCGGAGGTGATAGGTGCGTCTCTGTCAGTATCTTGATGAACTTAAAATTTGGGTTTTCTTCAAAGTTAGTGTCGAAATTAAACAATTTTCTTTCATGTTTCTTTATGAAGATTTTTTCCCACATGGTTAATGCAGCTGCACAGCGAAGCAGGAACTGTGGTAGAAAAAGCAAGTTGATCCCTAGAGGTGTAAGAAGTGTTATGGCTGAAGCACGCAGAAACCAAAAAGCCACTAGAAGAGACTTGAGGAATACTTTAGTAGCTAGAGGCTTAAAAGTATCAGCAAGAACTATCAGGAGAACCCTGTTCGATGGCAGTTTGAAGGATCGAAGACCCAGGAAAAAAGCAAAGCTCACACCAGATATGGCAAGAAAGAGACTCAACTAGGTAATGGGACTTAAACATTGGTCTTCTGATGACTGGAAAAAGGTAATTAATGTGATACACTGTGTTACTCTTTCTCACAAAGACAATTTAATTTAATAACCAGATTCAATTATGGATAACATTCATAGACTACAGAAAGGTATTATTTAGGATCACTTATTAAGTATATTGTTGACCAATAGCTGCCATTAATATGGATTTCTCTTTCCTGGTGTACTTTAGTGATGTATCCAAGTTTTAAGTTACTAACAAAAGCAGTCAGTATGTCCGGAGGACAACTGAAGAAGAGTTTCTTCCTCAGTGAGTGCAACCAACTGTCAAACACCCTTCGAAGGTGATGGTCTAGAGCGTTATGTCTATCCAAGGTACTGGAAGATTGTACATTGTTGAGGGTACTGTGGGGCAAAATGGTTACATAGGAGTTCTTCAAACTCGACTTCTGCCCCAGATAAGGGATTGGTTTGGAAATGATTCTGTATATTTATGCGCAATGGTGCATTGTGTCACAAAGCCAAGAAAATAACACATTACTTACAGGATTTAGACCTTTCAGTGCTTCAGTACTTCCATGGCTTCCAATAGTCCTGATACAAACCCGATGAGAATTTATAGTCCTTGTGAAAAAGAAAATCAAGAAAACCCATATTACAACTAAAACTCAACTTATCGAGTCACTTATAAATATCTGGCATTATGAAGTGGATTTACAAATAAGTGTAAAACATTCGTTGAGAGCATGCCTAACCAAATAAAAATGTTAACTTCCAACAAAGGAATATATACAAAGTATTGACTACAGTCAATATATATGTATCTAAGAGCTCATGTATTAATGTTAAGTAAATAAAGAAGGTTTTCAAAGCTTTAGTCTAATAATTTTGCCACCTCTGTACATCTCATTAAAAAGCCTATGTGTTGAACAAAACATCTTCAGCTTTAATGGCAAATACTACAGGCAGAAATCAGGGTTATCTATGGGCAATCCACTTTCACTTTTTTAACAAATTCATTTATGAATTCATTTGAAATACACATAAAAATGGCCTTCCCATGGATCTTAAAGGTTTGGTGATGATATATTGATGACATCTTTGTAATAGTTCAAAATAGATTTAGATGATAAATTAAAGCAATTCAGTCTGCAGGAGAAAGCTAACAAATTCACAATAGAAAAGGAAGTTAATATGCAATTCATGTTCATGCATATTTTCAATCTGTTCTTAGCTTTGGAATATTATTTTGGGGTAATTCAATAGGAGCAAAATCTATTTTTAAAATGCAAAAACGGGCAATTAGGATAATACTACATGTTAATAAAAGAACCAGTTGTAGGCCATTATTTAAGGAATTAAATATATTGCCCCTCCCCTGTATTTACATATATGAAACATTATGCTACATAAAAAATAATCTCAGTATGTACACAACAAACTCACAGATACATTCTCATGATACCAGAAGAAAAGATAACCTTCATGTAATCACACATAGCACTAGTTCTTTTGAAAAAAGTTTTGTATATACTGGCCTCCAGCTTTATAAATTACCCAATTATCTGCAGCAAATACCTGCACTGCATCGATTTAGAATTTGTCTCAAAAAACTTCTTTCACTCCATTGTTTTTATAGCATAAAAGAATATTATGATTACTTTGACAATTGATTTTGTTAATGTTAATGATGTTAATGTTTTATAGTATAGGTGAATTGTTTGAATATGTTAACTACAAGTGAACTGTTTATTATTATTATTATTATTATTATTATTATTATTATTATTATTATTATTATTATTATTATTATTATTATTATTATTATTATTATTATTATTATTATTATTATTATTATTATTATTATTATTATTATTATTATTATTATTATTATTATTATTATTATTATTATTATTATTATTATTATTATTATTATTATTATTATTATTATTATTATTATTATTATTATTATTATTATTATTATTATTATTATTATTATTATTATTATTATTATTATTATTATTATTATTATTATTATTATTATTATTATTATTATTATTATTATTATTATTATTATTATTATTATTATTATTATTATTATTATTATTATTATTATTATTATTATTATTATTATTATTATTATTATTATTATTATTATTATTATTATTATTATTATTATTATTATTATTATTATTATTATTATTATTATTATTATTATTATTATTATTATTATTATTATTATTATTATTATTATTATTATTATTATTATTATTATTATTATTATTATTATTATTATTATTATTATTATTATTATTATTATTATTATTATTATTATTATTATTATTATTATTATTATTATTATTATTATTATTATTATTATTATTATTATTATTATTATTATTATTATTATTATTATTATTATTATTATTATTATTATTATTATTATTATTATTATTATTATTATTATTATTATTATTATTATTATTATTATTATTATTATTATTATTATTATTATTATTATTATTATTATTATTATTATTATTATTATTATTATTATTATTATTATTATTATTATTATTATTATTATTATTATTATTATTATTATTATTATTATTATTATTATTATTATTATTATTATTATTATTATTATTATTATTATTATTATTATTATTATTATTATTATTATTATTATTATTATTATTATTATTATTATTATTATTATTATTATTATTATTATTATTATTATTATTATTATTATTATTATTATTATTATTATTATTATTATTATTATTATTATTATTATTATTATTATTATTATTATTATTATTATTATTATTATTATTATTATTATTATTATTATTATTATTATTATTATTATTATTATTATTATTATTATTATTATTATTATTATTATTATTATTATTATTATTATTATTATTATTATTATTATTATTATTATTATTATTATTATTATTATTATTATTATTATTATTATTATTATTATTATTATTATTATTATTATTATTATTATTATTATTATTATTATTATTATTATTATTATTATTATTATTATTATTATTATTATTATTATTATTATTATTATTATTATTATTATTATTATTATTATTATTATTATTATTATTATTATTATTATTATTATTATTATTATTATTATTATTATTATTATTATTATTATTATTATTATTATTATTATTATTATTATTATTATTATTATTATTATTATTATTATTATTATTATTATTATTATTATTATTATTATTATTATTATTATTATTATTATTATTATTATCATTATCATCATCATCATCATCATCATTATTATTATTATTATTATTACTATCATCATTATCATCATCATTATCATTATACTGTACATACAGTTGAATTTTCATTCCAAACTTGTGTTGTATATATGTATATTGTATAATTTTTAGTTATAAGTACTTGACGTGTCCTATATCATGTAATATGATCAAAAGGATGAATAAAAACTAACTAACTAACTAACTAACTAACTAATTCTCTTTCTTGGACCTGAATATCATCAGGAAAGACACAAAAATAAAATTTTGAATTTACAGGAAGACAACAGTCAGAAAATTACATAAACGGCTATAACCTGATTACACATAAACATGCAATAATAAACAATCAAATGAGCATGCAAAGCTGCTAAAGCAGTTTCTGTAGACTCAGATAGATATATAGATGAAAGTTGTTTGGGAAGGGTGATCTGCATCTAAATTGAAAAGGTTCGTATAAGTTAAGCCAAATGATAAACAGGTAATTAATTTAGGCATGAAACAGGGAAAATAGAAAGTGGTGTAGAGGGTGACAACAAAGGGGCAACCCATTGTCTCCCTTCTTGGCAGATTTATTCATGAGTGCTTTTGAAACACATATCACAAAAGCTTTTCCAAATTATTTCAAAGTATGGTATCGCTATGTTGACGACATTTTTGCAATAGTACCTAAAAAACTCATACAAGATGGTCTTAAACTTTTGAATATACAAAATCCAGCTATAAAATTTACATTGGAAACAGAAGAGGATGGTGCGTTCCCCTTTTTGGACATCAAGATCAAAAAAATGAACAACAAACTCACTTTTGGTATTTACAGGAAACCAACACACACAGATAATTACATTAAGAACAACAGTTTCAACCCAAAACAACACCAACATGCCATTTTCAACAGTTTAATCTTTCGGATGATCAACTTTCCACTAAACAGAGAAGATTATCAAGCAGAATACCTACACATAAAAAAAGTAGCTATATCCAACGGTTTCAACCCAAATTTAGTAGACAAAACAGTTAACAGACTCGACAAAGCTAAGAAAATAAAAGAAACCACCACCCTAGAACCTACAGGAGAAAAAGAGAAAAAACTTTTTAAAAAATTCACCTTCCACCCATCAGCCTATAACAAATTCCAAAAAATCTTCTCAAAACACAACATAACTCTTGCACCTCAAAACAGGTTTAATATCAGAAATTTGTTAAAAGGCCCTCCCAAAAATTCAATCACTACCAAAGAAAAGCCAGGAATCTATGAGATCAAATGTGAAACTTGCCCTAAAATTTATATAGGAAAAACAAAAAGAAATATTAACATCAGAACTAAAGAACATATGAGAAACATTAAAAATGGTGAATCAGAAAAATCAGCAGTGGCTTTTCATTTTTTGAATACTAGACATGACATCAATTTGGAAACATCTCTAATAAAATACGTTAATCACCCCATAGACCTTTCCGTATGGGAAAAAATCTTCATTAACAAAAATCGTCATAGAGTCATGAATTTTGAAACTCCACCACCGGACATCTTTGACAAGTACATCACGCCATCTATTGACAAAACGGAGAAAGAAGAAACCACTACAACTTGCACTAATCGAGTATCAGCTGAGGATAGGAGCAAGAGCTCTTGAAACATGTCCTGTGAATAAACAGTGTGAGTGAAGCAATGTGTCAATATATTCTCGATTCACTTTTGTACCAACAAAGGGGATGTTCAGGTACAAAATGTAGAAAATGTAAAGAATAACATATGAGAAGCAGAAGTAGCCAATATAGAAAACTAGGATGCGATAAGAGCCGTAAGAGCGTAAGAGCCGTAGATGCAAACGATGATTTGCGAAACATGTCCTCAAAATAGGTACGAAAGTGAAGCAGATGTGTAATAAATACAACTCATCTAAAAATTAATAAAACTTAATGTATTAGTATTTACTGAACATTGTCTAAAAACAGAGGAAATAATAGTAAATAATTATGAAGGTGATACCTTAGGAGCATATTACAGTAGACAAGAACACAATAGTTGGGGATTGGCAATCTATGTAGATGAGTCAATAAAATTTAAAGAAATAGTCTGTAGTAAATTTTTAGTGGAAAGGACATGTGAACTAGCAGCTCACAAAAACAAAGCATGGTAGTAATAGGAGCGTATAGGTCCCCATCAACAAATGCAAAAATATTTATTAGAAATTTAGAAGCCTTCCTAATCACAATTCCAGACAATAAAATAAAAATAATTATGGGGGATCTAAATATAGATTAACTAAAAGAAAATTCAATAAAATGAAGATTAATAGAAATGGTAACCAGGTTAAACTCAAAAAAAGGTATAGACAAACCCACTAGGGTCAGAAAACTAACTGAAACTGTACAGATAATGTTTTTATAAACCAAATAGAAAGTAAATGGGAAACAAAAATAATAAAAGCAGGAATAGGGGATCGTTTTGGACAGTTGCTAAAAGTAAATGTAAAAAGCAGACATTTCAAAACAAGTTTGAATTTAATAGGCAAACAGACAATGAAAACATAAATAGATTTAGATAATACGAGGATGAGTAAAATGAAAACCTTAAATTTTTTTTTAAATTTTATTTATTGTGCAGAAGTTCTACAAAGCTGTATCACTTTTCAACATAGTCTCCTCCACGCTCAATGCAACTCCTCCAGCACTTACAAAGTGCATAAATGCCTATATAAAAAAAAATTCTTTTGGTAGTCCGCACATCCACTCATGAACCGCATGGCGTACCTCTTCATTGGAATGGAACTTCTTTCCTCCCATTGCATCTTTGAGTGGTCCAACATATGGAAATCACTTGGGGCAAGGTCTGGTGAGTATGGTGGATGAGGAAGACCGTCAAAATGTAGGTCTGTGATTGTTGCAACTGTTGTATGGGCAGTGTAGGGCCTTGCATTGTCATGTTGCAAAAGGACAACTGCTGACAGCAATCCACTTTGCTTTGATTTGATTTCAGGCCGCAGATGATTTTTTAGGAGATCTGTGTATGATGCACTGGTGACAGTGGTCCCTCTAGGCATGTAATGCTCCAAAATGACGCCTTTTTCGTCCCAAAAGAGAGTCAGCATAACCTTCCCTACTGATGGTTTTGTTCGAAACTTCTTTGGTTTTGGTGATGAGGGATGGTGCCATTCCTTGCTTGCTCTCTTCGTTTCCAGTTGGTGGAAATGAACCCAGGGTTTGTCCCCAGTAACAATTCTTGCAAGGAAGCCATCACCTTCCCGTTCAAAGCACCAAAGAAGTTCTTCACAAGCTCAACACGTCGTTCTCTCATTTCAGGAGTGAGCTGCCGTGGCACCCATCTTGCAGATATTTTGTGAAACTGCTGCACATCATGCACAATGTGGTGTGCTGACCCATGACTAATCTGTAAACATGCTGCAATGTCATTCAATTTCACTTGGCGGTTTTCCTTCACTTTGGCTTCAACTGCTGCAATGTTCTGTGGAGTCACAACTCGTTGTGCCTGACCTGGACATGGAGCATCTTCCACTGAAGTCACACCATTTGCAAACTTCCTACTCCATTCTTAGACTTGCTGCTGTCACAAACATGCATCACCTTACTGAACCTTCATTTTTCGATGAATTTCAATAGGTTTCACGCCTTCACTACACAAAAACCGAATAAGAGAGCGCTGTTCTTCCCTCGTACAAGTCGCAAGGGGGGCGGCCATCTCTATACTGATACTCCTAATGATCAAAATACTGGCAACTTTCTCACTGATATGGAAACTGTACTGTGTAGGAAGCTTGCAAAATCAGCCATGATCATAGGCGATGTAAATATTAATTACCTCACTCAGAGTAAAAGTCTTGATAACTATAATACACTAATTACAAGTTTCAATTTTATACAAGGTAATAAAATATATCCAACAAGAATAGGCAAAAGCTCAGCTACACTAATTGACCATGTACTTATCAATAACAATGATACCCCAATATCTATATCTAACATAATGCATGATATCAGTGACCATAACATACTTATAATCGACATAAAAGAACATTTTTGCAAGGCCCTTCATGATAAGTATATCAATACCAGAATGTCAATTCAAGAATTTAACACTATAAATCATAATAAACTTTCCTTATTTATACAAAATACTGGATTTAACTGTGTCACAAATGACCCTAATGAATATTATAACTCATTATTGCAGTTTATAAAGGAAGGGGCTTCAGTCTGCTCCTACAGGTGCTGAAAGGTTGTGTCAAATAAACTGACACATAAACCATGGGTTAATAGTAACTTTTTGGCTCTAGTTAAAAAGAAAAACTTACTGTATAGCAAAACAAAATGCAAATTTCCCTCTCCGATAGCAATTGAACTGTACAAAAAGTGTGCAAATGAAGTAACTAAAATGAAAAGGGAACTTCAAGAAGCATATTACTCAAATAAACTGAATAACTCCTATGATCCAAAATAGGTATGGATGACAATAAATGGAATCTTAAGAAATAAAACCCCAGTACATTCCAATCAAATAGAAACAATAATGGTAGGTAATCAAAAAATAGTAAATCAATTAGAAATATGTGAATCTTTTAACCAATACTTTGTAAATATAGCTGATCAGTTAGTGAAGATATGTATAACTACACAATATACTCCACCACCTTATAGTTCAGTACCAAATAGTCTTTTTCTATATCCAACAGATAATAATGAGGTTCTAAAAATGATAGCAACAATAAAAAACAAAGGTAATAAAACAGATAATATTTTATCAAATGAATTGTTAACAAAGTGCAAGTACAGTTTGGTTCCACACATTGTAACCTTTATTAATTTATCACTTAGTTCAGGTTCTGTACCTGATGGTTGTAATATCACACGAGTTGTCCCAATTTATAAGACAGGTGATAGAGTAATTATGGATAATTACAGACCAATAAGTATTATTCCTGTATTTGCCAAAATTCTGGAAAAAGTAGTAAAAGTTAGGTTATTACAGCATCTAGAAAAACACAACTTTTTTCACAATCATCAGTATGGATTTATTAACAAATCTAGTACTCTTGCTGCCACGGTAGATATTATCGTACCTATTCAAAGAGCTCTGGATAGAAATTGTTTAGCTGCTGGTTTATTTATTGACCTAAAAAAGGCTTTTGACACTGTAGATCATACTTTATTACTAAATAAACTTGAGCATGCTGGTGTAAGAGGACTTCCTCTCAACTGGTTTCAGAATTATCTCAGTAATAGGAAACAATTTGTAAATATGAACAACATTTCCAGTTCTCTATCAGTAATTCATCATGGTGTTCCACAAGGTTCTGTATTAGGTCCTATATTATTCCTAATTTTTATAAATGACATAGGATGTTTAAGACTAAAAGGTAAATTGACTATGTTTGCTGATGATATATGTTTGCTATATATAGATAACTCTGAGCACCAGCTGATATATGACATACAGCAAGACCTGAATGCATTGAATAGCTGGTTTAAGGGCAATAAGTTAACATTAAATGTCTGTAAAACAAAATATATGTTATTTCATAAAAGATCATACGTACCAGTAGTGAATAACAAGATACATGTTGATAACGCAGTGATTGAAAGAGTAACAAAAATCACATATCTAGGTTTGATTCTAGACAGTACGCTCACATGGAAGGACCATATCATGCATGTAAAAAATAAGATTCTTCCTGTGTTAGCTGTAATTCACAGGCTGAAATTCAAAGGATTCAGTGTAAATCATTTACGAAGTATCTACCATGCTTTAATTCAATCTCATTTGGATTACTTAAACATCTTATGGGGTAACTCTGTTAAATATTTAATTCATGACCTCGAAGTACTTCAAAATCGTGCCTTGAAAATAATCTACAATCTACCCTTTAGAACAAACACAAAAACACTCTACCATGTAACTAACATTTTACCATTACAACTAAACATAGAGTTGTCCTTGCTAATATATCTCCACAAAATAAAAAATAGTCTTCTAAAGTCCAATCTAACATTTGAAAGCTCCTCACATATATATAATACAAGAAATAAAGGAAACTTAACAAAACCAACAGTGAACACTTCTACTTATGGCCTGAACAGCTTAACCTCACACGTTATCAACTTATATAATGCACTGCCACTGGAACTGAAAGGCTGCAGGAACATAAAAGGTTTTAAAAGGAAAGTTGCTGAAAATTTACTGAAGGCATATATTGATAGCTGATAAAGTGTTACACATTTATAGCTGGTTTGAAAGCAGAACTGTTTAAAAATTAATATGGATTAATGTCCCATAGAATATGTAGCTTCTATTTTTCTGTAAGTTCTTTGTTACTATTATTTCTTGAGTTATAGTGAATGTCTGTATCTTTGTATGTTTCATATATGTTATTCTTGTACGGTAATTCATTCCTACTCTAAAAATGTAATATAAGTATTGTGAAGGGCTGTTTGCCATCATTTTATATATTTTTGTACTGTTCCCTAGCATGAGCTATGGCTCTGGGAACCTTTTCAGATAACAATAATAAATAAATAAAATAAATAAATAAATACTTCGACAGTGTGGGTGAATCTGCGCTATGCTGCCACCTACAGGCCATTCTGCACGCTGTTTGTAGCACTCTTACCAACTTACAGGATAACAGCATGAAATTTCGATTTGTTATTACAAATTTAAGGTTTTCATTTGACTCACCCTCATACTTGGCACGAGTAAGTTGGAAAGAAGTTTACTCGACATTCGTCTTGAAGGATAAGGGAAAACCCTAGAAACAACCTTATCCAGGTAACCCTGAGTAACCCCGACGAATGTCGAGTAACTCTAAGCTCAATGGACCCTGGACACATTTGAGCATAATTTCACCCAATTCATTCACCGTCCAATATGACTTAAAGTTGGAGGACGTAAATTACAAAGAAAAAAAAAGTGTATGAAGCAGAAAATGTAAATAATCAGTATGAAATTTTTAGCAATATATTACAAATAGGCTTAAATACCACAATGCCCTTGAAAAAAGTGGAAGTCAAGTTAGGTTTAATAGGTATCCAGTATGAAAAATGGATGACAAAAGGCATGAAAACCTCATGGAACAGAGTGAAATTTTTAAATTCTTTGAAACAAGCAAATATGGCAGAAATATCATTAAAATATATTGAAAATTATAATAGAATATTTAAATTAGTTTGTGAAAATGCAAAAAGGAGCTATAATCGAGAATTGGTAGTAATGTCAGAAAATAAGATTAAAACAATATGGAGTATGGTAAATAGGTTCTACAAGAAAAACATCAATAAACTATGGGAAAATATGACAATCAAAGAAAACAATAAAGAAATAAATGACCCAAACAAAATATGCAGCATTTTCAATAATTATTTTATAAATATTCCAAATCAAATGAAGACGAATAGGCAAACAAATAACCAAGTAAACATAGTAGCACAAAGTCCAGTAAAGTCAATGGGAATATTAGAAGTATAAGAAAAAAGCATATTACAAGAAATTTATAAGCTTAAACCAGAAACTCAGTCAGTTTTGATAAAATATCAAATAAAATTATAAAAGAAATTAAAATAGAAATTGTTAAAGTGCTAACGCACATTACAAACACATTGTAAAAACTATTTGTAGTTGGTTTATTGACACTCATCACTTACTTTTTTATATTATTGAGGGACTAGTTTCAAAGGCTGTTGCCTCCATTTTCAACCTCTCTCCAACTAGCATCTGTCGCTGTCTGCTCTCCTCTATCTGGTGGTGGAAACTATGAACTTCTTTGTCAAATTATCTACTGGTGGGATTTCAAAGTTCATTATGCGGTCATTATTTTTCCATATGAATATGTTCTCCCATGTTGTTAGTTTAGTTTGGTTTACACTCCTTTTAATAATTTTGGATTTGGATCAATGTCATGATTTTTGTTCCAAAAATGAAATACTGCTGCATTGCTAGTCCCTCAATAATATAAAAAAAAATAAGTGGCTAGTGTCAATAAACCAACTACAAATAGTTTTTACGATTAATTTTGACATCACTGTTCCTAAATTTCTCCAAACACACATTACAAACACATCCTTAAAGCAAGGGGCGTTTCCAGATATTTTAAAGAAAGTAATTGTTAGGCAAAGTATAAACTTGAAAGAAGCGTAGGGACAGTGAAGCACAAACTAGTACAAAATTGAATCGAGAATATATTGACACATTGCTTCACTCACACTGTTTATTCACAGGACATGTTTCAAGAGCTCTTGCTCCTATCCTCAGCTGATACTCGACTAGTGCAAGTTGTAGTGGTTTCTTCTTTCTCCATATTGTCAATAGATGGCGTGATGTATTTGTCAAAGATGTCCGGTGGTGGAGTTTCAAAATTCATGACTCTATGACGATTTTTGTTAATGATGATTTTTTCCCATACGGAAAGGTCTATGGGGTGATTAACGTATTTTATTAGAGATGTTTCCAAATTGATGTCATGTCTAGTATTCAAAAAATGAAAAGCCACTGCTGATTTTTCTGTTTCACCATTTTTAATGTTTCTCATATGTTCTTTAGTTCTGATGTTAATATTTCTTTTTGTTTTTCCTATATGAATTTTAGGGCAAGTTTCACATTTGATCTCATAGATTCCTGGTTTTTCTTTGGTATTGATTGAATTTTTGGGAGGGCCTTTTAACAAATTTCTGATATTAAACCTGTTTTGAGGTGCAAGAGTTATGTTGTGTTTTGAGAAGATTTTTTGGAATTTGTTATAGGCTGATGGGTGGAAGGTGAATTTTTTAAAAAGTTTTTTCTCTTTTTCTCCTGTAGGTTCTAGGGTGGTGGTTTCTTTTATTTTCTTAGCTTTGTTGAGTCTGTTAACAGTTTTGTCTATTAAATTTGGGTTGAAACCGTTGGATATAGCTACTTTTTTTATGTGTAGGTATTCTTCTTGATAATCTTCTCTGTTTAGTGGGAAGTTGATCATCCGAAAGATTAAACTGTTGAAAATGGCATGTTGGTGTTGTTTTGGGTTGAAACTGTTGTTCTTAATGTAATTATCTGTGTGTGTCGGTTTCCTGTAGATACCAAAAGTGAGTCTGTTGTTCATTTTTTTGATCTTGATGTCCAAAAAGGGGAGCACACCATCCTCTTCTGTTTCCAATGTAAATTTTATAGCTGGATTTTGTATATTCAAAAGTTTAAGACCATCTTGTATGAGTTTTTTAGGTACTATTGCAAAAATGTCGTCAACATAGCGATACCACACTTTGAAATTATTTGGAAAAGCTTTTGTGATATGTGTTTCAAAAGCACTCATGAATAAATCTGCCAAGAAGGGAGACAATGGGTTGCCCATAGCTAGGCCCGTTTTTTGTTTATAGATCTGTCCATTAAAGCTTTAATGGACAGATCTATAAACAAAAAGCTTTAATGGACAGATCTATAAACAAAAAACGGGCCTAGCTATGGGCAACCCATTGTCTCCCTTCTTGGCAGATTTATTCATGAGTGCTTTTGAAACAAATATCACAAAAGCTTTTCCAAATTATTTCAAAGTGTGGTATCGCTATGTTGACGACATTTTTGCAATAGTACCTAAAAAACTCATACAAGATGGTCTTAAACTTTTGAATATTCAAAATCCAGCTATAAAATTTACATTGGAAACAGAAGAGGATGGTGTGCTCCCCTTTTTGGACATCAAGATCAAAAAAATGAACAACAGACTCACTTTTGGTATCTACAGGAAACCGACACACACAGATAATTACATTAAGAACAACAGTTTCAACCCAAAACAACACCAACATGCCATTTTCAACAGTTTAATCTTTCGGATGATCAACTTCCCACTAAACAGAGAAGATTATCAAGAAGAATACCTACACATAAAAAAAGTAGCTATATCCAACGGTTTCAACCCAAATTTAATAGACAAAACTGTTAACAGACTCAACAAAGCTAAGAAAATAAAAGAAACCACCACCCTAGAACCTACAGGAGAAAAAGAGAAAAAACTTTTTAAAAAATTCACCTTCCACCCATCAGCCTATAACAAATTCCAAAAAATCTTCTCAAAACACAACATAACTCTTGCACCTCAAAACAGGTTTAATATCAGAAATTTGTTAAAAGGCCCTCCCAAAAATTCAATCAATACCAAAGAAAAACCAGGAATCTATGAGATCAAATGTGAAACTTGCCCTAAAATTCATATAGGAAAAACAAAAAGAAATATTAACATCAGAACTAAAGAACATATGAGAAACATTAAAAATGGTGAAACAGAAAAATCAGCAGTGGCATTTCATTTTTTGAATACTAGACATGACATCAATTTGGAAACATCTCTAATAAAATACGTTAATCACCCCATAGACCTTTCCGTATGGGAAAAAATCTTCATTAACAAAAATCGTCATAGAGTCATGAATTTTGAAACTCCACCACCGGACATCTTTGACAAATACATCACGCCATCTATTGACAATACGGAGAAAGAAGAAACCACTACAACTTGCACTAGTCGAGTATCAGCTGAGGATAGGAGCAAGAGCTCTTGAAACATGTCCTGTGAATAAACAGTGTGAGTGAAGCAATGTGTCAATATATTCTCGATTCAATTTTGTACTAATTGTTAGGCCATTATTTAAACAAAAAGGAAACAAGATGAATATTGAAAATTATAGGCCAATTACACTATGTTCTACAATTTCAAAAATAATGGAAGGTATATTTTTAAATCAATAGGAAAGAATCTGTACTAAACTGAATATAATATCAGAAGGGCAATTTGGGTTCAAAAAGAATAAATCAACAATTAATGCTATAAGTTAGGTCAATAATTATATAGCTGAAGCATTAAATAAACAGGAGAAAGTAATAGCTATCTTTTTGGACCTGTCTAAGGCTTTTGACTGGGTAAACATAGACATACTGATAGACAAGTTAGAAAATTATGGGGTTTGGGGATTGACACAACAATGGCTAAGTTCATACCTAAAACACAGAATGCAAAGCATTGAAATAAACCATAAAAGTAGTGCAGGTATAGTGGAAAAAATAAAATCTAATTTTCAAATTGTTCAAAAAGGTGTACCGCAAGACTCAAAACTGGGTCCATTCTTGTTTTTAATATACAATACATTAATAATATTTTTGAATTATCTGAAAGGGATGGAAATGTAGAAATAGGATATGCAGATGATATGACAATAATAATTCAGGGTAAGTCGACTGCTGAGGTAGAATTAAAAGCAAAGCAGCAAATGGAAAAAATAAAACATTACTATAGCAATTTATTCATGATTTTAAACACTAAAAAGACAGACTGGATAAATTTTGAACTAAAGAGATGTAGTTTAAATAGCATACGAATGGAAATAGACAGAGAAATAATACCAGAGATTCAATTAACCACTTTTCTAGGAGTAGTAATAGATAAGCAGTTAAACTGAAAGCCATGTATAACCCACAAAAAGAAGAAGCTAAATACTGGTTTATATATAATGAGACAGGTGAGAAAAACCATGGATGACAAAACACTAATACAGGTGTATTATGCTTTAGTTTACTCACACTTGATATATGGAATAGTACTAAAGGGACACATTACAACAAATGAAGTGGAAACGCTTTTTAAATTACAAAAAAAAAAAAAAGGAATTAGATTAATGGGTAATATAAATAGGAGACACACATGCAGATAATGTTTAAAAAATGTGGTATATTGACTGTTTCATGTATATACATCTATGAGAGAATAAAACATATCTTACAAGAAAATGATCCAAAAAATGAATGTATTCACACATATAGTCGTAGAAATGACGATTATTACAGAACATTACTTAGGGGTACATTAAGCAAATGTATAAAAAAACATGAGAAAACAACTGCATAAGCTACCAGAACAAATTAAATTGATAAAACATGCAGATCTAAAGTTCAAAACAATAAAGAAGCATCTAGTTCAAAATGCCTTTTATATCCTAGAGGAATTTGAACATGGGACCTAAATGAACTGTAAATAAATTGTACGTGTAAATATTGTATATGTATTAACTTTAAAGAGAGTCGATTAATGACACTAAACAACACTTACTTTTAAATTTTTCCGGAACATGTTTCAGAGGCTTTGCCTTTATCCTCAGCCGGCCATCAAGGATAGAGGCAAAGCCTCTGAAACATGTTCCGGAAAAATTTAAAAGTAAGTGTTGTTTAGTGTCATTAATCGACTCTCATTAAAGTTAATTTATCATAACAACACTGTTTTCAACACTTCCAAGAAAGGAATTGTATATGTAATTATAGTATTAGTAAGTAATTAGTGTATTTGACGAATCCACAACATGCAAATGTTTTCATGGATGAAATAAATTGAATTTGAATTTGAATCTTATATACAGATAGTCAATCTACCCATTGATAAAGCAGAATACTACAAGGGATAAAAAGCCATACTTCACATAGCAGAAGAAAATGGATACAACAAAAGTCTGATTTTTAAGAACCTAAAGAAAAACATTAAGGAAGCCACCACATTCACTAAAGAAAAGGAAAGCAATGGCATATTCAGTAGATTTAATACCCAAAAATAGTTAACAAATTCAAAAAATATCTTTAAAGAACAAAATATCATAGAGTCAGTATTAAAATTGTTAAATTCAAGAACAAAAGATGAAATCCCATTAATCAATAGATACAGAATATACCAAATAAGTTGTAAGGATTATGAAAAGTACTACATAGGGCAAACTAAAAGAATAAAACTATAAATAGAAGTATTTATAAACAGTGGAGCTTCATCAATCAAAAAACTTTTTTAAACCACTTCTCAAACTGTAAAAACACTTAAGCTCCACTTACTTTTGAAATTAGGACATGTTTCAAGGACTCCGCATCCCCATCGTCAGCTGATGTTCAACATGTCCTAATTTCAAAAGTAAGTAGAGCTTAAGTGTTTTTACAGTTCGAGAAGTGGTTTAAAAAAGTTTTTTGATAAACTAAAAGAAACCTAAAAACCAGAGTCCAAATAACATTTTAGAGACGTCAAATTGAAACATAAAGATAAGTCAGCAGTAGCATTCCAGTTTTGGAATGAAAACCATGACCTTGATCCAGATCAAAAATAATTAAAAGGGTGATAAACAAAAACAAACTGACAATGTGGGAGAACATCTTAATATGGAAAAAGGACCAAGTAATGAACTTTGAAATCCCATCAGTTGATAATTTAAAGCTTATTTTCTTCAAACCAAATGTTGGATGGTTCAAATGCTTTGTTGACAGACTCTCTTTAATTGCTGATGTAACTTTTCAGACATATACTAATAGCACCTGCAAAGAATACAGCTACTGGCCCATTACTAAGATTATAGGGCAAGTATATATAAGTTTGTGTTAAAATGAACAGTAAAAAGTACCTGATAGAAAATGCTTTCTACTCTGTAAAAGAATACAAAGTGTTAAAAGCAAACAAATATTAAAATGGTAATGTATTGTGTTCCTTGTACTTTTATATTGATCTTCATTGTAAAAGCTAATTTGCGTATATGTCTATTGGATTTTTGTAATCTCATAGAAATAAAATAAAAATAAAAACATAAACCCAAGTGGGTCACCTTTACTAATAACACCTGGTTCAGAACCATGATTATTTAGCCAGGTTTTATACATTAAGTAAGATCTAAAACAATTTATAGAGATATCAATGAAATCGTGCAATTTTAACTTTTGCAGCAACATGTTGTGATTTATACTATCTATATTTATGAAAACTATAACACTATCATAATTAACATATATATGAAACAGGCAAATGTAAAGTTTCCATATTCAGGTTCAAATTCAGATTTATTCAACAACAACATTTGTACAGAATATGGGCTTCATCAAAAAATGTTAAGACAAACATTGTCATTTATAATTTACAGAGTTAAAGAAAATAACACAAGGTTGCACCGAAGTGAAACTCAGATATCCAGCATTTGCCTTAATGACTGAGGGAAACCTCAGAAAAAACCTCAGTCAGGTATACAATTTTGTATGAATATTTTAAACTGATTAGATTTCTATATACATTATATTTACAATCGAGGTAATTAGAATACTAAAATATAGTTGACATGGACTACAATCTTGGTCTTGGAGAATGTTGTCAAGCTTCTTCTTGGACCAAAATGCATCTCTCAGATGAACAGGATCCAGGAAATTATTTCAGAGGGGCAGTATTTTAAAAAAATAATTACAATGGATGGCTTTTTTACCAATTTCTTTTAATAAGCAAGTCATTTAGTGCAAAGTTGGGTATTCATGAATTCAACAAACTGAATAAAACATATTTTAAGAGCAAATTTTTAACTTTATTTTTAAATGCTTTGATCTGTGGAACGTTGATGGTCTCAGAGATTTTATCATATGTTATTTTTATAGGAAATTGAATTCAAACTTTTTGTTAATCTATGTTGTTAGAAATGCCCTGATGTTGCTATTCATATACTGTTTGAATGGTATTCATTGTTAAGCATAAAAATGCTTTTATTTTTATGTATGAATGAAACTGTTTCTAAGACTAAGAACATTAGAAAAACTGCCCATATTCTTTCGGAATAAACATTTACAAAAACTTAATGATATTAGTAAAAAGATATAAATGTAAAAAATACATTTTCTAAAACTTTAAAGAACATATTATTAAAGAAGGCTTATTATTATGGAGTATGTATATTCCTAAAATGTAATGTTACACCTGGATATTTTTGAGCTGACACATGCAAAATTACTGTCTTTTGCACATATAACTTTTATTATTCAACTGACAAGTCACTATTTTACCAGCTCTCTACTGATTTTATGTAAATACATGTGACAATAGATGGAAATGGATATGTCAAATGCCTTGGCTCAATCACAAAATATTCCTTATGGTAGTTTTTTTTAATTATTTTTTTTTATCCAAGGCTCTTCAAAATTCAGAAGTTAGCATTATGTTTGACATTATCTTTTTAAATCTAAACTGGGTTTATGAGAGAAAGTTAACTCCATGTGTTTTATAACCAATTATATACAGCTCTCTCCGTTACTTTAGAAAAGGCTGTCAAGAGCAAGATGAGCCTACAGTTGGACATCAAGTTTTTGTCTCCTTTGTATAGATGTTTAAGAACTGTATGTTTAATTTTTGTTCTTGAAATATGCTGACAAAAGAGAATGGTTGAATATATGACTTAGAGGTTTTCTCAACTCTGGTAGGCAATATTTTAACACTTTGGTACTTATCTCATCTCAGCTATGAAAGGCTTGGCTTTTTAACAAGGTAATAATCCTATCTCTTTTCTGGGGGCTGTGAAGTCCCCTTTATATGTACAATTAATTTTGGGATATGCTTGTATTTTTAGAAACTTATATACAGTTGAGTTCAGGCTCGATCCGTTTTGCCTTTTGCAGCATTAAAGAAATTGCATTAAAGGCATTAGCTATAGCACAATTATCACTAACTTCTTCGTTTCCAATAGTTATGTCAGCAACATTACTATTTGCATTACTTCTCCTTGTTTCATAATTTATTATATTCCATACTCTTTTAATTTTCAGGGGATGGAGTTGATCATTTATTTGCATCTTCCATTCCAATTTGTTAATCCAGTTAGTATTTGCTTATGAAATAATGAATTAAAAATGAAAGATCTATGTCTTCCATTATTGCAGACTTTCTTGAATGCTCCCTTTATTTTTATTTTGTTAAGTGCACAAATGGGCTCAAACTTCTAGTGATTAATGCAGCTTTCACCAGTAGAAATTTAATATTTAAAACCCAAAAGAAAACAATCCGCATAATAACACACATAGGTCCAAAAGAATCTTGTAGATCACTATTAAAAAATCTGAAAATATTAACTTTCCCATCACAATATATACTGGAGCTTTGCAAATACATAAATTTAAATTTCGACAACCTATATAGTACACAAAAACAACATGGCTATCAGACCAGAACCAAAGGCAACTTAAAGCCACTAGATGACTGGAACAAGGATTAACATTATTTGAAAAAAGTCGCCTATATGCAGTAATAAGCGTGTATAAATAAATTACCCACCAAAATAAGACAAACGAAAGGTATGAAATCATTTAACAAAGCCATCAAAGACACTCTGGTAAAAAAAAGTCATATTACTAAGTATGGGAATATCTAGAAGATAGTTTATAAACATTGTTTTTCTTTTTATTTTGTAAAGGCATTTGTGCCTAAATGAAATCGTTATTTCACTGACGTGTCATCTGTTTACAGAGCTTTAGCTCACTTTGTAAATGTTTGTGATAAATAAAGTTATTATTTTTATTATGTGTAACAGAAAATCTTGAATTCTCATATTTATGATCAATATTATCATTTTATTACGGTAAGCAATTTATTTTAAGCGTACACATTATTTTGCGCCGCGATAGATTGCATGTTACTTTCATGTCAAGTGTGACTTCTTACGTCAGTTCTACGATGTCATCAAGTTGGTATTATCAGTGACGTATATCATTTGAACGGGTGGTGTGGTGTTCCTGAAATAATATATTGAGACGCAGAATGTTACGAAACCTGTCTGACAGCTTGACAAAATGAATTCATGTAGCGTATGTGAAGGTTGATTGTGTTAGTGGTGTGAGATTACAGTGAAGGATCACGTTGTGAAACAATCATAAATATGTAAAGCTGTGTGAACTTCTAAATATTCCATTTGTAAGATGATCAGTGGGTGCATGTGAAATTTGCATATGAGTTAAATTATATCACCATGGTGAGATTAACGCGACTACCCAGAGTATTCTATTTGCCTAAGGTACGGTGGATATTAGGAATTTTCTGTGTCAATTAGTATATGTTATTCTGAATGCTGGATTTAATTATATAGCTTATGCAAGAAAGTTCTCGACCGCAGAAAAGCGGTGGCGCTTGTAATTTAATGAATGACTGCAAAGCAACATGCACATAGGCAAAAACGATTAGAAGTTATTATGTATCTAATTAATTGGAATCATAAATTTATTTTAATATTGCTTGTCATTAGTTTTGGAAGCTGAAAGCGAATGAAGGAGATGTGGGTATAATCAAAATAGTTTCTTCCGGCAATCAGTGGTTGCATAAGCTATAGGGGCAAAGTACCGTAGCGTTTGAAAATATAAACAGATGTAATCACAACCTTGAGGGTTATGTCATGGCTGTAGGAAGTAACATATATAATTCTTGATTTCGCAAAATAATATTACTGGCAAAGGTTTGAGACATTGATAATCTCGGAATGTTAAATGTGAAAGGGATTATACATAAGTTTTAAGCCAAGGACCAATCCAAGTAGGAAAATATATTCTAGTTGGTTTGTTTGTTCCCCCTGTGTGAGCAAAGCTCGGGACATGAACACTCATATTTATGGCAAATGCATCAGTAACCAGCAATACACGCACTGTCACTGCTGGCTTTTTAAAGTTAAAAAAAAAAGCTTACATTATGTATTAAAATGGACATTGGTGAACCTTCACCGTTTCAGGCATTAAAATGGACATTGGTGAACCTTCACCGTTTCAGGCATTAACCTCAGAACATGCATTACAGTAGGTCAGTGATAATGTAAATCCTCAAATCTCTGTTGCATGCAATCTACTTTATGTATTGAAAATTTACCTGTTGAATGGAATATTAAAGAATTCCTGTGTATTAGGTATTTGGTGATTGAGTTCATTAGAGGGATTTTAAACTTTCTTAAAGATTCTATTTTGATTAGGATTAACTAATAGTTTTGGCTAGCATATATTTATAGTTACATAGTGAATGTAATCTACCTATATTTTTTATCCAGTATCCTGCATAGTTTATTTTCAGAAACCTTTAAATAGAGGAGGGGTCCCTAATAGAGGGTTACATTTTTATAACAGGACCCAGTCAGTCTGTTCAAATACACATACCTAGGCATCATAGCCTGTGTGATACAGCATCTGCGAATAGACATAAAATAAAATTTGAGCAGGTATAATAGCTTTTCCAAGTCTAAAAATAATTTAGTGTTAACATTTGTAAGCAGTGTGTTTAGCATGTCAAATCAAGCCTAGTGGTACCAGGGAATCTTAAGCTTGTAGCTGGAGCTGAGGTTTTACCAGTATAAATGACACAAATAAGCGGTGATATGAAAGGTGCGAAGGTATGAACTGTGTGCCATAACTAAGGCAAAGTGACCACAAAAAGTTCAATAAATTTAGGGGTTTTTTGTTTTTAAGTAAAGAAAAGTATGGGTTGCTTTCTTGCTTGTCTTCAGAAAATGAAGAGTACAATGAGTGAGTTATATAAATGAGATTATCAAAGAAATTGTTTAGGGAGTACATCCAAGCACCTCAGGATCCTTTTCCCGCCTCAGCCTATTTAGGAGATTTCCTTTTAAGGCAGAATTATGGTACGAGGTCAGCAAAGCACATCATGTAGAGGATACAGCGCTTGAGGGAACAAGATCGTCAACCTAAGCGAGGAAGTGAAATCTGCTGGAATTATTTAACAGCTTAAACACAATAGCACCAGAACAAAATTCAGGCATACATAGGATAGATTGTGAGGGTTGTGACAAATTTTGTAATGGATTGGCAAAAAGGAATTTAAAAACTAGATTAACAGAATGCCAGAGGAACATAATGTATAAACAAACAGAAAAATCAGCAGTTGCTTTTCATTTCTGGAATGAGAATCACCACATTGGAGAGGAGATTAAATTACTGAAACCATTAACAACATTTGAAGTTTACAACATCGGAAAACATTTTTACTTTTAAAAAAATTCCACATATTTTAAACTTTAACATGGCATCTGTGAGGGCATGAATTGATGTAGGAAATTTTCTGAGAGAGGGAGCCAATTAAAAGAGATCCACACGACAACCAATTGTGAAGATAGTGGTCAGACACCATTTAGCAGAGGATGGGAACTAGGATCATTCCTAGTTTCAAAACATTCCTGTTTTAATAATATGAGTGAAGTTTTAAGTTTTAATAAAGTATGACTCAATAAGTCTTTAAATATTAAATTAGCTTCATTTTAACAACACTTATTCATAACTATTTCAATAATGTCTGCCTACATCCAATCTTTCATATTGAGGTACAAGAGGACACTAACCAGATGTAAGCCCATAAAAGAGCAGCATCATAATCCATAAATGTATCTGCATATGAGTAAGTTAGCTGTTAACCATTGGATTCCTCTTCAGTTTCTGTGGCATTATCGGTTACTGTCCAGGCCTTCTTAAAACAGATATGAGAATTGCTTTTAAAAAGTGTTTTGATAGATATGATCTCTTTTGTAACTTTATCCCAAGCAACAGATGTGTTGCAGATACCTTGCAGTACCTTCTACAGTGGAACTGTTTTATTGTATGGGGTGTTTCAGTAGGATGTTACACTTTTTAATGAGCTATAACTTTGCCTCCTTATATAACTTTAAAATGTACATATATTGCAATACTGAATGAAGTCATGAGTTTCAATGGATATCAACAGATAGCAAATTGCCATGATTTCAATACATATAATTATTTGCTTTCTGTTCCCTGCTGTTGTCTGTCACATAACCTTTAAAATGGAGTGTATAATTCAACAGCATGTATTTATGTTGTAGAATTATTGGTTCACCAATTCTATTATTACCACACAAAGTGTTTATTAACATGAGTACAGGTTTGTGATAGTCCTGATCAAACGACAATTAAAAAAAAAAAACAGCAAAACGGTGAGCATCATCTGATGTCATTAGAGCCTCAGTGCTCTGGAGATGTTTGTGAGTGATAGGTTTGCACCTCACAAAAATCTTTACACTGTCTGTTAAGAGACCAACTACTTGGTAACAACGTGCCAAAGAGCAGAATAGCATGCAAAACTCTGGCCGTACAAAGTGACAACAGCACACAAGCTGAAAGAACCTGACGAAGCGTGTGTGATACTGCAATTAGTTCCTTAACATTCTGGAAAGAAACCAAGATATATAGAGAATAATGTGGTTTAACAATGAGGCTTGGTTTCATGTCACGGCAATGCAAATTCTCAAAACACAAGGATAACAGCATCAGAAAATCCTTACATACCATGAGAAATCACTTCATCTGGAAAAAGTTGGAGTGTTATGTGAATATTTGTTCGCAGAGTCACTGGACCAATTTTCTTTGAAGAAACTAAATATGGATGTCTATAAGGTCAGTTTTATGAAATTCTAGAGCAGCTAGACAACATTGAACTTATGCAGGGATATTTTCAACAGGATGGTACCACATGCCACACCTCTAATGAATCCATGCCACACATCAGCATCATCCAAAACTGTTCTTTCCCCAAAGGTTTGAGGCTTCCAAAATCACCAGACATGTCAGCAGTTTTATTTTTTGAAGGGGTAATTTCAAGGAAAGAGTACTGAAGCAGACCACAAACCTTCCAGGATCTGTGAACAAACATCACAGCAAAATAAATGTTGATATAGACAATTTTGAGTTGAACTATTATGTATTTCAAATGGGAAGAGTTCTCACCTGTAGCAAATCAGGTGCATTAGAATCTTCACCATTGCCACCTCATTATCCCCACTCTTTTTATATTTCCCTCTCTCTCGCACACTTGCGAGTGTTCGTTGTGCTAGACGTAAGGGAACGCAAACTGAATTTTCCAAAGTTTTATAATAATACAGTTGTTGAAATAACAATTGCAACATGAATATTGTATATCACGCAAATGTTTTAAATTTTAACTATAAAGTTAATTATAGTTTATGAATTTCTTATTTTTCTAATCCAACAAAAATACCAGCGATGCATCTGTATACCTGTGAATGTTACGTTAAGAGATAATTCGTCATTGTCATTGTCTTCAATGTCTGAGTACTGCAAATTTATGATGATAGGTTCCAAAATCTCGTTACGTGCTATTTCTTTCTAAAAGTCGTCCTCTTGTAGTTTATCTGATGTCTCACGCAGTTTTCCCAGTCTTGTTGTGTTTCTTGTCAATTTCTATGTGAATAAGTCGTTCAACGTCAGTCAGTTTGAAAATATTATTTCTGTTTGCAACATAATTTGAGCCCTTATTGGATTTTTCTATAAGTAGTAAGGGGGGGAAGATGGATCGTGTCTCATTTTTCCAGCTGATACACTTTTTCATAGAAGAGTAACCGAATAATGCTGCTTTGAACTCTAGAGTAAATAGAGATTACGAACCATTCATAAACTATGATATAATGTGACCAGACACATTCTGCCAGACTAGCAAGAAATATATTGTTTCCTCTCATCGAATTTAACAAACACCTTGGCTTATTCAAAGTACATATTTCTTTTACCACGTCATGTCAAATGTTTACGTTTCAGTTCTGAGTAATTTGAAATATATGTTCGCGCATACATGCCAACCAATAATGATATTCATTACAGTGCTTACGTTGCAATGCATTGTAATAATATAATGGTATCTACTTCGTATCAGGAAAACTATTTGAGCTAAATAATATGGGGTTTTTACGGTTATTTTAAATACATTACTCTCTCCTTCCTCATGGATCAGTTTTTGCAAAATCTGAATTTTTGTCTTAGCGTGAATAGTATTTATTAGAGATTGATTAGTTTGCCGCTTGTCACACACCACTTATAGGGAATCATACGATAACACCGAAGGACTCCGATTGGTTGCTCACATAGTAGCGCGTAAGGATAAACACCTTCCCATTTGAAACACATAATAGTACTCAATATAGCTCCATATATTGCTAGTGTTTACCTAGAATGCATTTCATAAGGAACCTTCCTAACATCCTCAGCTAATGTCAAATGTTAGGAAGGTCCTAACAAAATGCGTTCTAAGTAAACACTAGGAATTTATGGAACATTGCCTACTATTTGACTCAAAATTTTTTATTTTGTGCTTCATTATACCATAGTCCTTACTCATAGGAATGCTCACATATGCTTTTGAAAACATGCTCAAACAGGCATGAATGTGTCTCCAGGAGGAGGGGCGAGGGTCACTTCCAGCACATCTTGTAACTTATTTCTCTCAGGGGCCAAGCAGGCTGAGCTAGCAAGGTTAATAAGGGAAATGGCACCATAATTTATACAACTAGATTAAGGAATATGTATTGTAGATAAAATAATGTAAATAGCAAGTTGTATAAATGCAATTTAATTCCGTTTCTCCCAGGGATAACCTCTACATTTAGTTTTTGTTATTCAGTCAAAGACCACCTAATAAAAGGGGAATATACCACCAAAACACTCCATTGTTTTATTGCACTGATAGCAGCCTGAAATCTGCATCAATCGTGCTTCATTGATTAAATGGCTGAAGATGGCTTAGGGCTAGCTGGTAAGAAGAGAACTTCTATATTAGAAGTTCCAGGTCATCAAATTGATAAGCTGAGCAGTTGTCCAAAGTTAGGAAAATATTTCTCTTTTTCATAGACATATGTTTTTGAACCTTCAAGAGCCAGCTGGAAGAGAGTGGTCATCCAAACTTTATTATTCACATAGTGGTGTGGCAGATTGGATAGGTTAACATTTTTAAATCATCATCAAGCAGGCCATAACAAAAAAAAAAAAAAAAAAAAAAAAAAAAAAAATCAGAGATATCTTCAGACAAGAATTATACATGGTGTTCATTTTTATTCGTTATTTTCTGCCTTCCGATTGAGAAAGAATGACGTTATAGTGGACTGGTGAGTCTTATCTTGATTTCATAGTGCCCTCTATGAGAAGAAGCGATAATTTTTGCAGAACAGTAAGCAAATTACAGCGCTCTCAGTGTGGTTGTTCTGGTAACTATACAACCAGCCTCTCCTTTCACCCCTTCTGACGGTAATCGTGATTAACAATCTAATATATATATATAAAAGCAGCACGTTTATACTCTAAAGATTACCATCATGAATATAAACAAAGACCACCGCATCTTCATGGTGAAATGCTACTTTCGTACTGGCATTAAAATTGGTGAGACATATAAATTTAAACCACCGTATAGAGGAGTTTATGCAATGCTATCTGGCATTCAGACAAGTCCCCTAGAGCGTAATGTCAAAAGTGTCCAGGTACCGTCAAATTGACATATTTTTGTTTGCAACATAAACGTCTTACTTTTTATCAGTATGTAATATAAATTTTGTGTCATTCTCATGCTTAATTAAAATGTCTATTAATAATATATTTATATAATATAAATAATCTGTTTCTTGCCTGCCTCCGTGATTTGAGGTAGCATGTGTGCCTCACACTCAAGATGTTGCGCGTTTGAATCTTGCTAAAGATGTGTTAGCTGGATAAGGATTTTTCCAGGGTTTTTCCTTATCATACAAAGACGAATGTCGGGTAACTCCGAGCTCTAGGGACCCTGGACTCATTTGAGCATCATATCACCCATTTCATTCATAAATTTGTTCATTCATTCATCGTTTGATATGACATGCACTGTTGAAAGGACAGAAAAATCTGTTTTACTAAAATGTTTTGAAACTAATGCTGTTATTAATTTGGCATTCCTTTATTAAATTATATTAAGTTTTATATCTTCACAGGGAAACACCAAATTGCAAGATATTGTTTGTATTTATCTGTCATTTATGGGGTTCACATTCATTAAAACAAACAATAGTTATCGTATCTACCCACCAGGCGAAATTACGCACCTTTATATTACGCGGACAGGACCCACCTCTCAAATAGTGTATTTACCTGCCAGTAGAGGAAGGCCTCAAAGCTGTTGTCACCACATCAAATACGATTGCATGCCGCTAGGGGAATCATATAAACTCGCTCCATCAGCAATTCTATTGAGGACGTCAAATTTTGCGCGGTAAAATCACAGATAAAAATGAACACCGTGTACTTCATGGCAAAGGTTAAAAAATGGAAACACATTATCAACAATCCTGAAGTCATCCCTAAAGCCCCATGCAAAACAACTGTAGCGAGATTCATACTAATTATGAGATATGACTACCTTGGCAAGCACCTGAATAGAATAAGATTTCTAGGTACCCCATTCTGTCCACTGTACAATAAATAAGGAGGTTATGACAAACACCTTTTGACGTGCAACAGACTATCTGCCATCAGTTCTATTGAAGAAAAATATTGGAAAGCTCGAGGGCTGATGGCTTCATTGCCAATTGCTCGGCATTAGAAAACATTTTTAAAATGGATTTTTGTAGTTTTCAATTACTAATGGTTTGAGCTGCTTGGAACCATCTAATTTGCAACAGGCTGTGTTGCTACATTTTCCTTTATCACATTTTTTGACCTTGACATGTAGTGTTTTTTTTTTTTTTCCCCTGGCATCAAATTATAGAAAATACCTACTTCATCCATATTCAAACACATTTCTTGGGCAATAATAAGAGCTTGGATTGAAACTCTCACACCTACTCATTGGCATCTTCCTCATTAACTCGGTGCTTCCTCCAGACACTGACAGCACTGATTTTATGCCTCTTCTGAAAGTGCCTTAACTAATCCTCAAAACATAAACTCAAGAATTCCCTCTATATGATTTTACGAGCCTTTTCTTGAAATATGAGGCCCATTAATGGAATTTGGGTGAATGCATGTTTTGGATTCAAACAGGGAAATTCTTCACTTTTTTGTGTTTCACTGGCCTCATCCACTTACTGCTGCTGTTAAATGAACAGCATGCTGGACTTGCCTCTATTTTCTGTCTTTTACCTTATAATTAATGAGAAAGTGTACATAGGGATCTGAAAGTGTTCTGGAATCTTTGTTTTAATCTTCTGTTCACTAACTTGCTGTCTTTGTTTTAGCATAACAGTGTTATAAGAATGCCTTGGTTACAGCGGCATGTTGCAAGTTATGGACTGAAAGAATCTCTCCCATAGAAAAAAAAAATCACTATACACAGGTAGAGACAGAGCTCTCTGGATTTTTGTGATTTACATATTTAACTGATCAACCCATGTTCCCCACCCTTGTGTCTTATGCTGTGGAAGTGGAATGTAAGCGATTGAGCCATTGTTGAGAAATTGTAGTACAGTGCATGTGTATTGAGAAAATTATATGAAATGTGTAATGAAGAAAAAACATAGCACATGTCACAATATACTACTTGGTTTAGACAGAAAAAAGGTATCGAATATACCAACCCATATTCCTCCGCCCTTGTGTCTTATGCTGTGGAAGTGGAATGTAAGCAGTAAGTAAGCGATTGAGCCATTGTTGAGAAATTATTGTACAGTGCATATGTATTGAGAAAATTATATGAAATGCGTAATGAAAAAAACAGCATAGTACATGTCACAATATACTACTTGGTTTAGACAGATAAAAAGGTATCGAATGAGGAAATTTAAGTTTTAGTCTTTAGTATAAAATATCTAATTCATTTTAAGTAGTAGATTTTTCAATGGAATTCGGCAGTGACAGAAGAGTTAGTATGGGTTAACATATTTTTGTTTCTATCCGTTTTCAAATGAACAAGGTTCTGCTGCAAAGGGAAGCATTATTGGGAGTTAACTCATGGGTGTACACACTACCAAGTTATTTGAAAAAACTATTTGTAGTCGGTTTTTTGACACTTCATTACTCTGAGTAATGAACTTTGAAATCTTACCAGTAGATAAATTGACAAAGAAGTTCATAGTTCCACCGCAGACGACAACAGACAGTTGGAAAGAGGTTGATAATGGAGACGAAAGCTTCCGAAACTAGTCCCTCAATAATATAAAAATGTAAGTGATGAAATGTCAAAAAAACCAACTAAAAATAATTTTTTCAATTAATTTTGATGTCACTGTTACTAAATTCCTCCAATCATGCATGTTATTTTGCTACTGTCGAATATTTACAACGAAAAGAAGCTTAAACTTGCTGCAAATAAATGCAGACAGTATGAAATTTTAAATAATTAGAATGAATAGTTTGAGGATCTTGTAACTTGCACAAGCTATAAACTTCTTCCAAATGTTAATAGCGTATGCAGATGTCTTAACATTTATAGAATACTTCAATCTAATGCAAATTTCTGAGAATAACACTATTTGGATATATTCTAATCATTGCATAGTGTGAAAATGGAGGCTACATAAAACATTTTACAGTACAGGATCGAAAAGAAAATGCCGTGCCCTTAAAGATATACTTTTGGTATTTATTGAAATACAACAAAATATCATTAATCCATAGTATTTTGGGCTGAGGGTTATGTGAATTACAAAAACCAAATTAACAGAAAGAATATGTAAAAAAATTAATTGCATTATGATTACTCCACATACATAGTGCCTTTATAAAAAGATGGTTTGTTTTTTCCTTCCTTGAACCCAAAATAGCTTATTTGATGCTTCCAAAATCTGTGCATACAGTGGCAACTCTTTTAACTCCATTTTCGAAATCTTTAACTTTGGCTTCAGTGTCAGAGATTTAACCTTATGTTTTGCTGGGGATTTGCTAAATTATTTGTTGCTTTTTATGTTGACTTATCGATGTAACGTAAAAGAGACAGTAAGACTGGTTAGAAATTGGAAATTTAATTTGTAGTTGGTTGGTAAAGTTGATATAGCTTTTTTAATTGATATTTTCACTTAACAGTATTAACAAGATGTTTAAATTTATAACTATTGCATCAATTTTTTCTCTTAAAATCTGTGTGCAGTTAAGCAATACCTGGGTTAATAAAGTATGGATTCATGAGGATTTATTGTACATCTGAATGTAATGAATAAAGTTTGAATGGTAAAGTGTGTTTCAGTTTTGATCATTATAATTAATTTCTGGTACCTATAACTTTGCTAATAACTTTTACATGCATTTTTTGTGTAATGCAAATTGGAACTTTGAGCTTTTCCAATGGTTATATAAGTGACAATGGGATTAAGCAGTCAGAGCATGATGGTTTAAATCTGCAATCATATACAGCAAGATATGAGTTAAGAAACTAAAGCTAGGCGTAATTGAGTGAAACAGTAGTTATGCATCAGCTTCTTCTCAAGGGTCCAAAAATAAGCTTGAACTTCACCCAGTTGACATAATCAAGGATTTGACATCTTTAACCTTGAAAAGCATATATGCTGGTAATTGGCAGTTAGCTACAAGAGCCAAGGAGGGGTAATGGGAGATGACCACATGTGTGAGGAGAAAGAACTTTTACTGTTTGTTTCTGCTCCTAGCAAACGAATGCATAGGAAAATTGTGTTTGTTTACCATTAGGTTTCAAATGATTGTGTAATAACATTGCCTGGAATGGTTTTTCCTGTCATGAAAGATTGGCAATTTATGGGGGAAAATGGTTTAAAACAAGACAACATTTTTATTATGCCACATATAACTTAAATGCAGTTTGATTTTATTTTACTGTGTGTATGTTAAATTATCAAATAAGTTAAATTTACTGCAGCATACAACATGTTGTGATATTTTTGCTTTTCATACTTGTTCTGTTGTCTGTCACAACTAAGTTATATGTAGAGAAAAATCTCTCACTGTTAGCTTTTGACATTTGCAACCAAAGACATGGAAGGGACTTTTTACAGAAATTGCGGTAAGAATCAGCTTTTGCCTTCAAAGGCAGGAGTGTTGTTACTACATCTAATCTGTTATCGTTACCATCATGTCTTTGCTGTTCAACAATGTCACAAAGCTCTTTGTAATAAAGAAGCAACTCAGAATCACAAGTAATACCACTGGTTTTAAATGCATTTAGTTGTTCAAATGCTGCCATTACATGATTTAAATCACCTATCTTATTTAGTAACTAGCCTAGAAAGATAAAAACAAATGATATAGCTTTTATGGTTATTACATCATCGGTTTCTTTTGCATAATGGAGTTTAATTTAGACAGTTATACGGCAGTAAACTTTTAGATTCTCTTCTACTGCTTTTCTAACATTGGGATCCATAATATGATATACAATTGCACTTATTCTGTTTCCAAAGTGATCACTGTCTAATATTTCACATTTGGTTCTCAGCGAGTTAATTCGGGATAAAACAAGATGAGCCACAGTATTTTTTTTTTATTGAAATTCTAATATTGGATCTGTTATCAATCTGCAATTTTCAGAAACAAATATTGTTGCTGTTGTAACTTTACAATATTGCAGCACTTGGCATCACAAAACTGATCATTTAACAAATTTTGCACAGGAACTGAAAGCTTTTCTTTTAGAAAAGAAATCGACAATTGCATAAAAATAGCTGGCAATGTAAACTACTGAATTAAACCAGCTAGACCAGCGTGTCAGTACAGGCAATGGGAACACTTTGATCTTCTAAATCTGGGTGGTTTTCAGTGAGGTATCGTTTATATTCGTTTTTTAACTTCCGGCCATTTCGGAACACATTCTTAAGCCTTGAGGGACAATATTTTCATGTTAATGTAATGTCTGAGAGTAGCTTCCTAGAAGTTCAGTACCTTTTCAGTACCTTTAGTCAGCATAATAGTTTTTGCTGTGCAGGGTGTGGTATCCAATAAATAACATATCCAGTTGGCATATGACAAACGGTTCTCAGTATCACGGACCAGTTGGATGCTGTGGTGTCAGCTTATTGTTGCACTGCTTAGCTGTTATTTCAGTGCACATGTCATTGTATTGGCTTTGTTAAGTCTTAAATTTTATCTTGCTTTCGTTACATTTGTAAACATTTTTTTCATGACTTCTAGCTTCGTGCTATGAAGACATGAATGTTAAATTAGTTATATTTATGCAATTTGAAATCAATGTAAATTTTTCTATGCAGACTAAAAATAATAAGACATTTTCTCATTTATCGCTAAAAAAATATTCTCGAAAAAAGGAAAAATTTGTGGGAAAAAAATCATTAAAAATAAAAACTCTTGCCTCTGGATATGACCTTACATGTTAAAGGCAGTATATAAATAAAAAAATTCTAAAGAGAAAGGGGTATTTGCAATACAAAAGATAAGGCATTTTTATTATATCAGATTAAGCAAAGTATTAAGAAAAATTTCAGTTACTTTCCTTCATGTTACAAAAACAATTTACCCAAGATTTGAAGAATATTGTAAAAGATAAAGAAATGCGTGACACAGCATTTAGTCAAAAGGAAAAACATTTAAGTCACCATTGGACATACAGATAAAATTTCTGTTGGTTTTTTTGTACCTTTCCCATAACTGAATCATTTTCTTTTGTAGTGTTTAATGACCACTTTTACTACATGCGGCTATGCAGGCAGTGACATTGATGATACATGAAATTACTGAATCATCATGAATTATACAAAATGAAACGTGCTTATCTTTTTTTCTGGGATTTATTGACTTCTCTGGTCATATTGTGGGCTTTGGACTTTGGCTTGAGAACAATTGATGGCGCTTCTTATTTGGAACAGTAGATTTTAAATATTTCTACACTGAAACTGTCATAAACACTCACATATTCATACTTAAGGACTTTGGCAGAGGGCAGGTATTATTGTAATTAAAAAAACATTCTGCTCCAACTAGGAACAGAATGCAGGTCTTCTAGATTGGTACGCCAAAAAGTGATTATTTTGAACTATTATGTATATACTATTTTTGTCATGCTTGCATTTTTACTTTGTTGCTTAAAGAAAAATAACTAAACTTAAAATTTCTACTTACTTATTTGCTGTTCTTCAAAAATCTATTTCTGTTGCTAAGAATTCCTTTCTTCTTTTTCTTTATTGGTCAAATTTCTTTTCCATATTGCAATGTTTTCTTAACTTTGAATTATAAATACACCACTGTTTTGTTTTCATGATATGTTTGTCCCATAGGATCCTATTTAGGAAGGATATTGCTTTTCTGTCCTGAGTGTTTTTTATTTTAAGTTTATTTTTGCATTCAGTCATTTTTATACATGTAATGTCTAAACATTTGTTTTAACATGGTTTTAATAATATTATATAATATTAAAGCCAGTTGAATTCCCCTTAAGCACGTATATTTTTCCCTCAATTGTCAAACTGCCCTTCTCATATTCTGATGTTAATTTTATCATGAATTAAATATCTTTATAATCTTCATAATTTGGTCTTTTTAAAGGTGTGTGTTAATGGCTTAACCAAATGTAAGAAGGAAAGGAAAGAGAAAAGAAAAAAGAAATATGCATTCGTTCTCACATGTAAGAGTGCCAGAAGCTAACCAAATGTTTTAAGGCAAGCATTAACATTCTTCTCTTTTTTTTGATGAAGTCTGTGGGTTCCATATTAACAATTGGTTTTGTTCTGTGTAGTTTATTTCCAGGAGCATCACAACTGTGAAAACTAAGCCTGTCATAGCCACAGCAAATGAAGAGGTGCAGAATACAGCGAAGGTAGAGAATAAGCCTGCTACTGCACGTGATGTTGTGCACAGTACATTTAAGGTAAATTATGTGTTTGATGGCTTTAAAGAGTACACTGCTCTAAAATTATTTTTAGTATGATTATCTAGAAAAATGATGAAAAATATTATAAGAATGACGGTTCTTATTAGAACTCTGCAATAAAATGACATCTGATGAAAATGTGGAACTAGCAGAAAATGTGTGGTGTCAGTTACCCCAGTTGTCAAAGCATTTAAACATGCATTTAATGGAATTTTGTTTAATGAGTAACCCATTAGAGACATAAAAACTGTGACTTGTAGGCTACCAATGATACAAAATGGAAGTCGAAAACGTGTAAAGGGAGCTATTCAGTTGAGAGGGGAACTTAAGGATCTCTTTAAATCACAATTTATTTGAAATAATGTTTTGTTGCATCAGCCATCTATAGATATCCATTGTTATGGTTTGACTTTCATTATTTACTATTTTTTAAAAATGCTGTCGCTAATCAATTGCTTCTCTTAATGTATGGGAAGAGCATGGCAACTCCAGCATATAGTGATCTGCTTTTAAATGTTGATCAGTTTGGTTTCTTCCATCACCCTTTACTTTCTGGTTTATCTGTATTAACATTAGCTATTAGAAAATTAAACTTTTGTTAGAGTAGTGAGTAGAATGTATATAAAGTTAACAATAGTGGTACAGAGTTCACCTGAGTGTAATGCATTAGATTTTTACAGTTTGCTAAAATGTTTGCTTTTGTAATTCATATGAACTTGAAGTTGTTTTGAAGCACAGTGTGTGCTAATTGCATTATGTCATATGTTTACTTGTTGGACCTTGTATGTAAGGTAAAGTACATAATTGAACTTGTACAGTTAATGCTCGAAAGCAGTTATAGTAATATTATAATTACCATATTGTTTAATGACTAAATTTTAAAATTCTTGCATTTTAGAATGTCTTAGTGCAAGAGTGAGGTACAACTGTTATTGAATCTTGAATTTTAAGATTGTAGTATCTTAATCCAATCACTCATATAAAATGTTTTTAGGGGACATATTTATATTTTGTTTAGAACTGGCTGTCTTGTAAAACTGACATAAATCAGTTTGTATTATATATAAAAACTTGAGTCTAAAACAAATTATTTTATTTGTTAGCAACACTCTCAATTGCCAGAAAATATCAGCACCTCCTGTGCTAGAATTTAGTCTGCAGGAGTTATTTTACATGTCAGTAAAGCTACGAACATGGAGCTGATACCTTTAGTCACATTTAAATCCACTGGTGTGAGCTGGGTTTGAACCTGCAACCTTGGGATTAGTAAGCCAGCTCCTACCCTCTCACATCACTTACATTTGTTGTCCCTTGACTGGTTTCAAGATATAATAGCTTTCTCGTCAGAAGTTTGCGTCTTCTGTTTGCGTCTGGAGTGTGGTGGTTTGAGGTGACATCTGGCATTGGGTTGATTAACTTCCATAGTGGATTTGGTGGCAACGATTCAAAACTCACTAAAAAGTATTTGTGTTTTATGATTAAAAATCTTTTCCAAAGGAGATCCAAATCAGTTTTGTTTTGTAGGCTTTATAAGTTACAATGGCTGTTATTGGTTGTCCAAAAGTGACCCGAGTTGTAGATCTGTGACACAGATTTATCAGTCTGTCTGTATTAGATATATCATTTTCTTTTTTCTGTTTCTAGAGTTCTTTTAGTTTCATCTATGTAAATTTGATCACATTCTGGGTAAATGATTTGGTAAATTCCTGCCACTTTGTTCTGAGATAGGTCCTTTGATTTGTGGCTGAGTAATTTATCAAAGCTGAATTTATTTTGTGGAGCTAAGCAGATGGGAAATTTATAGTAAGTACTCAAGTGGTATGTTAAATTTCTTAAAAGAATTTGTTTTGCTGGATGAATTTTGTGATATCCTAAATGTTAATATGAAAAGATAAAGTAGAATTAACACTGTGAAATAATGTAATAATTAAAACAAATCAGTTGAGTGGGACACTCTTGTACTTCAAATACCACAGATTTTCTTTCAACATGTTTTGCCTCCACATGAAGGCATTAACAAGAAATTGTTGACATTTCTTGCTAACGCCTTCAAGTGGAGGCGAAACGCATTGAAAGAAAATTTGTTGTACCTATATGAAGTACAGAGTGTTTCACTTGATTCATAGTACAATTTTAATTATCCTAAATAATTATATATACGAGCATCTCTGTAGATGCCAAAATTCAACCTATTTTGAACTCTAATCATTTGTAAATCAATATTCCATACAGTAATAAAACTGGTTTGCTTTTATATCTTGGATAGCATTTACCATTCTTCCACACAGCGATTATTCACAAACTAATGTTTCCTTTTTTAGTTAATTGATGGAAATTAATCATTTCTTCACACTAGCCTTATATAGGCTAAGGTTTTTGATAGATACAGTCAACATGAAAAATTCAATGCCATGGCCGGAATTTGAACCATGGATCTCCTGGTTTCCATCCAGTCGCTCTAACCCATTGAGCTACGTTGGCCATGGTAGCTCAATGGGTTAGAACGACTGGACAGAAACCATGAGATCCGTGGTTCAAATCCCGACCATGGCATTGAATTTTTCATGTTGACTCTATCTAATGTTTCCTTGCTTGCAAATGATAGTTCAGATAAGGATAGAATGCATTTATATGCCTGGCTCTAGCCTCAAACTATTTATAAGCCATAAATAGTTAAGTTTTCACAATTAAGAGCTTTTCCTCCAGACTACTGCTTAATGCACAAACTCTCTGTCATAGGGTTAAGGCATTTGCTGGCTTAATGAAAAAGGATACCCAGGTCTATACAAATTTTGATGAAGAGACACATTTTTATTTAAAGTTGGCACAATTTTTGCCAGAAATGCATCATATATCCACTTGGAACCAATTATGAAATAAATTTCAAATATTTGTTTGCAACATTGCTATTTAGAACCTAAAACTTGATTATATTGAGTACCTTCTGCATGTCCAATGTTTTAGCAGTATTCTGATATAGATTAAGACAGTGAATTTTCCAGAAAATAATGCATAAATAATATAAAGCATCCTAAACTACTGTTGATGCAGAGGAAATAATTTATTTAGTTTATTCAATGTGAACATTATAGGTTTCCCCAATTACAATGTTCACTATAAAGTTATAGTAAGAACAAAATGTATCAAAAAACAACACAAAATTAATGACAAAATAAGTTATAACAAAACAAACACAAACAAGTTGGTAACATTGGTTCACATTTACAGTAAGTCAATCATTCTACTTTTGGTAATAAATAATCACAGGATAAAGCAGAGTTTCTGATGTTCATACTAAATATATCAATGTTTAAGGGATATAATTTATTGTATAATGACTGCATTCTATGCATAGGTGAATATTTATAGGAATCAGTATTAACCATCTGAGGTAGAAAAATATTACGAAATTTATTAGGTGCCACATTTTGAACGTGAAAAAGTATTAATTGTCTTAGGTTAGAGTGAATCATATTATGAAGTAATTTGTAAAGGAAAAGCAATAACACAATTTCTCCTATGTGATAGACTTTTAAAGTCGAATAAATGAAGCAATGAATTATGTGATATAAACTTGGGAAAATAATGAAAAGTTTTGAAAAACACGTACCTTAGAAATTTGTATTGAATAACTTTGATAAGTTTAATAAATTTGGCAGTATAAGGACTCCATACTAGTGAAGCATATTCGAGTCTGGATCTTGCAAATGAATTATATAATGTCACAAAAAGTCTAATATCCTTGAAGTTGGATGAGTTACGAATAGTGAATCCCAGATTTCTATATGCTACACTGAGTACTGTGATAATGTGTTTATTAAAAGACAGATCCTTATTAAAAATAACTCCTAAATCAGTTATTTCTAAAAATTTTAAACAAACTCCATATATTTTATAGTCAAAAACAATATTCTTTTTAAGTCTAGAGAAGATCATAACTTGGCATTTTGATATATTAAAAGGAAGATTATTGTCTTTGCTCCATTTATTTAATGCATTCAGGTCTTTTTGAAGTTTTGCGCAATCAGAGTTAGATTTTACGGAACTAAAGATTTTTAAATCATTCGCAAAAAGTAATATATTTGAACATGTAACAACAGATGATATATCATGTATAAACAAAAGAAATAGTAGTGGATCTAAATTAGAACCCTGAGGCACGCCAAAGTAAACTTCAAAACTATAGGATGTGCTACTTTTATGTTTTAACTACTTGAAATCTCGACTTCAAATGGGATATCATCGGGGATACCGTGTAATCAGAAAAACCATACAGCGGCAATTTATTTATTAATTTATCATGATCAACTTTATGAAAAGCTTTTTGAAAACCTGTGTAGATAACGGCAACTTGCTATCTATTATCTAATGCTCCAGATACATAATGAAAAAATTACATAAATTAGTTACAGTGGATCTCTTAGTCATAAATCCATGCTGAGTGACACTAATACTGTTTTCAACATGCCAAAAAATATATTTATAAAGTATACTCTCAAATATTTTAGCTGGAGTTGATAAAATAGCTATTGGTCAATAATTCTTGATATTTTAAAAATCTCCAGATTTGAAAATTAGTGTTACCTTAGTTAATTTCCATTTATCAGGGAATTTTTCTTCCTTAATAATTAGATTTAAAATATGGTATAAAGGACAAATCAAAATCTCTTGGCAACCTTTAAAAACATAAGGAAGGATACCATCAGGTCCAGATTTTAACATTCTTAGGGCAGTTGAAATATCTTCACATGTAATTTCCTCTATTGAAAGAGTATTAGAATTTTCCAAAGATAGTAAATTATTTTGTTGACTGTATTTTGGAGCTATTGGTGAATAAACTTGTCTAAAATAATCAGAAAAACAGTTTGCAATGTCATGTGACTTACAAACATTTCTATTGTATACCATTTCGACTTCATTCAGATTCTGCTTCCTTTTCGCCTTTATAAATTACCAAAAATTTTTACTGTTACTAATTATATGTTTCTACCGAGGTCACATAAAGAGTAAATGCTTCTTTAATATACCTTTTCACTTTATCTCTATATTCTTTGAATTTTAGTATTCAATATTCAGAGAAATGTTTTTTCTTTTGATGTTTTTGTTGAACTTTAATACTTTGAATTATCTTAGCATTAAACCAAATGGGATATTTTTGTTTATATCGTTTCACTATAGGAACACGGGTATTAATTACTGCATATAACTTATTGTAAAAGTAATCAACTGCAGTGTTTACATCACTAACATTACTTAACTGTTCCCAATTGCACTCTTTTAAAGCACAATATAATTTTAAGAAATCCACCTTATTATAATTTAAATGTGAAGCAAAACTATCTTTTATGGAGGTTTTATGAGAAAGAAGTATTTAATGCAGGGTGATGGGAATCCTTAGGTATCAATACATCAACGTCTTCATCAATCTGAATATTGTTACTTTCTAGATTAGAAAGAATTAAGTCCAAGGTTCTGTCACTAACATTTTTTACATTATTAAACATCCTAAGATTAAACAAGCTTATAAATCTGTACAACTCTTTAGCTTTATTACCCTCAATTAAACTATAAGATGTGTCTCTTATTTCTGGAATATTAAAATCCCCAAGAATAATTATTCTATTTCCAAAAAATATATCATTGTTTTCCTCTATTAAATATTTCTTGATAATATGTTACTACCAGGAGGAATATATACTGTATTTAAAAGGTATTTCCTATTATTGTAAATTAATTTCACCCATATGGATTCTAAATTATACTCTAAAGCTATCAACCTTTGAGAATACAGTGACTATTAATACACCTCCACCACATTTTGCACTGAAAATCAAATTATCCGTATCTTTTCTATAAACAATGTATCTATCATCAAAAAGTTCTAAATTGAATACTCCATCATTAAGCCATGTTTCCATTAAACAAACATCATCGTAGTCATTAGATAACACATTCAAATAATGTTTGTGTTTTACTATGTAAACCACACACATTTTGATAGTAAATAGAAAAATTTTCTATAGTCGAAAACCTTCAAAACTACTCAAGTTTATCAAAATCATTCACATTATTTATTGGAATCACAGCCGATTGATAATGTCTTCTCATCAATATTCTACCATTGCGTCATGTCGTCTACGTATCTGTAGACATCTTTGCAATAGTGCCCTACAAACTAATAGATGATGCTTTGAAACTACTCAACCTGCAAGAACCCAGCATACAATTCACAGTAGAAACTGAAGAGGACTGTACTCTACCTTTTTTAGACCTTAAAATCAAAAAAGGCAATGAAAAACTAGAATTTGGCATTCATAGAAAAGCAACACACACAGATAATTACCATCAAAGCAAATAGTTTCAACCCAATTCCACACAAACATGCAACCATCAACAGTCTGACACACAGATTAGTAAATCTACCTCTCAGCCAGCAAGAATATCAAAACGAATACCATCAAATCTTAAAAACTGCAATTAAAAATGGATATGGAAAAAACCTTGTAGATAAAAAACTAAAATTATTCAAACTTCAAAAGAAATTAAAACAGATCACAGCTCTCACACCAATAAAACAAGAAACTAGATTTGCTAAATTTACTTACCACCCCTGGGCCACAAAAAAGTTCCAAAAAATATTCAAGAAATACAATATAACATTGGCACCAAAAAACAATTACAACATTAAAAACCTACTTCACAGTAATAATACTGATAAGATAAAACCAGAGGAAAAGTCAGGCATTTACAAAATTAAGTGTAAAGACTGTGAAAAAATTTACATAGGAAGGACAAAAAGGAACATAGGCACTAGAAAGAAAGAACACTTCAGGCACTTAAGATACAAAAATATTGATAAGTCCGCAATAGCAGCTCATTTCTGGTCTGAAAATCATGAAATTGGAGATAGCACAGAATTACTAAAATACGTACAAAAACATAGTGAACTCGTCATATGGGAGAGGATATACATGGAAAAACATAAAAACCAACTAATGAACTTTGAAATCCCGCTAGAAGAGAATCCCACATTTCAGTTCATCACTAAATCAACAGATGGCAGCAACAACCCCAGAATTACCCACACCGCTGGATCTAGCGTCAGTCGCACAAGAGCCGTAGATGCAACGAAGATTTGCGAAACATGTCCTCAAAATAGGTACGAAAGTGAAGCAGATGTGTAAAAAATGCGACTCATCTAAAATTTAATAAATATTAATGATTGAAATACATTGTGTTCCTATCAAACCAACTGAGAATGCAATTTCAGTGATTAAAGAAATTGGTCACGCACTACAAGCTGAAATCAAGGATGTGAATATTGATGCATGTCACTGTTTGCCAACTCGTTCCGAAGTTCAGATTCCTCCTTTAAATGTAAAGTTCACCAGGAGATGCTTCAAAGATGAAATTTTATGTAAAAGAAGAGTCAAAATAAATATCAATACTTTAGACTTGGGGTATACCTTCAACAATCCAGTGTATATAAACAACAGTCTGTGTTCCAAAAGAAAGAAGTTATTTGCTAAAGCTAGAGAAGGAAGTCAATGAACATTAAATACCTGTGGACCTGCAATGGTAGAATATTGATGAGAAGACATTATCAATCGGCTGTGATTCCAATAAATAATGTGAATGATTTTGATAAACTTGAGTAGTTTTGAAGGTTTTCGACTATAGAAAATTTTTCTATTTACTATCAAAATGTGTGTGGTTTACATAGTAAAACACAAACATTATTTGAATGTGTTATCTAATGACTACGATGATGTTTGTTTAATGGAAACATGGCTTAATGATGGAGTATTCAATTTAGAACTTTTTGATGATAGATACATTGTTTATAGAAAAGATACGGATAATTTGATTTTCAGTGCAAAATGTGGTGGAGGTGTATTAATAGTCACTGTATTCTCAAAGGTTGATAGCTTTAGAGTATAATTTAGAATCCATATGGGTGAAATTAATTTACAATAATAGGAAATACCTTTTAAATACAGTATATATTCCTCCTGGTAGTAACATATTATCAAGAAATATTTAATAGAGGAAAACAATGATATATTTTTTGGAAATAGAATAATTATTCTTGGGGATTTTAATATTCCAGAAATAAGAGACACATCTTATAGTTTAATTGAGGGTAATAAAGCTAAAGAGTTGTACAGATTTATAAGCTTGTTTAATCTTAGGATGTTTAATAATGTAAAAAATGTTAGTGACAGAACCTTGGACTTAATTCTTTCTAATCTAGAAAGTAACAATATTCAGATTGATGAAGAAGTTGATGTATTGATACCTAAGGATTCCCATCACCCTGCATTAACACTGTGGTGTTCCAATACAGTTGAATCTCGATATTTCAATCATGTTTATTCTTGAATACTGCTCCGAATCTACTACTCTAGTCAGTAAGTAACCCAGAATTAATTTTTTTCAGATTAAGATTTTCCGTTTTTAAATCATCTATTACTTTCATACAACTATTGATAACTTAGCACAAAAGTGAATCGAGAAGATATTGACACATTGCTTCACTCACACTGTTTATTCACAGGACATGTTTCAAGAGCTTTTGCTCTTATCATCAGCTGGTACTCGCTTTTGTGCTAATTTGTGCTTCACTGTCCCTAAGCTTCTTTCAAGTTTATACTTTTATAGATAACTTGTTCTTGCTTCAACAATATTTCTTTATCATCATCCAGCTTTTCATCTGCTAGATTAAGAGATTTTCCAAGTTCTTTTACTTCTGAAGCCAATGACTTGATTAATTAATTCATTGCATCAATTGAAGGCTTAGCACTTTTTCCTTTTCTGTCATCATACAAACTGCTCCTTCTTTCAGTAATGCAGACATTACATTTCCAAGATTTACCTTCTGCCTTAAGATATTTAACATCCTCTTCGGTTAGATTAACACAGATATTATGAAACCAATTATTACACACAGCACACTGCAATTTAGCCTTGATATCCTGTCTAGACACGTTCTTTTTACACTCAAAACAGATACTCATTTTGACTGGTGGCTCCTCTAGTTTTTATATTAATAATTTAACCATCACAGGCTCTATATTGGTATACTGGACTGGTAAAAATCAGTCAATATTTCACTTCTGAGATAGTAGAAAGCTACTAGAAGATTATGTTGGCAATGGACATGTTCGATTAATCACAAGAACTGGTGAACCTGCAATTTGCAATGTTGGTATCACTGCATTGCAGACTTGTTTATAACGTGTCTGTCTCACGTTCAAGAGGTCCCGAGTGCGAATCTCAGTCAGGGTGAGTTACCTGGATAAGGTTTTTTCCAGGGTTTTCCCTTATCCTTAAAGATGAATGTCGGGTAGCTCTCAGCTCCATGGATCCCGGACACATTTGGGCATCATTTCAACCATCTCATTCACAGTCTGATTTGACTTAACGTTGGAGGATGTAAAATTACCAAAAAAAAAAAAAAAAAAGACTTGTTTGTCACATTCATTTAATCCTTGTTTCACGTAAGCTTGCCCAGTATCTCTTACTGCTCATGTGACCTAATCACCTCTCGTTGGCTGCTGTTGTGGTAAAGACTGTCGTGCGGTAAAAATTAGTTCGTTATTTAACATGGTGATATATCTGTATATAACTATGTGTTGGAAGAGAATTGTCAAATTTATATTTTCGTAACTGTTTTAATTAAATATATTATGCAACACAGTTGATTTATCTGAAATGCATGTTAATTCTAAACGAAGTAAAGAGGAGGTTCCTTTGCTCTCAAGCACATGACATGATAGCACGTGCTTCAGCGGTACATATTTGTTTATATGTCTTTTATCACTGACCTTGTTTTGAACTGGATTAGTCATATATCGGCATTCGAAGGTGGTTGTGCCTAGTGCGAAAGCTAAATTATTTTATTGATCGTTTATTGCGCGTGTACTTCTATGAATAATGGCAGAGTCTACCGCCAGTTTTTCGCTGAAACATCGCAAGGGTAAATCCTTACAAACAGGCGAAAAAAGAATTGTGGTGCATGTGTTTAATGCACTCATAGAGAAGAATCCGTCTTTGTCAGTGAGAGAAGTCGAACAGCTGTGCTCTGAAGTTACAGGTGTGAGTGTTAGATCCGTAGGAACATCGCGATGTGAAATTGAGAAAACAAGAAAACTTACCACTCCAGGCAAAAGCAGGAATAAACAAAAGCGCGTGCTCGGAGAAAATACGTGAAAAGTGCTGTGCATCGTCATGCGTATAGTTTTTTCTTTAGAAACGAACTCCCTAACATAAATAACATTTCATCTGCTGTAAATGAGGATGCAGATTCACCAAATTTCACCAGATTGCTTATACAGCTGGGGTTTGTGAATGAAAAAAGAGGCAAGAAAAATGTGCTAAAAGCAGAGGCGATATTGCTGTGTGGCAAAGACGTTATTTAAGGACAGTCAGACTGTACCGAGATACAAGTTGCAAAATATACTACCTTGACGAGATTTGGGAGAATGAAGAACACACGAAAAGTAAGGTATGGCGTGACACGGCTTTTAAGACTGAAAGACAAGCATTTTTGAAAGGTATGTGTGCTGGTTTAAAAAATCCCAGTGGAAAAGGCCGAAGGCCTTTCATTATAAACTTGTTTCAGTTACATTGCTCCGTCATTAAGTTCCAACTTGCTCATTTCATTATAAACTTGTATTTTTGGATGCCTTCATATCCTTATTTGTATGATTTTATTTATCTTCCCGGCAATTATTATGACGTTTACAATGTGACGGAAAGGCACCGCCTATGGCGCGAAAGCATTAGCCAATTAGGACGAGGGGGAAGGTAGTTGGACGCGGAGTGATACATGTCAGCGGGGCAAGGTTATATGAAACAGAGTATAAATCGAGATTTAACTATCAATTGTGTACTAATTTCACCAAATAAAAAACAAAAGCTTAATATATCCATAGTACCTTTGTAATTCCAAGATGATATATACACATATTACACCATTTTAAGGCCAGCAACTTGAAGAATTTTCACAATTATTTAGCTCACATCAATCACATCACCAATCCATGCTGCCAAATTACTGACTCCAACTAATGCTACTAACTACCAACTAATGCAGGCCTTATGGCAACAACATTCCAGGATATGGATTCACATTTGTTTAAATGTGTAGACATAATTTTATGCTGTGAAATACTGTGCTATTTCACTCAGCATTATCCTGCCCGTGGGTAACTACAATGTCTTCTGAATTGCCAGTCCAATTAAGGCCAGTTTTTCATGCTTCGCAACCATTCTCCGTACTCCACTAGGTTCCCACTGTAGTCCCAAGCTGTGAGGAAGGTAGGGACTGGCAGGAAAATTGTAGAAAGAGACAGGCACATTTCATTAGCATGTGGGGCTTACCCACATGACCTTAATTGACTGGCCAGATTAAAACCATGTGGAAAACATTAAACGACATTTTTGTGCAATACACAACAGCAAGGTGAACGTTTGCCAAGCCTCACAGCCATCCTCCCCACTCTACTAGGTTTGCAATTTAGTCTCAAGCTTTGAGGAAAGTAGAACCTGACAGGGAAATTGTAGAAAGAGACAAATATATCAGTGGGGCATACCATACATTACCTAAAATTAGCAAATGTTATGGAGTTTTGTGCAATGCACAAGAGCAACTTGGCGTAATAGAATGTGTGTTCCATGTCATGTGCTGGTATATTACATTTTAAAAGCTGCTCTTTTCTTATCCCCTGTGTCTCCACACTTGTTTTACTCTGTACCTGCCATACTGCAGTTACGTCGAACTGGTAGTTTGCAATTGCTACTAAGGCTGCCCGTCAGAAAGAATCCAAAAGTGCTATCTTTGTAATATCCTTTCATGTCTATAGTTATGATGCAATCTACATCAACACATATAGCATAGCATTAGTACAAAGTTATGAGAGTCAAATGGATATTCAAACTAATTTAGTATTAACAGTTCACTGACTACCGTTTCCAGTTTTTTGTTTTCTGATTGCTTAGTAAAGTATTCTTGGTATAGAAGGTTGGCAAGCTAGGATTTTTATTGCTGATTCTTTGCAATAAGCATGCATAGTGTCACCCTGGCGGTAGATTCGCGAAGCCTATGAAAAATGATGGCCGATCGTTACCGGAAGTGAGAGACAGTTGAGTGTAGTTGTTAGAGAAAATAAACAGTTTAAGGTTAGCTAGCAAACTGTAATGGTGACGAATGTATTTGCTAGGAAAATAAAGTGTAGTTTTTGTGTTTCGTAACCTCGTTTTATTATTTCACGAACCCACAAAGTCACAACTGGTGTCAGGAAGCGGGATAACTACATCACCGAACATTATGGCCATGGAATCGGCATTGGAAATGCTTTTGCAGAAGATGAACGAATTAACAGCGAAGTCGGAAGCGGCAAATAACAACTTGGCCGCGAAGATGAACGAGTTAACAACAAAAACAGAAGCGGCAAATAACAACCTGGCCGCAGAGTTGAAAGAAATAAAGACCGAATTGACCACAGAAATGAAGGCAGCGAACGACAGTCTGGCCACGGAAATGAAGGAGGCGAACGAGGTCCTCGCCGCCAAATTTGAGGAACAGTTGGCCGGCGTGAGGGATGACGTGACGGAGCTGGGCAAGCGGATGGGCCAAGTGGACGAGCGCGTCGAGGACCTGGCGAACCGCTTCAATGACCTAGAGGAAAAGGCCGACAATAACGCCAAGTCCCTGAACGCCATGGTTGAAGACGTCGAAGACCTCGCGAACCGCGTAAACAACCTGGAGGGAAAGGCCGACAGCAGCGTCAAGTCCCTGAACGCCATGGTGGAGGACGTCGTCGGCAGGAGACTGTAGGATTTGAAGGCTGACGCACCGGGACGCGACACATCGGCGCGCGTCAAACCTCCGAAATATGACGGCGCGGCAACATTCGAGGTCTTCCGCCGCCAGTTCGACACAGTGGCCAAGCACAACAGATGGTCACCGGAGGAAGAGGCCACACAGTTAATAGCCAGCCTCCAGGGACGGGCCGCGGAAATCCTAAACGCGGTGCAGACGACGGCGGCGCCCAAGGACATCTGGGAGGCCCTGGAGAATCGCTTCGGGAACCACCGCTTAGCCGCAGCATACCGCAGCCAGCTAAAGGCAAGGTCGCAGCAGCCGGGGGAGACGCTGCAGGAGTTCGCCATAGCGATCGAGCAGCTGGCTAGCAAGGCCTTGGTTGACCTGCCACTGGAGTTCGTATCCCGGGAAGCCGCCTTCAATTTTGTCGACGGGGTACGGGACACGGAGATTCGTCAGCGCCTAATGCTCGGCGATTATAAAACCATCCACGAGGCGCTGACAGCGGCATTAAGGATGGAGGCGGCCAAGGTAGCATCTATCCCGACGTCGAGAACGAGGAGTGTCCGCTACGCCGGAGACAGAAGACCAGCTGTGGGACGCCGGCGAACACCTAGTGGCCTGTGTTGGGGGTGTGGACAGCCCGGACACCTGCGGAGAGACTGCCCACACCAGGAAGAGCAGCCGGAAAACGAGTAAGGGCCGTCGTGGAGAGGGGCACGTCGGCGCCATCACCATCCCCTCGAGTGACACTGCGCGCCGTCAGCCGGCGTATGGATGACAGCCTCATCGCGGACGGTTGGGTAAGAGGAAAGCCGTGCCGCGTGCTGGTGGACACCGGGGTGGCAGTGACCATCATCAGACCTGACGTGGCGAAGGGTTTGCCGACAAGGAAGCCGAGCCGACCATACCAGCTTGTCACGGCATCAGGCGACACCTTGCATGTGGAGAAGGAGGCCCTGCTGGAGCTGAACTTGGGACGGAGTGCCGTGCGTCTGTGGGAGGCGAAGGTGGCTGAGGAGGTGATTCTGGGACTGGATGCCCTCAGGAGCCACGAGGCGACGGTCGACGTCGGCAGGAAGGTCCTACGGCTCAACGGAGAAGAGTTTATACTCCGTCAACCAGAAAAGCGCCTTGGAATTTGCAGGGTCATCTTGAACGAAGACGTGGTTGTCCCCGCGAGGAGCGAGGTGATGGTGACGGCGCGACCGGAAGGCCAGACAGCACGTTGGGTCCAGAGGCAGCAGGAGTACGACTTCACCTCGGAACATCGCAGAGGGAAGAGTCACGTTAACGCGGATGCTATGTCCCGAAGACCCTGTCCAGAAGAGTGCGGCCAATGCACAAGAGTGGAGCGGAAGGAGCGTGCCGCAGCAGTTCGAGTAGTCACGGCATTGCCTGCGGATGGCTGGGATAGCGCAGGCCTGAGGAGGGAGCAGCTGGCGGACGCAGACTTGGGGCCACTCTTGAGGGATGTGGAGAACCTGGTGGACCACCTCCACGACATGCACGAGATGGCTCGCCAGAACATCCAGAAGGCAAGCGACCGCATGAAAACCTGATACGACAGGCAAGCCAACAGCCAAGGGTTCCAGTAAGGTGACCTGGTCTGGTTGTACCGCCCGACCCGGACCAAGGGACGCTGCCCGAAGCTTCAGCAGTCATGGCAAGGACCGTACTGTGTGGTGAAGAGGATTAACGACGTGGTCTACCGCATCCAGAAGGTGCCCCGAGGAAAGATGTTGGTGGTACACCTGGATCGCCTGGCCCGCTACGAAGGCGCTGTTCGGGACGACCAGCCTTGAGGAGGGAGCAGTGTCACCCTGGCGGTAGATTCGCGAAGCCGATGAAAAATGATGGCCGATCGTTACCGGAAGTGAGAGACAGTTGAGTGTAGTTGTTAGAGAAAATAAACAGTTTAAGGTTAGCTAGCAAACTGTAATGGTGACGAATGTATTTGCTAGGAAAATAAAGTGTAGTTTTTGTGTTTCGTAACCTCGTTTTATTATTTCACGAACCCACAAAGTCACAATATGCTAAATTTCTAAATAGTTATGATTCTTTAAGAATGTACAACTAATAAAATTTGAATGTGGTAAAATTAATCAGGTTTATAATGTAAGATTATTATATTTTTAATAATAAAATCATTGGTGGCTCTGGTAAATAATTAGGAAGTGCTTTTTATTTTTCCTTCTTTGTTGTGCTATAACAGATTGCTTGTTTCTGGTATTAGCTAATGCTTTTGAATTAACAAATGTTTAAAGTTTTGAACTTGCTTAGTTTTCAGACTTATCAGTTCATTTGGCCTCACCAGAGCAACTGAAACCCAAGCCAGATGTAAATGCCCTCCAGTTTGGCAAACAGTTTACAGACCACATGTTGAAAATCTTGTATTATGAATCTCTTGGAGGATGGCAGCAACCAGAAATTGTTCCTTTTGAAAATATTGTTCTTCACCCAGCTGCGAAAGTCCTGCATTATGCAACAGAGGTAGGTACATTTAAAGTGCAGAATATGTATTAGTTGAGAAATTACAAATTTTTCATTACTTTCAGTTTATGAGAGAATATTTTATAATTATATCAATTAATGAACTTCTCTGAGAGCTAGTTTTGTAAAAGCTCCAGTTCTACTTTAAAAAAAAAAATATTTATTTTGATGAAAACAGTGACCAGTTGCAACATTTTCAGAAAAATGCACACTAAATAACATCTTTCCCAATTTGTTATGTATGTTTTGTCACATAAATAAGGTTCAGTATGTATTTTTAAAATGTTCCAAACTTAATGGTCTTTTTATTTTCGTCATCCTATTTACCTTTAATCTCACTGGGCTTAGTAGAGAACCTCATGTAAACCTGATGTGTGCATAATACCTGTATACAAGTTGTATTACTACTCCGTAGGTGAAGCATACACACTATCTGAAGACTGCCTCTGACCTGAATCACCTGACCAGCATGAATGAAGATCTGCAGTGTTTATTTCTGAATGACTGCATTATTCTCTTTTTGTATACTTTGTTGTAAAGTAATTTATTGATCCAGCAAATCATTAAGTACACTTGTGTGCGAATGATGTTGGACAAGTTGGTTAAAATTAACTTAGTAACTAATGTTGCAATTGCTCAAATGGTGCAATTGTCTTCATAACAATTATACATTTTAATTATACACAAATTTACATGTATAATGGTTACACATGAGTAAGCTTAGCATGTAATGCTTGAATTACCAGAGGTTAACATTTAATACTTTTTATTATCACATATTGTATAAATGATGAAACTATACCAATTGATTTAAAAATGCTTCAGTGGAGTAACAGGAATGAAGATAGGACAGTAGTTTTGACTAAAAAGAATGAATTCTTATATATGCTTGGAAGTGATATGCTTAATGGTCGACATGAGTATTTCTGATTTACTCCTGCTAATATCCATATGATTCTCTTTTGCATTAGAAACAATTTCTTACAGTGTGGTGAACTTCCCCAGAAGACTATTCTGTATCAAAGGATTGAATGTACATATGTGAAGTACGTACTTCTCATCGTTTCTATACTAATAGTTTTTGCCAATTTTCTGAAAATATAACACTGTGCTCAATCTTTTCAGTAGATGATCAATATGTATATCCCATTTTAAGTCACTCTGGATCCAGACTCCTAGAAATTTGGTGCTTTTTACCTCATTGATGAGATCATATTATTTATTAATACATTATGCTGTGCAAAATGTCTGTTTTGATTAGTGTGAAAATGAATTGCTACTGTTTTTGCTGTGTTTAATTTTAACTTGTAGTTTTCAAAATACCTATAGTTTTCAAAATTGCTTCTTTTTTATCTGTTAACTTTTGATGAATCTCTGAATTAGTAGTAGTTATTGTTATGGTTGTATCATCGGCAAACTGAGTTATAGTGTGTGATGGTATCTGTGCCTCAAGATAATTTACAGATAAAAGGAATAGAATAGGACGTAACAGTGATCATTGAGGTACTCCTAGTTCAAGCTCCTTTGTACCTGACAGATGCTGTATGGTCCTCCCATTTTCATTGTGAAGTATTTCAACAGTTTCCTCTCTTTTAAATAGGATTGGAGCCATTCTAACGATTTCCCCATGGCTCCTAAATTTCCAAGATTTTGGAACAAAATGTCATGATTTAGAACATCAAATGTTGGAGACCACTGAAATAATGGTTCTATTTTCTAAACTTATCATTAGTGAGTTATGATTTTATAGTAAGTTTCATTATAAGGTTCAGTTGTAATTATAATTACAGCACTTATGTACTGGTTAGTTACAATGATAAGCTTAGAAAAAATAGACCTGAGTAGTTGAAACATTTTACCAGCCACGCTTGTGTTTATGCAATGAAGAACACAGAAACAGTTGTCAAATACTTCTCTTATCTTCTCAGAAAACTTACAAATCGAAACAATAACATACAGTACAATAAATTTTTTCACCACCTTTTACCCTTGGGGATGTTTCGGATACACATTTTGATTACTGATAGTTAATCTCTACCATGAGTACTAAATGGAGCTAGATGGACATATGGCAGAATTGCATAATTCAAATGGTAAATTGGACAAAATTAGATCCTCATTTCAGAAAATAACTTACGGTGTACCCCAAGGCTCGAAACTTGGGCCCTATTTATTCCTTATATATATAAACAGTATATTCAAAACAGTAGTAGAAGCAGAGGAATTGGCCATCGGATATGCCGATGACACCACAATCATAGTGAAGGGAAAAACGGAAAGTGAAGTACAAAATAAATCCAATCTTATACTTGAAAAAATTAGTAGTGAGTTAGGAAAACTAGGCATGGTAATAAATACAAGCAAAACAGAATGGATGCAAATCACCTTAAACAAAGAAACACAATCACATATGCAACTAACATTAGATAATAAAAAAATACGCGAAGTAACAAAAACTAACTTCCTTGGACTAATAATAGATAACAAACTAAATTGGAAACAACACATTGAAAAAATAGTAAAGAAAATAAATATGGGACTATATATTTTAAAACAGGCAGCACAACAAATGGATAGAGAAACTCTAATACAAATTTACTATGCAGTCATACACTCTCATTTATGCTATGGGGTGGTATTATGGGGAAATGTACAGAAAAAAGCAATGGTAAGAATATTAAGACTCCAGAAATATGCCATCAGAATAATTTGTAGATTAAAAAGGAAGGATTCTTGTAGAAATGTCTATAAAACATTAAATGTATTAACATTTACAGCATTGTATATATATATATGAGTGCATTAAATACATAACAAAAAATTCTAGCAACCAAAATAAAAACATGTACATACATACACATGACACAAGAACAAAACAAAATTATTTCTTAATCAGATTAAGAGGAACATTAAGTAACAAAAATATAGAAAATAAATCTAAAGAATTGTACAATCATTTACCGAATCAAATAAAACAGATAACAGAAGAAAAATTTAAACTTAAAGCAATTAAAAAGTACCTCGTAGAAAACCCAGTCTACTCTATAGATGAGTATAAAAGGTTAAATAAAGCTTAAATAGTAAAGGTATCCCCTGCTTATTTTATTATATTTCAATATTTTAATATTGCTATGTACAGATTGTATTTATTAAACCTGTTGACGTATCCTATGTAATTGGATCATATGGATGAAAATGAAATGAAATGAAATTGATACCTTGAAAGAGAGGAGGAAGAAGGTAAGTGACCCAACAACTGTGGAACTTACGGGAGAAGTTGTAATAGAAGTCATTTTTTTGAGAAACAGATTTAAAAAGAAAATGGAGGAGGTCAGAGAACATAGCTACATATTATAACTAAAGAACTGGTAGCAATAAAGATAAAAATTGTAAAAATGGAAAGTATGAAAGACAATATGAGAAGAAATATCCTAATAATTTCGGGAGTGAAGGAACAAAGTTGGACCAGAGCATTTCAAGAGGTATTTGTATTATTCACAAAGGGATTGTGAATAGATATGAGAGGCTTCAAACTACAGGGCACATTTAGATTTGGGAATAAAAGGCAAAAGAAATATTTTATTCTGTACTACAGAATTGGTAACAGAAGTACTAAAACAAGCAAAAAAGTCAAGAGAAATGTCTGTTTATACTATCAAGACTTTACGAACAAAGAGGATAAAGGATGAGACTTATTGAAGAAAGGATTAAAGCAAGGAAACAAGGACTCGAAGCACTCAAAGTTTAAACTGTGGGATGATGGGCAAGTGATTGAGGCGAGAAGTGGCATTAAGAACATAAAGAAAATGGCAGCATCTGAATGATGTTACAGCAGGAATATACATGAAGCAGAAAGAGTTGACTTTGACATCCAGAGAAAATGTTCAGGGAGCAGTGACACACGGAGAGGTGGCTGTATGTATGTTGGCAGAAGGAAAGTGATGAATAGTGCAAATGGAAGAGGAGAGGGGGGGAAACTCAAAAATGGCTGTTGGTTGAATGAAGAAGAAGATAGAAAGTGGAAATATTTATCTTGAATAGCCTGGAATAGAACAAGTGGGATAACATGGGATTTAGAAAGAGCAGAGTGAAACAAATGTGGGAATACAATGGATTAGGCACAGGATATTTAAAAATAGGGACGCATCATCCAAGGCAAATAAAAAAAAAAGGCTAGGCAAGTTGCAGAAAGGGAAGAGAAAATAAGAGTGGGGTCAGGAGAGGCAGAGGAGAAAATATGAGCAAGTGGGACAAGAAAGTATACAATCAGAAGAAGGATTGGAAAAAAGCAAGTAAAATTTAATGGTTGTAGGGTAAGGGTAAACATGAAAAAGTGAGGTTAAGAAAATCCAGGTTGAGTGAAGTCGAAACAAAACATAAATAATAGGCAGGAAAAGACAAAAATTTGGCAGATAGCAATACATTAATGAAAGATAGACAAAATAAATAACCACGAGTAAGGGAAACAGTAACACTTAGAAAGGAATGAGAGGAAGTTAAAATGAATAGCAGGACTTCCCAAATATCAAACTGGCCAGTTTTGGTTTTGTGTATCAACCTTAACCACACGATAATAAACAATTTGAAAACAAACAAGAGCTGCTAAATGCAACAAGACTTACCAACTATATTTTAGTTATAGAAAATGGTGCATAGTCATATCAACATTAAGGCTTTATTAATTACTTTTTTTAAATGCAAAAATATATGTTAACGGTATGCAAGTTTAAATAACTCAAAAATAAAAACTTCGATAAATATGAAATTTGGCATTAAGTTTTGTATCTGCCACAGATGTGAGAGTTTCAAGAAAATCCCACACCTCTTATAAGATATTTTGAATTTTCTAAAAAGTTGCATGTGAAGTCCATTCAGAAGTAATTTTGTATAATTGATTTAAGTTACGATGTACACAAAATGTAGGTATTTTTAAAACACATAATTTGTTTCAAATTACCTTTTTTTTTTTTTTTTTTTTTTGGCCAGGGGCTGCCATCAACTATTTTTGAGATTGTCATTATTATTGGTTTGAAGTTTTCAAAACTTTTATAATGTTTATAAAATACTCTTGCTATTCATTTGTTTCTTATGATAAGGAAAGAGATTGGAATTTAACCCTTTCACCGCTACACTTATTTCAGTCTACTAATTCCTCCTCATTAAGTTATTCTTGCAATATTAAATTCTTTTTAAATATACATTACTGTTACAAAAATATAAATATTTGTCACAAAGGTTTCACTTATCTTAAGAAATTGGTGTTAATACTTCTTTCTAATATTTATATTTGTGTAATATTTATTGCTTCACTGTAGCTAACTTCATTTTCTGCGTAATACATTACTGTACCAAAAATTAAAGAAAATGTTCTAAAGCCCTTGCCAAAGTCCATATGGGTAATTATGGATGACCCAGAAGTTAATTTATTTAATGTTTAAAAAGCAGGATAATACTGCACACCTGACTTAAGGGTTGTCCAGTGGCCACATAAACACATTTTGTTTTTTTGAAAAGCTTAACACTTTTATGCCCGATTTCACCAACAGATGTTAAGACTTAACATGAGTTTAGCAATAGTTATAACAAAAGTTGCATTTCACTTAGCACTTGTGTTAAATCTCTTGTTAAACTAACAAGCCATATTTCTGTTAAGTTCTTGGCAATTGTAAATAGTCAAGATTGCAGGCATGAACACAGCTTTTGATGTCAATTTGCTATATTTAAGACTGTCTAAATGGCATTTGTAATGGAGTACGGCCTATGATGGGAAATGATTTTGAGGAGCTATCAAAAGAAAATTTTCTACAGAGGTATAGACTGTCGAAACAAGTTGCTATGAAGGTTACTGCGGAAGTACAAAAGAGGTTAGAACATACATTGAAAGGAATATGCCGATATCGCCTTTGCTTCAAGTATTAATAACTTTGCGATTTTATAATGCACTGAATTATGTGTATAATATACCTTCCACCTCCCCTCTTGAAACATCCAAGACACTCGTCAGTTCTGTCCTTTGCACCTCATTTTAAATTTATATAATACTGAAAAAGTTGTTCCGTGCTTTTAGTAATGACACATGCATTCGAATTAAATTTGTTTCCAATCTTTTACCACAAGACATCTTTCTCTTTTACATTCACCACATCCATCCTCTTATTTTCCATGATATCCTTATACTTCGTCACCAATTCTATTAACAATTCTTTCTCCATCGATGAGAAAATTGTCCCACGGCATCTCTTACGATTTTGTTCACCCGCCATATTTTGAGCTGTGTGCAGGCAAAAATGAAAACAAAAGCATATTGCAGTACGTTCAGAAAATAATACAACTCATCCATGGCCCTCTATAGCTGTAATATTTAGAAGTCTCTTGGCGTTAACATGTGTTTGTTAACTTTTTCAGAAAACAGATTAGGGAAATGCAAGAAATTTAACAGCTTTGTTAGCACTATGACAATTGTTACGTTACAGTTAACGTTGATTTTAACATCTGTTGGTGAAATCGGGCATTACTACTTTAATTTAAATTAATACACTGAATAAAATACATTTAGATTTGTTCTTTCTATTTACAAGTCAGGGATGACCAAAACAATTTACAGGTTTTTTTTTTCTACTGTAACTTCTCTATACATATTACATATAATGCATTAATGAAACTACATCCTCCCATAGTGAATATTTCTTTATATCAATATTTCTTTTTTGTGTGGTATGTTTCAAAACAGGGGTGAACACAGAAGCCCACGTTGCATTTGCACTCAATCCTGGTATCCTGCCATTTTTTGGGTTCAAAGCTTCTGTTATAACATACACGAATACATCCTAGCAGGCTTTGCTTTGTATGGAGTTGGTGGGACAGGTGAAGGAAAGTATCTTTCAATGAGCTTAAGGGGTTGATCACCAGATGTTTGTCATCCTCCTTTGGTTGTTTTGAGGTGACGATACTGTTCAAAAATTTTCCAAATAAGAGAGTTGAAAATCTGCTATAGTAATGTTACTACTTGTTTTAGTTTGGTATATTGCCTGAGAATTCAGCAAAGTTTTGTCTAAGAGATGAAAGAAAAACTTCCTGTACCACTTCAAAGCCTTTCTGACATATGCAAGAGAGCTAAATCATATCAGATCTACAGCACCCATATTTTTATTATAGTCAGTGACACATTTAGACTTCATTATCTGTGTAGGTGTTTTGCGATCAACTTTTCCTGAAGGTTTCATAGCATCTGTGTGTAGTGTTGTCAGCATGCAAACTTCTTGTCCACCCATCTAAGAACTAGCATGTTTTGTGTGTGTGGATATTGTGTTTGGCTCTTTAGCAGTTTCTCATTCATTTTTGGCATTTCTTTTCTGTTCTTTCTTATTGTACTTCAAGCATTGGTTTCATTTTGATGTAAACAATTGTACAGTAGAGGACTGGAATACCAATTATCTACCCATAAAGGTGACCTTTGTGCAGGTACCCTTCCATCAGTGTTTGTACTACTGTTCCTGAAATACCAAATTCATACCCTGGAAGAATATCTGTTTGCCCCTGTATACACAATGAAATCCAAAATGTATCCTGTTTCACAGTTACATAATAAAAACAATTTTATGCCAAACCTATGCCTCTTAGATGGAATATATTGTGGAAATTGCAATCGGCCCTTGAAAATCATAAGACTTTCGCCTTTGCACAGATTTTGGAAGTGATAAAATACCTCTCTGAAGGCTTTTCTAAGGTGATTATCGGTTTCAATTTATGGAGTCTTTCCCCTTGTACCTGGGTTTCATTATCATTAAGATGTAATAGTCCTAAAAGTAAAAGATACTTATCCCTGGAAATATAATCAGAATATTGATATGTGGCAATAAGGGGATCTTTGGACCAATACTCATATATTGCATTCTTTTTTTACTCTGGTCAGTAGCATAGTGATTCCAAAAAATACACACAGTTCCTCTGGGGTTGTACCTATATTACTCCAGGCTGGTAAACGAAAACTTTGGGATGATTGTAACTTCTGACACAAAAATATGTAATATTTATTAGGTTCATATCTGCTATGTGCTGCATAATGTAAACCAGAAAAAAATAATCAAAACTTCTAGTACAGTGCAGTCATCATTTATGTTTGTCAAAATACCTGAATTTTGATGCCTGAATGTGTGCAATTGTGGGCTGGTCTCCATTGTGCCACTGGAACAAAGGGTGAGTGTGCTGTTTCTTTGTCTGCAGAGCACTAAGCTGGTTATCACTTTCTTCAATTTCATTGCTACTACTATCAACACTAACACCAAAAACTGCTTCAGCATAATCTTGATCATTTTCAGCACCATCTGAGTCCTTAAACTTTGAATGGCAATGCGTTAAAAAATCAAATGATTCTTCATCATTCAAAGTGAGTCCGGCACTGCTTGACAAAGCCATTTTACACACCCTTAAATTTCCAGAATCCCTGGCATCACGTGACACAGACGTGCAGCTCTCATATCGCAACACCAGATTGCTGGTGCAGACCTTCAAATATTTCACTCTAGAGAGCAGTACAAGACAGTTGAAATATTGAGAGACATTTCATTCACACTGCAATGATAGCATAAAATCACCTTCTGAAGTGCTTGAATGGGGGCGCAGCGTGTGTATCTCATATACAAGTTATTAGCACACAGGACTGGAAGTCTGTAACAGATATACACGTTATTAGCAGTGAAAGGCTTAAAGGAACATATACTACTTATATAAAAATTTAACTGTATTGGAACACCACAGTGAAGCAAAACAATTATTAAATTATAAATACGACTCATCTAAAATTTAATAATATACTACTTACTTTTAAACACCTATTGATTTGGTTTTCTTTGTTCAATTGTGGATTTATCTCAATTAACATGAAATAATTTAAATCCCCATAATTATGCTCTTCTAAACAAAGCAGGCATTTAATACTACCCCCTCCTCCCAAAAAAAGAAGGCCTAAATGTGTAATAAGCATTACAGTGTTACATGTGGAATCTGATTTATTAGGTATGATAAAGAAGTTGACACAATTTAATAGGAAATGTAGCATAATAGTTTTATCTTTGTTAAATTTGGATGTAGTACACTTAAAATGAACAAGTGATAATTTCTTGTGGAAAAATTAAATTGCTGTGTGCTCATAGTATGAATTATTGCATTTTCATTCAAATCACTGTTGCCCATTCTGTCATTTATTTGCAGATACACTACACCATGTCTGCTTAAATCTATCAAGCCAACTACTGGAAGCAGAAAAGCATATGTCCAGTTTGACTTTAATTACTCGTGCTTTTCCTTACATGACTGGGCCCTTAATGGTATTGAAGCATTATTACTGTTGAATCCATTTAATAAGAATTTCTTCACTGTCTTGATATTTAATGCATCTTACTTTCTTCCATTTACAACCACCACCATTCGCTTCACTGGTAATAGTGTCTGTTTTTTTTACTGTTATAGACTAGAGATTCCGCAAAGTCCTTTTGATTTAGACTTGAATTTGTGTCATATTTCTGCAGAATTTGTAATTTATTGCTTGCAGAGAAACATTTTATGCTTTGCCATTTTGTGCCTGTACTACAACTTGTTACTCAATGCATAAAATTCAAAGAGAGACTAAGGAAACACACCAAAAGTGTGCCTTTTGAAAATGTATATTCCTTTCATGAAAATTTATCGTTAAAATGCCTGATGTTTCAAACCGGAAGGGTTTTCCAGCTAAAACATGCTACAATGATTCAGCATACAATTATTTTCTCATTAGACTTTTAAAACCCTACATGTTTTACATCTTACGATATACAGTTGAGCTTGTTTTACACATAACCCAGTTCTAAGTAATTTGCATTTATACATAAATATTTGTAGGTCCCAGAAAAATGTAATTTAGAAACATGTTAATTGATTCTTTTTTATACATAATTCACTATTATTAAATTTCAGTAAAATAACACCAAGTTTTGTGTAATTAATTGAGCATGCAGCTTTCAGCTACGGAAACAAAAATCAAAGATATTTGCAAGTATATGCCTTTCATCCCAGCATTGTCGTATCAACAAATGAGAAGTAAAGATAATTTTCGGTATCTGGTGCATACTGTTGAACAGCACTTTTGTTTCTCAGTTCTCAGTTTCTTTTAATCAGCCACGGAGAAAATGTAAAGGAAATGCTGTGTGCTGTATCAGAAAGTAAAATTCATATGAGAGGTGGCACTTAATAGACACAAAATCAAAACCGAGATTGCTTCTGGCTTAAGAATTCATATACCACTCTAAGAACAGTCAGCAGTAACAGAAATGCTATTTTGCATGAGCTTTTAAAATTAGGTGCAAAATCAACTAAACTCTGTTGTCAGCAGGAAAGGATGCTGACTCATCTATAATTTAATAATTATTTTGCTTCACTGTGGTGTTCCAATACAGTTAAATTTTGAAATATGTTAGAAGTTTCATAAAATGATAGTAAGTAGAACCATGTGAATGTAACATTTTTTTAATATGAAGCATGTATATTGTGCCTCACAGTTAAAGGCCCTATTTTGTGCAAATTAGAATACCCCAAAACTCTGATTAAAACCTACTTAAAGTGGTTATTTTGCTGTAATGTCGTGTTGCTATTATTGGTGATGGAGAAGTAGTTGAGAACACATTAACATTACTGAAAATTTACAAATTTGCTCTTGATCTTCTGTTTATCACAAAAAAGAAGAAATTTGATAACCTTTCTTATGCATCTTCAAATGTACTTGAATTCCATTCCTCTTTCAGGATAAGGGCTATCTTCAGGAAAAAAAAACCTTACCAATAACTCATCTTGACCGAGATTTGAACTTGGGACCTCTTGAACATGAGGCAGATATGTTACCATCTACATGACAGAGGTGGGGTGGTAGAGACTTACAGCTGGAGTGTGCGTGGTGAATGGTTTACCTATACAACAAGCAGTGAAAATTAAAGGGTAGCTCCTCTGATGTACACTTTGTGATTGAATGGGTATCTTCTCCTTTAATCCCTGGATGGCAGTCTGTCACCAATGATTCCATTTGGGGGTCGATTTCAAAACTTTTGTTTTCAAAAGCTCTGGAGCGGTTCCTCTCCTTGTGGGTTGGATTTATATCAAACGATGCGGTGACATATCTGAAGTTGGATTCGCCCCTTTGTGAGGTCTATGCCCCACACGTGCAAAAGTTACACGCTCCCTCGGTGTGGCAACGCATGTAGAAGCCAAACCTTACCTTGATGTAGAAGCGATGAACCTTTCGTCTAAAAGCTGTGAAGATGATGATCTTGAAGATTTCTATAAATCCTCTCTCTGGCAGCTGCGGCGAGTGATGAGATGTGAAACTTCTCAGGCGTGGTATCGATACAAAAGGGATTTCACTTTTGGGCAACTATGGAATAAAATAATTAATACCGTTTGACTTTCCTTGGAATTATATATCTCAACATCATTTTCTTCCTTACATGCGACTTTTTCCACTGATGTATATAGCCCTTTACTATATTTTAATTTTCTCCTTTTATTTATAAATGATGCAATGGTTATTAAAGTTTAGATGAGTCGCATTTTTTACACATCTGCTTCACTTTCGTACCTATTTTGAGGACATGTTTCGCAAATCTTCGTTTGCATCTACGGCTCTTGTGCGACTGACGCTAGATCCAGCGGTGTGGGTAATTCTGGGGCTGTTGCTGCCATCTGTTGATTTAGTGATGAACTGAAATGTGGGATTCTCTTCTAGCGGGATTTCAAAGTTCATTAGTTGGTTTTTATGTTTTTCTATGTATATCCTCTCCCATATGACGAGTTCACTATGTTTTTGTACGTATTTTAGTAATTCTGTGCTATCTTCAATTTCATGATTTTCAGACCAGAAATGAGCTGCTATTGCGGATTTATCAATATTTTTGTATCTTAAGTGCCTGAAGTGTTCTTTCTTTCTAGTGCCTATGTTCCTTTTTGTCCTTCCTATGTAAATTTTTTCACAGTCTTTACACTTAATTTTGTAAATGCCTGACTTTTCCTCTGGTTTTATCTTATCAGTATTATTACTGTGAAGTAGGTTTTTAATGTTGTAATTGTTTTTTGGTGCCAATGTTATATTGCATTTCTTGAATATTTTTTGGAACTTTTTTGTGGCCCAGGGGTGGTAAGTAAATTTAGCAAATCTAGTTTCTTGTTTTATTGGTGTGAGAGCTGTGATCTGTTTTAATTTCTTTTGAAGTTTGAATAATTTTAGTTTTTTATCTACAAGGTTTTTTCCATATCCATTTTTAATTGCAGTTTTTAAGATTTGATGGTATTCGTTTTGATATTCTTGCTGGCTGAGAGGTAGATTTACTAATCTGTGTGTCAGACTGTTGATGGTTGCATGTTTGTGTGGAATTGGGTTGAAACTATTTGCTTTGATGTAATTATCTGTGTGTGTTGCTTTTCTATGAATGCCAAATTCTAGTTTTTCATTGCCTTTTTTGATTTTAAGGTCTAAAAAAGGTAGAGTACAGTCCTCTTCAGTTTCTACTGTGAATTGTATGCTGGGTTCTTGCAGGTTGAGTAGTTTCAAAGCATCATCTATTAGTTTGTAGGGCACTATTGCAAAGATGTCGTCTACGTATCTGTACCATGTTTTAAACATATGAGGGAAGGCTTTAGTAATATGTGTTTCGAAAAAGCTCATGTATAGATTGGCCAAAAATGGTGATAGCGGGCTTCCCATAGCTAGTCCTGAAATTTGTTTGTAATATTTTCCATCGAAGACAAAATAATTTTGATGTATACATAATTCAGTCATTGCCACATATTCTTCTATTGCATTGGCATCCAGGTTTATAGAATTTAGCCATTTTTTCAGTTGAATCAAAAGTTTGTCTAATGGAATGCTAGGGAAGAGGGAGCGGACATCAAAGGATACTAAAGTGTCATGAGGTTTTAGTTTAAGATTTTGAATTTTTTCTACCAGGTCTAAAGAGTTTTTTATACTCAGAGTATGGAATTGTGGAAAGGACTGAAATTTTTTGGATAGCCATTTTGCCAGAAGGTAAGTAGGAGTGTTTATATTATTTACAATGGGTCTCATGGGTATGTTGGGTTTGTGTATTTTAGGCAAACCATATATTCTTGCAAGGGTAGGGTTGTCTGGTTTGATAGTTTTTTGTTCTGTAGTTGTTAAAATTTTACTATTAATGATGGTTTTTTGTACATCTTTTATGCATCTGTTGAGTGGGTTAGAATCTATTTCCTGGAATTCTTTTTGTTGTAGTAACTCTAACATTTTTTCTTTGTATGTAGCTGTATCTAAGATTACTATTTTGTTCCCTTTATCAGCCCTTGAGACGATTACATCCTTTTTCCTTAAAGATTTAATTATCTGAATTTGTTTCAAATGTTTTATTGGCTTTTTATTTATTAAGTTTTCCAATATAGGAGCTGATTTTTTTCTAATCTCGATATATAGATGCAATGGTTGTTTACTTAAATTATTTATCATAGCGTCGCATATTCGATGTATATTTTAAACGTTTACTAAACATTCATAAATGAACTCCAATAACTTCTCGTAGTTTCAAGAAGTCTTTTATCGAAAACGCGTCTACCCTCTTTGAGAGTTAAAGCCAGAAGAAAAAATTTAAGAAAAAAATCATTGATATTTTTTTTCTGTTTTGGTTGCTAAGGTACCGTAATACTTAATTCTGATTGGTCCTGCGTCACAATTTGGGATTTCAATAAACCTAAGCATTTGTTGCATCATTTATATGGCCTGCTTGGTTATTAACATACTTTGAATTACAGGTGGCCATGTTTACTTAATATGTCCATATATGCAATATCAGCTTCAGCTCCTTTTTTGGTCATGAGCTTGGCAAGACCCAACAGTGCAGAGCAGTCCCAGGAATTGTTGAAAACGACTTTGTTGGACTGCTACCTCATCCAGGTAGCCCCATACAAATCACTCAACTGGTATGGAGTTGTCACAACCTCTAGTCTGGATGGTCTGACAAATGAGTAAATAGTATGCTTCCTCTCTGACCAATAAATGTGTCAAGTGTGTCTGTATAGTATGGCAAAGAGTATCCTTTACTTATAGATTTTTGACTTCAAAGGATACCAAGTTGCCAGACTTCACTTTTTGTGGGTACAAACTTGTTAGCGTGTGCCAGTATATTTCGAACCCCATACACTGTTTTCAGAACCAGAGGTTCAGACTACAAATGTTGTGACCTACCAGCACCAACCTGGATTCAAGCACCTTGCTGTCTAAACTGTGGAGAGCCATCCATGCAGTTTGCAAGTGTCCTAGCTTTCAGGATGAAAAATACATGCAGAAGCTTCAGCGTTAAAGAATGCCTTACATTTCCTGAGGCATGACAGTATTTCGAGCAGCTTAAGCCTACTAACACCACAGACTGTGCTCAGCAGCGTGCCATCTTCTGTTAACACTGTTGGCATACAACACGTATCTGTTGCAGATGCTTGCACTCAGATTTGCCAGGGAGTTGTCCCTCATTGCACCATGCTACATCTGCTCCACAAAATACGACTTCAGTCGTGTAGACTCCGAAGCCATTAAAAAATAATAGCAGACATGTGTTTCCTGCAAGAAACTGTTCCAGACCTAAAAATAGATTGTGCAGTTGCACCTCCTCTATGAAGTCCAGGTCTCACTGTAGGACCTGCAGGAGATCTGATTCCCAAACATCAGAGCAGTCATCAGAGAATGACAGTTGAACAGTCAGGTCAGAGTCAGCTAAGGTAAAAAGGAAAATAAAGATCATTCTTAGCAGTAGACAACGTCTTAATATGCATTGAATTTGTAACTTTTTTCATTTTAGGAGGATTTTAGATTTTTAAGTTGTTTTTTTTTTTTTTTTTTTTTTTTTTTTTTTTTTGGTAATTCTACCCTTTTACACTTTTAGCCTTGATTTCATGCATTAACTTCTTGATTTAACTTTTTAACACTAAATTTTATATTTTTTGAGCACATAAGTTTAACATTCGGCCCTAATGTTCTAATTGTTGATGGATCCTTAAACTCCCTGCATTCAGTCACTCTTCACATAATTCGCATAAAAGTAAGAAGCTATTTGATATTTTAATTTGAATACATTTTTAATGTAAATAAACTTCATTTGCTTGTTATTAAAGCTTCTTTACAGCAAACTCTAATTTATCATATGTTGCAAAGCTGTCGGTGTGCTTGGAGTAAAATGATCTAGGGCAGTTAGCTTTTCTCATATCAACAGGAGCAGTTAAGCCTTAAAATACAGTGTTTCTCATTCATACCTTTTCGTTTAGATTTTAGTTAAGTAAATGCTTAGGCAAAAACACAGAAAAAGTTAACAGTTTGGAGTTGAAATTTTATACACAATTGGAACAAAATTTGTCAACACATTTCATATTAATTAAAATCTGTAATAAGAGTATAGTTTTAATGAGGGCCTCTGAATAAAGGTCGCATTGGAGGGCTTTGGAACTTCACTAGCCAAAAGAAATATTGCAATAATATATGTGTATATGTAACTGACTGCATGCTGGCAGGAGGAAATATACATGCTGTTTTTTAAACAGTTGTGGCAAAATATAAAGATTTGGTTATCACACAAGAGTCTGGAGTTCGAATCCCCATTTGATATCAATATTTTTTATCTTTCTAATTTAAAGATAATAAACATTTTAATATTGTGCAACTTGAGTGAAGATCATAACTGTTCTTTTTATTATAGATTTATTACCATTAATTGAAATGTTTTAATACATCACACATCTATTGACATCACTTGCAAATGTCAGGTTTTTGAACCTCCCTTAATACCTAAATGCTTGCCTCACGTTCAAGAGGTCCCGAGTTCGAATCTCGGCCAGGGTGAGTTACCTGGATAAGGTTTTTTCCGGGGGTTTCCCTTATCCTGATAGACGAATGTCAGGTAACTCTAAGCTCCATGGACCTTGGACACATTTGAGCATCATTTCACCCATTTCGTTCACCGTCCGATATGACTTAACGTTGGAGCACGTAAAATAAATTTAAAAAAAATACCTAAAACCAAAGCACAATAAATAGATGGACTGAAAAATTCAGTTGAGATCCACAAGCCAGAGATCCCTCTAAGGCCCATTGTTAGTGCGATTGGATCTCCCACTTACGCCATAGCGAAAACATCTAGCCGGTTTATTACAACCGCACGTCGGCTCTACGGACTCCTTTATCAAAGACTACTCAGTTCATCCAGAAACTGCAAAGTCTCACCTTCCAGCCTCATGATCTACTCATCAGTTTCGACGTCATCTCACTATTCACCATGGTTCCAGTACAGGAAGCTCTTACTTAGCTGAAACACATTTTTTCAGATGATATAATAGCACTTTTCCACCATGTGCTCACCACGACATATTTCCAGTGGAACCAGTCGTTTTATGAGCAGACGGACGGCGTTGCCATGGGGAGCCCTCTGAGTCCAGTAATAGCAAACTTTTTCATGGAATCTGTTGAGTCGACAGCCCTGAACACAGCTCCACAAAAACCGACAGTCTGGTTCCATTATGTAGATGACACATTTGTCATATGGCCCCACAGAAAGGAAGCCCTCCTAAGCTTCTTCCAACACCTCAATAACATCAATTCACGCATTCAATTCACCGTGGAGAAGGAGAAAGATGGACGGTTAGCATTCCTGGACGTCCTAGTCATTAGAAAGGCTGATGGCACACTGGGACACACTGTTTACCGCAAGCCCACTCACACAGACTGATATTTGAGCAAAGACTCAAACCATCACCCTAGACAAAAACATGACATGATCAAGACACTTGTGAACCGTGCGTCTCGCATTTGCGAGCCACATCTGCTGCAACAAGAACTTCGTCATCTAGAACAAGCCCTACAATTGAATGGTTATTCCATCCAAGAAGTGAAAAGAGCTTTCCGTCCCGCCAGGCCTCAACCCGCTGTTCAGAAGACAGACCAACCCAAAAACAAGGGCACAGTTTTCCTACCATTTTTCAAAAATGTTACTGATCGGATTGAACACATACTACAGCGCCACAGTGTCAAGACTATTTTCAAGCCCACCAAACAATTAAACAGTTTACTACGCTCAGCTAAAGATCCCAGGGACCCCCTGTCGTCTGCCGGTGTATACAGCATTCCTTGTTCTTGTGGCTCGGTTTACATTGGAACAACACAATGTAGCTTCAACACCAGGCTCATTGAACACAAAAGAAGCTGCCGCCTGGGCCAAACAGATAAGTTTGCTGTCGCCCAACACGCTATTGAAGCGAAAGGCGAGCACACCATCAAGTTCCAGGAAACTAATATCCTTTCATCAATAGTACACTATCATTCCAGACTACAGCAAGAAGCCATAGAAATTTACAAGCATCCCAACAATTTTAATAAGAAAGAAGAGGCTCTAAAACTCAACAGTAACTGGTACCCAGTCATCGAAGGCAGGAAACGTTACACAACAGCAAAAAACAACGCGAGCCAATCAGAACAGAGTAGCCCCACAGAAGAAGCCCCGCCCCCGCCTGCCATCCATCATCCGGTCCAATCAGCGGGCAGCGCTCCCGGCATAAATGCAGCGGCACAGACGGCCAACGCATCAGACGTAGCGAAATCTTCACCAAGGAGACTTCGTCCGCGCCATTGAAGATGTCTACCGCAGAAGTAGACAAAACGTCTGGTATCTCTATCGCCAGCAGACCACGGCATAACAGCCCGGAAACAACTTCCAGTGATACCTTATTATTAAGTTAATTGATGGAGATTAATTGTTCTTCCACACTAGCCATGTATAGTCTAAGGTTTTGGATGGATAGAATCAGACTGAAAAATTCAATGTCATGGCCAGGATTTAAACCACTGATCTCTGTGATTCAAATCTCGGTCATGAGATTGAATTTTTCAGTCTTGACTATATATCCAAAACCTTAGACTATACACAGCTAGTGTGAAAGAACAATTAATTTCCTCCAAAGCACAAGTTACAAAATGTTGTGAACTCACCTAGCATGCAGTATTATTTGTAATTCTATGATCGTGTCTTGATTTGAAGGGATGTTCACAAATTATATTAAAAAAATTATAACATGAAATATTTATTTTACAGGCATTTTATCAGAAGGCTATATTTTGACTAAACATATTTTAAGTGTGTTAGAATATGTGCTACATTTATTCCAGTTGTGTTTATTGCGTGTGCTTAATTTCATTTCAAAGAAGACTTAATTTTTTATGTTGAATACTGTGCATTTGAGGGCCATACAGTATCTTCAGTATATTGAAAATGTTTCATCAATTAGCAATTGTTTGGTAGATGCATACTGTTGTAACTTTAAGTGCAACACACCATATAGTTACTAATATGGCAGTAAATATTGTGTGCTAGCTATTAAATGAAAGGAAATTAATATTCATTTCTGTATTTGCAGTTATTTGAAGGCATGAAAGCCTACCGAGGAGTTGATGGAAAGATCAGGATTTTTCGTCCCGAAATGAATATGGCTCGCATGAACAGAACAGCAGTACGAGCGGGACTCCCAAGCTTTGATGGAGATGAGCTCATAAAGTGCCTATGTCGTCTGGTCAGTATAGACCAGGAATGGGTTCCACATTCAGAGTCTTCCAGCCTTTACATTCGGCCCACACTAATTGGAATTGATGTGAGTACAGATAATTTTGTTTAGTTACATGTATGAAAACTTCATAAAAATTGGATTAATATAAATGCATTTACCTAAAAGGAATATTATACACTTCAAGACTTTAATAACTAATATTTTATTTCTCATTGGTTCTAAGGAAACAGTTTTTTCCTAATGGTTCATTCATAATTGTGTCAGGCATCTTCAGTGCTCAAATTTGAATTGAAGAAACTTTTTAAATGGCTGGAGCTACTTTTGGTGAAACAATGGAAGAAATTTAATTTTGCAAAGATCAGTATGCATGCATACAACAAAGATAAAGTAATAAAAACAGGAAAGTCAGCTTAACCAACTCATATCAAAAGAGTAATAATAAGTACTTGAAAATTAAAAATACTTCCCAGGTAATGGTCTGCAGTTTAGTGGGTTTCAAAGTTCCTGAAATTTTGCCAAGGACTGCGCTTGGCATCTTCACAGGTGATTTGGTGGGTGGTCAGAGCTTGGAGAAACATTGGGAACTTTGAGACCTACTAGACCATAGCCTACAAGCCTAGGAATTATGTTTAACCTTTAAGATGCTGGTTTAACCTTTTAACTTTTATGAAAACCTCAGGTTGTACATAAAAGTAAGTAAGTTGTACATTTCTTCTGGTTCTACCATTTGATCCTTCTGAATGCAAATATTGAGTACTTAGGTAAGATAGAGGCCTTTTGCCTATTTCTTACATTTGTTACTGCTAGGTGCAGTAAGTATGATATATGTGTAAATATGATAAATCAGTAGGTCAAGAGGTGCACTCATCTGAGTTTGGGAGCATTCATTCTGTCTGTCTGTCTCTCTCTCTCTCTCTCTCTCTCTCTCTCTCTCTCTCTCTCTCTCTCTCTTTCTTTCTCGGTTTAGCATGGGTGATTTGGATGGTGAATGAATGAAATGATTGAAATAAAGCTCAGTTGAGTCTGCAGTCCCTCAAGCTTAAGAGTTTCTCAGAATTCATCTTTTCAGGATAAAGGGAAAGCCCAGAAAATCCTATATTTGGTTAACTTGCTCTAATTGAGATTTATGTTTGGGACATGGGACCCACACCACGAAGGTGGAAATATGAGCATTAAAATTGTATACATTGCAATGCACTTTATAGTGTGCACTGTTGCAAATTGTATGATGCCAGTCAACATTCCAGCATCTATCAATTTTGTGTATGTTTTTAAGTGCATGCATTAGATTTTCATCTTGAGTGACATACTGAAACATGCATTATGAATTTTCAACATGTATTCTAGCATTCTGCTGTTACAAATGGCTTTGTATACAAAAGCTAGCAACTTATTACTGTTGGATCTTCAGAAGATGTATTATGGAAATGATTAAAAAATATGTCACTGTCTTCTCTGAATAATGAAAGATGCAAGATGTATCATGAAAAAAAAAAAGGTATCATGAAAATCTTTTCACTATTAATCAGATGCAACGACCATCTTCTCAAATAGGTTTTCTTCTTCCTGATAAGTAATTTCAGAATGGGATGGCAGAGTAATACAATTTGTATCCCAATATCTGTAGTTTCTTCTGAGGTGGATCATAAAACAGTACACTCATGTGAAGACATCTTAACATGTTATATTCTGTAACACAACTGAAATACCAGACAATTACATAATATAAATACAGCTTCAGTTACAGTATTTACAAAATCAAGTTTTAAACCAGTTTCAAGGGGGGAGGGGGTGAAAGGAGCATTTCACAGTATGCTGAATAAATCTCTTTAATGTAAGATACAAAATTAGCTAAAACATTTTCAGCAGAAGTATACCCTTTTTATTTGATTCAAAAACTTCAGAGTTAATACACTTTTAAAACTTAAATAACTTAAATAACTTTGTTACGCTTGTATAAAGAAAATTAGATTATAAGTTACTCTTTCTGATAACATGCAAAAGTGAACAAATAATTGATGTTGAAGTAGAAACCTTTTTCATATCTCTCTCTTTTGGGGTTAAGTTAGAAAAAATAAATAAGTAATGCAGTACGTGTAAAGGAAAATACATATTTTTCACTGTTGGTCATGCTAATAAAAAAAAAATAAATAAATAAAAAAAAAAAGACAATGGATTGAATTTTTGAGTTTGATTTATGAGTCACTATGTTTACACTCAAACACTTGTTGTATAATTGAAATGTTTTCAAGATACAACAACAAGTCAGTGAAGTTTGAGCGTAAACATAGTGACTCATAAATCAAACTCAAAAATGAAGAATACTTCACTGTTAATAATGCTTCTGCTTTTAATATTAATGGATTGAATGTTTTGAAATTAACGTTAACTCTTCCATGCACTAGTTTATATTTAAAACCAATCACTGAATATATTCATATCAAATTTATTCATCCTTTAAAATCAAATCTGTACATAGTACTTTGATATAGAATACGTAAGTAAATTTTCACTTAATATTACAAAGTTAAACATCAAATATACCTAACCTACATTCAGTTATAATGTAACACAAATTGGATATAATTATAAATGAGAGAAATGAACAAGCTAAGTAAATTCATGTTTTATGATTATCTGGATTTGTTAAATTGCAGATATTCCTTTACTGTGTAAAAGCAGTGCTCCTACAAGAAAGCCTTTGTTCTAGTTTTAAACATGTTGTAGTTATCTATGCTTTTGGTGTCATTAGGAAGGGAATTATAAACTATTGTACAGGAATGCAGTACTCCATTCTTAAACATTGTAGTTCTGATTGAGGTTACTTGTAATGCATATGAACACTTCCGTTGTTTTGAAATTTAAATCTATTTCTTTTTACAAATAAAGCTGTCTCCAGTATATAAACACATGCCAGAGGAAGTATGCTTTCTGAACAGTGGCTTACATGAACATAGCATTCTTCCGTTGCCTACAATTTGAATGGTTTGTTTTTGTTTAATAAATATATCTTTGGCTTCTGGTGAATTTCCCCAAAATATTATTCCATATTTAATTATAGAATGTATATGTGCATAATAGGACATTAAAAGTATACGAAGGCAGACATTTTGACTTAATATTCTTAGAGCATATATATTCCTGCTTAATTTGGTTAGTATATGATTTGTATGAGTTTTCCATTTTAAGTTATCATGTATCCACAAGCCTAAAAAGTTTGTTTCACTTTTATAAGTCATTTATATACAAAATAAATAGAAATGGGCCCAGAATTGAGCCTTGCGGCACTCCATATGTAATGTCAAGTAAGTCTGATCTAACTGCCGAAAGAGTATTGGTATTAGGGTTTGTGTCGAAAATCTCTGTTAATTGCTTTCGATTTGTAAGGTAAGTTTCAAACCAGCACGCTGGTCCTTGTATGCCAAAGTCAAATAATTTTGCTAACAGAATTTTGTGATCAACAGTATCAAAAGCTTTACTTAGATCTAAAAATATACCAATTGCTTTATCTTTATTATCCAAAGCGGTTATAACATTTAAGAAAGAGTATATTGCAGTCTTAATTTTTTGTGTCGAAATCCATGCTGTGAGCTAGTAATTAAATCATGTTTTTCCATAAACGAGAGAAGTCTCCTATACACATTTTTTCTAATATCTTTGAAAATATGGAAGCTATGGAAATTGGACAGAAATTTGATACTTCAGTCCTTTTCCCTTTTTATGTAGGGGTATAGCTTTAGATAGTTTCAGTACGTCTGGAAAGATCCCACTAGTCATGGATGCATTATAGAGATGAACAAGTGGTCTGATTATGTGTTCACTGCATCTTTTTACAATTATATCTGGTATATCATCAGCACCTGCAGAATATGTATTATTCAATCTGTTTATTATTTTAGTTATTTCCTCAGGTGTAACTTCATGGAGGTATATAGAATTTAGATTATTAATAGTATTAGTCTTTGGTGGATTGTGAGGATATCCATTGTTGTTATGAACCAGATCATTAATTATTCCTGTGAAGTAAGTGTTAAAATATGTAGCAATTTCAGTTGCATCTGTTATCCTTTTATCATTATGTTCTAGTTCTATTTTACCCTGTGTGTGTTGCATTTTATTAGTTATTTGGTTTACTATTTGCCACATAGCTTTAATCTTATTTTTAGAGTTATTAATATGATTGTCGTTATTATTAATTTTGGCCTGTCTTATAACTTTATTTAATATACGTTTATAGTTCCTAAAATAATTATCAAATTCTGTCGTCGTGTCACCCTTGCTTAACTCATACTGTAGCCTTTTGCATTCACATGACCTTCGTATACCTGGAGTTATCCAACTATTATTCGCTTCCTTATTGCATGTTCTTGTTATTTTGTGAGGGAAAGCTGTATTAAAGTAGAATATAAAACTATTTACAAACAATTTAAATGTCACATTAGTATCAGCCGCATTATACATATCATTCCAGTCTTCTTTACTTAAAAGATAATTCATATATGAAACATTATCTGTATTAAATATTCGCTGTTTTGTTAGTGTTGATCTAAACAGATTGGTTTTATTAGTTTCAATTTGAATTATTTGTGCTTCATGGTCACTAAATCCTGTGTTTATTACCTGTGCTTTGAAGGTACAGTTTTTATTAATTATAATTTGATCTACAGCTGTCATTGAATGATTAGTTATTCTTGTAGGGGAAGTAATGACATGCATTAGGTTATGACTTTTTAGCAAGTTAATAAGATCTTGCTTCTCTTTACTGTCTTTAAGGAAGTCAATATTTAAATCACCACATAGAGCAAGTCTTTTATTGACTCTCATGAGAATGTTCAGTAACTTCTTTAAGTTATTTAGAAATATTCTGAAATTACTATCTGGGGCACGGTATACAACAATCACGATAATACCTAGTTCAGTCAAATCCACAGCAGCCACCTCAAAATCACCTTCTCTGCATTATGTTTGTCATGTACCTATATTTAAGAAGCAGACACCTATTTTAACAAAAATACCTACCCCATCCCCTACTTTGTTAGATCTGCAATACGAACTTGCTAATGTATAATTTCATATCTGTATGTAATCAGCTTCATGACTCTTTAACCAATGTTCCAAAATACACAAGACACTAACCTCTTTCAGATCTTTATCTAATAAGATTTCAATGTAGTTTAATTTATTGTGAAGAGATTGTGCATTTTGGTGAAAAATTGTGAGACTGGGTCCATCTAAGGGCTTCCTTTCAGGAGCACTTACCTTCAACAGTTTTACTTCTGCACCATTTTCTCCCACTGTTGGTTGACTCGATTCACAGTCTTCGGTGTGTTAGCCCCTAGAAGCACTAGCACTTTCAACACTCGTTTCTGTTCTGCATGTCTTGTAAAACTCCTGCACACTTACACCAACATTTTCAGTCACGTCATTTACTGTATCTGGACCTGATACATCCACCACTTTCTTCACTGGTTTCCCTTTATCACAGAGTAAATTGCATTATTCATAAGCTGTCCGAATTTGAAGGACCCTCTTCTATTTCAGTGCGTCCCATCACAACCGAAATCGTTGTCATGTATTCGGTTATTGCCATCCACTATTAAACAATTCTCCTCAAAGCACATCCCGTCCAGTTCGTGGTTGATTCTTCTGATTCTTCTAATGGTCACATTCTGTCTGCAAAGAATTCCACTGATAATTATTTTGGCATTGCGTGCTTGCGATCTGATGCTTCGTACTAAGTTCCTTGCTTCTTCTGTTATATGCTCCGCTCTTACCCCGATTCAAATGTTATTCGTGCCCGCATGCAGCACAAGCACATTAGGTTTCTCTTGCTTTAGGTTCATTTTTTCTACTTTATTTTGCAGCTCACCTAATGAAATGCCCAGGAAACTGTACTTCATACCCGTTCTCTTTGAATGCTTCCCCTGAAAATTTCAGGAGAGAATCGCTGATTACTAACACCCATTTTTTCTTTTCACTGATAGTCTCTTCTGGTTCCCTGCACTTCACATTTGCTGTATCACATTCATTACTCACTGCACAATCTTCATTCAGAAGATCAAATCTGTTTTCGCTAGTTATGTTTTGCTGGCTTTCCGCCATCTTGCATTCTGCTGATTTTCTCGCCTTACTAACACTTTTGGAGTAGGATAACTTATCACATTCTTTAATTTTGTTTTTTAAGTTCTCATTTTCCGATTTTAGCTTTTTAATTTCTTTCTGAGCATTCAGGAGAACCTTGGTAAGTATGTTCAGCACCATGTGTAAAGATGCTATTGTTTCCGCATCCCACGAGGTGGCATTCTCTGCTTGTGATTCACCCAAAACTTTAATTATGGATTTTTCTTCACATACTTCTGCCACAGAGTTATCTTCATTCTCACTTCTTAACCGCTTCGCCGATGGCCATTTAAACCCTGCACGGCCGGGAACGGATACCCAATAAACAGAACAAGACATTTAAATTGTTAAATGCTGCAACAATTCTTCATAAATAAATATTCGTATCTTCCGTACTTATTAAGTTATTTCAGGGAAACACAAACTGGTTTAAAGCCCATTAAAAGCTGTATACATCTGCGGTATCACTAAAATAGAGACTATATTAACAAAGCGTTGAAATTTCATTAATTTGTATCACTGTAAAGAAAGCCATTCTTTGCATCGAACGCGCCTAATTCTGAGTACTTTTGTTTTACAAACTATATGTGTATATCAGCTGAATAAACAAAGTGTTGGGTTCAAGGTTTATAGGTTTCAGTTTATGCTAACACGTAATAATAACTGTTTATATTGCGTTATACATGCTGGAAAGAAAACTCCGTCAGCATCTCTCTAATTGCACAACGGAAGTTTATGTTAGCTGATTTAACTGTATACTGCGTCAGAGTTCCTGGCAATTTCTTTAGCTAAAACACAGTTGAAATAGTTTCCTCAGTGCTAATCATGGCTTCAACTAGTAATGTAGCAAATCAATTAGCTAGTGTAGGACGAGTGCGGGCTTCTGATATTACATCAGAAAATGTGGAAGACTTTTTGCTGTTACAGTGATTTAGACATTGATGGCGAGTTTTCAGATTTTGAGGGGGGTGTTGAGGATATAGGTAGCAGTGAGGAGGAAAATGACTCATTTCCGACAGGTGTTCGTGAAGAATCAACATTATGGAGGTGTCAAAATAACTCAAATAGACATACGTTCACGAGCACAACCTCTGGTGTACAACCGCATACTCAGCTAACTTCTGACAGCCAACCAATTGACATTTTCACAAAATTTTTTACTACTGACTTACTGTCTCACATTGTTTCGGAAACAAATGTATATGCAAGTAGGGTGAAGGAAGACCTGATTGCTAAAGGCAATTTAGGACCTAAGAGTAGATTGCAGAAGTGGACAGAAGTAACAATGAATGAGATTTACAGACTACTTGGTCTAATTATGCTCATGGGTGTTATTTGTAAACCTACGCTAGACGTGTACTGGTCTACAGATGACATGCTAGCTACCCCATTTTTTGGGAAAGCATGTCAAATAACAGGTTTACTTCCATTTTGCGCTTCCTTCATTTCACCTGCACTGAAAATGTGAATGATAATCAGACCAGTTTTTTATTACATTATTTCAAAATTCAAAGAAAATTATGTGCCTAGTGAAAAGATCACTGTTGATGAAAGCCTGATGCTGCTTTGGAAGGGCCGCTTAGGTTGGAAACAATACATCAAAACAAAGAGGGCCAGATTTGGCATAAAGAGTTTTGATGTATGTGAAAGTAAAACAGGATATCTTTGCAATAGCTGCATATAAACTGGCCAAGGGACTGATAACACCGGAGAAAAAGATTTGGGGTTATCTGGTTCCATAGTAATGCACCTGATGGAATCTCTACTTGATCAGGGTAGTACTGTATATTTAGATAATTGGTACAGTTCCCCTAAATTATTCATGGTCTTACACAAAAGAAAAACAAATGCAATTGGAACAGTATGCTCAAATCGTATTGGTTTGCCAAAAGATGTAAATACGAAGGCTCTAAGAAGAGGAGAAATGCAGGTGCATCAGCTCCCACCCTTGACCTATGTTGCTTGGCAAGACAGGAGGGTTGTTACAGAATTATCCAATTGCAGCTCTAAGATTTTGATGATTGACACTGGAAAAATTGATGCTCGTAACAAAATGTCAATTTTCAAGCCCGATATTATCCAGGAATATAATATGCATATGGGTGGAGTGGATCTAGTAGATCAGGTATTACACACATATCCCTCTTTGCAAAAAACAATCAAATGGTATAAAAAAGTGTTTTTACACCAGCTGGATATAACCATATACAATTGTTTAGTAATTTGGAGAGCTCTAAACCCACGGAAGACAACGACGTACCTGGACTTTTGCATATCAATAGCTCGTAGCCTAATTGAGCAGCATAAAATTCAGAGACCTCTCCATACTGGGGGTAAAAAATCCACCACCCCAGCACCCCTCAGACTTGAAGGAAAACATTTTCCTAAAAGGGTACCACACACAGCAAAAAAGTCGCGTCCCTTTAGAAAATGTTTGGTGTGCCGCAAGAAAGGTGTCCGAAAGGAAACTAGTACGATTTGCCGTGAATGTGGAGATGTGCCCTTGTGTGTTTATCCCTGTTTTGAGGTGTACCATTCAAGAAAAAAACTTTTAAAGGTAAGCTTTTACTTCTTATTGAATTTATTTAAATTTACTGTAAAACATAAGGTTTAAAAGAATTATCATTAAATACGCATTAAATGCATGTATGCACAGGACGTCTATACACGTCCATATTGGTTTGGGGCCTCTTAACTTGGACGTCATATGACGTCCATATCGGTTAAAGGGTTAAGTAATTGATTATGCATCCATCTGGAATATCTTGATGTTCACCTTCACCTTTTTTCCTTGGAATTAACTGATAAAGCTTGCCTGCCTGATCGTGTAACTACTCCTGCCACCGCCATCTTGAACAACTACCTGAACAACTTCTGAAAAAGAAAAAAAGTAGAAATAGCTGAACTAGTGAGCTATGAGTAGGCTGAGAATTGTAGGCTAAGAATTTCGTAAGTGCTAATGCGAGAACGAATGGAAATTAGGTTGAATTGGAACTGGACTTAGGCAGTGCTGTCAGAGGTTCCACCCCTGTCCTACTCCCTGTACAGTCTGTGCTGCACCTAGTCCTGTTGTCTTCAAGTGTCACTTTCTCTGGTCACAGTAACAGGTACATGGATGGACATTAGGTTAAATTGCAACTGGACTTTAGGCAGTGCTGTCAGAGGTTCCAACCCTGCCCCCCTGTACAGTCTGTGCTGCACCTAGTCCTGTTGTCTTCAAGTGTCACTTTCTCTGGTCACAGTAACAGGTACATGGTTATATGCAAAAATACAATATGCCTAAATCACACAGACAAAATACAAGAACATATGAAAGAATTGGGTTCACAGTATTTTGCTATTGATGGCGGTGTAATAGATTGCAAACTGTGTCATTCAGAAATAAAAGGGAACAAAGGCTTTAACATTGTAGAACAGTGTTGTAGTAAACAACATTGTCAACAGCATCACATGTTTACAATCATCTGTGATAGAAATGCCCATAGCTCTACAGCCAATCGAGGAATTAAACAAAAAGTTGAATAGTGTACCAGAAGCTCTCGTTACACAAAAAATACGAAATAAGTTCAGATTGGTACTGGAGAAAAATATTGGGTATACAGAGTTGTGTCTTAACCAGGATCAAATATGCAACGGGGAAAACGCAAAAAACAATGGTGAAATTGACATCAAATATTGTCGCTTTGCTAAAGAATCACATCTAGCAACTTAGAACACAGTTTTTCACGATATAAGGAATGCCTTGCTGCAAATCATAAAGATAGACCTTTAGTAACTTCAAGATGTGCATGGTGATTCAGTGCAATAGGTGCCTGTTCAGGAGCAACTAACAATAAAAATGGACCTCTTATGGAGGATTGTATCACTAAAGATACAAGCTATAGGTATTGTTGAAATTCCATAGCATGCATACTAAAATGTATAAATATATTGTGTATGAAAACGATACTTGTGTTCATATTGTACCAAAATTGTATTCTTAATATTTTAAAAATAAATATTGAATACAATATTTTCATTAAGTATACATTGCTTGCACTGTATATATATTGCATAATGTAATAGGAAATATGCAAACATGATTCAGCGTACGTTTTGTAGTTGATAGTATTGTCACGCTGTAGTTGTATATTCACTCTACTGTACGCTTGTAGTGGTCAACTGATGTTGCACCATTACATATCTGTGATTCATATCCACGACTGTTTACATTTTGTGCGGCGGATCTAATGCTTTGTGTGTAGACAACCGGAAGTAAATTGCTTGCGAAATCGCAGCCTAGTTAGAACCATATACAACATTCTCTCATCTCATCACATCTGCCAAAGTGCGGGCGCTGCGGACCCCTAGCACTCGTGGTACCTCTGACGTTACTAGAGGAACCTCGGGCCGAACAGCCGAGCCCCTCCTTCGGGAGTTGTTCGGATTGGGATGGACTCGAGGGGGCAGTGTGTTCCCGAAACCCGTGGGAATCGGGTACGTCTTCGGACGGGGTTGAGGGAAGCCATTAAGTCTCCCAGGTACTAGCCTGCAAAGCTAGTAGAAGGTGTGCTAGATCACCAGGCGGCCCCACCGAGGTCATATCGGTAGTCTTCACCTTGAGTGTTGACGCACGTAAGTGGCATATCCACTTCCATCCCGTCTTGAGTCCATAGGACCAGATGGGGGGGCTTGTTAGTCTCTAGGTCTTGCCCTATGGAAAGCACCTCTGAGGACGCCGAGCGCCCTTTGGGACAGCTCGGATACTCCCTGGTTGAAGGAGGCCCGGGTCTTGTCCCTACGGGTTCAAGGCTAATGGGAGTAGAGCCTCTGGACTCAACCTCTCATCACATATGAATGCAGAAGTGAGTGAAAGGGTGCTTCATTGCAGTGGAAGATAAAAACAGAATGTTAACAATTTCGTTGTTAACAGCACCGATCAATTATTTCTAAATGCACAATCACAAATTAAAAGCAGCTGAAAGCAATTATACAGATATATAAATTGAGAAATCTGTATATGTGTTTGGAGGAATTTAGTAACAGTGACGTAAAAATTAATCTCAAAAACTATTTGTAGTTGGTTTATTGATACTCGTCACTTACTTTTTATATTAATGAGAATATTATATTAATATAAAAAGTAAGTGACAATTATCAATAAACCAACTACAAATAGTTTTTGTGAGAAATCTGTAATTATGAAAAGCCCGAATAGACTTAAAACATGCGTAATGTAATGTTTATGTGAGTTAGTCTTACCTTAAGTGAGCTTTCAAATTTAGTATTTGCTACCCAATTTTATAATAATAGGGTATTTGTAAAAATGACAAAAGAAGAAAATGCCCACGTTTGTAGTGAACCTTTTAAATTTTTTCATAAGCATTACTGTTGCCATTCAGTATATTGTGGACCAAACTTTCTTCTCTTTGCTTGCTGTTCTTGTTCTGCTTCCTGTTTGTTGTGAACTAGCCTTAATTTATTCATTTTTTTTAAAAATGGCTTTTCCTTTATCTTCAGAAGAACAAATGCTTAACTTAATGTTGTATGTACCCAGGTTCATTTGGGCATTATTCCATATTCATTTTCTTGTGAATTTATGACACTCATAATAATGCTTTAAACATTAGATGGTGCTTAATTCTTTCTGGTCTCTTAAGGAATGTTAAAATAATGTTTTATCCATCATCTGAGTCTTATGATTTGAAACTATTTTGAAAGAAAATGGAAAGGGAAGATTTACAGCTATATCATACAAACCAAACTTATGATTGGGCCAAATAATTTTAATGGGTATTGTAATTGTCAGAGCATGCTCAAGACCATCAGCAAATTGCAGGTTGAAAACTATATTAACATTCTGGTCCATTTTTGCATTTTGCACCATTTTAATTTGTTTTAATTTTGACAAAAACTATATACTTTTTTTTTAAATGTTGTTTTATGTTAGGTTTGGGGAACAAGATTTTAGAAAACAGTATTTCCCAGAAATAATATACTCGGCATTGCATAAAAAGATGACTAATAAATGAATTTTGAAAATGGTGTGGAAAGTCTGCTGTAATAAAAACTAGTAAGGTTTGTGAAGTCATTCACGAAGGTACTTGTCATTTTATAGAGATACATTTAAGCCTAAATTTAAAATACACTTTTATAAAAAACTGAAGTATTCACATTAAGCTAACAATGTGTGCCTGAGATGCACATATGTTCCCAACCTGGGTTACATCTGCCACCCTGCAAACCTCATATCTTGTTATTGACTGGGTAAGCCATAACAAGGTCAGAACACACGACATACTTTGGGCTGTCTTCAGCCAGCCAACATTGGCATGCCTGCAGATAAGGGCAGAGCATATTTAACAGGTTGTGATTTAGATATATTTTAAATTGTTTAATCTAGTACAATTCTCTTTATAGTTTGGTAACTGTTTTTTTTTTTTTTTTGTATTCAGATTTTATAGTTTGATATTGAAGATCCATCATTTGAACTAGTTGTCAGATATTAGGTGTCACTAACAAAACAATTTGAATTAAATATATGCATTTGTTTAATGTGCTAAAACGTGAATGCATACATGTACATGCTTATATCAGTAAAAGGTACATAAGTATTTTTCAAAATATATAGCAGAAAAAAAAAACTAACTGTACTTGTCAGTTCAGTTAGTTTCTTTAAAAATAAGAAATTATGTTTGAAGTGAAATTATGTCTGTCTTTTGTAATCAAATTCATTGCCCAAGAACCCTTGGAAACTATAGAACAAATTCCATCTTTTCTTTTTTCATTTACAAATGCAGTGAACCCTGCACTTAGTAGCTCCATGCTGATAATTCTGGATGTTCTCTTTCTTTAAGATAACACTGCACTGAATAAAAGAAAGTTTAGGTTCAAGGTTAGGTCAGGCTATCATGGAAAGCATCACAGAATTTCTAATTAGATTTTGCTCTTTAAGTGCCGTTGCTGTGGGGAAAAAGTAAATTAATTGTTAATATGTTAGAACTGATTTAGTCTACTTAGTGCATAATATAGCAGCCAAGGAGTGATTTTTTCCCCATTTTTTGGCACTGTGTACTTTACAATTCAGCATTGGGAAGGGAAAAGTTATACTCCATGACGCATTAGCATCATTTTCACTATCACTTAGTTTGTTTTGTTTGAAGTTTTTAGTTAGAGCAAACACTGTCATATGGAAGTTGATGACACTAAATAGTAAACATTTATATCAAAGTATAAACTTGAAAGAAGCGTAGGGACAGTGAAGCACAAACTAGTACAAAATTGAATCGAGAATATATTGACACATTGCTTCACTCACCTGTTTATTCACAGGACATGTTTCAAGAGCTCTTGCTCTTATCCTCAGCTGATACTCGACTAGTGCAAGTTGTAGTGGTTTCTTCTTTCTCCGTATTGTCAATAGATGGCGTGATGTACTTGTCAAAGATGTCCGGTGGTGGAGTTTCAAAATTCATGACTATATGACGATTTTTGTTAATGAAGATTTTTTCCCATACGGAAAGGTCTATGGGGTGATTAACGTATTTTATTAGAGATGTTTCCAAATTGATGTCATGTCTAGTATTCTAGTATTCATTTTTTGAATACTAGACATGACATCAATTTGGAAACATCTCTAATAAAATACGTTAATCACCCCATAGACCTTTCCGTATGGGAAAAAATCTTCATTAACAAAAATCGTCATATAGTCATGAATTTTGAAACTCCACCACCGGACATCTTTGACAAGTACATCACGCCATCTATTGACAATACGGAGAAAGAAGAAACCACTACAACTTGCACTAGTCGAGTATCAGCTGAGGATAAGAGCAAGAGCTCTTGAAACATGTCCTGTGAATAAACAGGTGAGTGAAGCAATGTGTCAATATATTCTCGATTCAATTTTGTACTAAACATTTATATATTTACTACTGATCATGTAGTTAAGTACAAGAAGCCCACTTCTGTCTGCTAATCCAGATGACCCAAGTTCAAAGCTTTGTTGAAGTGATAGGCTTTTTTATAGAGCTTTTAGTTATAATACAAATCTCGCCTCACTTGCCCCTTATTTCACTGCATATGATATATCCATGTCATTCATTGCATCATAGACCTAAGTTGCTAATGGGAATTTGCACAATTAAAAAATAAATAGATAAAGGAGAGAAAAAAACATTTCAAAACATATTCCTAGTTTAACATTTGAAAAGGAAGTCAGAATTGGAAGTTAGTATATTCATTCCTCTCTCATCCAAAATGTTGAAGATTTTCTAACCATTAAGCTGATACAACATTCAGACAAACTTAACATTTTATTTCATTGATCATTGTTAGCTTGACTGTTGTTTTGCTAAGCAACCATGGTGGTGTGAACATTTTTTGTTTTTGAACATTTTTCTCTAACCTCAGCCTGTACAGACAGCTTAGGTGTAGCTATTTCATATTTTATTCATTCATTAATTCATATTGCTTTCCTCTCAGTTTAAGCATGATTAAAAATGAAAAGAGCTGCTTTGGTTTAAATTAACACCTCCCCTGGTGATGGCATTTGCACAAAACTTACTGATATATGAGACGGTCAAGTGCAGCAAAACTTGCTTTATATAAAATTTAAAAAAAAAAAAAAAATGAGTTAGACATGGGATTCAGTTCTTACTGCAGTTCTCTACCATTTGGTGGCTTTAGGTTTGAACAAAAGCTGTCTAATACATCTTCAGAGAGCTCAGAAAACTGCTGTTCAATGCAAAACTCTTCAAATCCATGGCGACAGTTAATGCAAAACTCTCCTTATTCATGCTACAATGTGAAGCAAAACTTGTCTTGTCCAGTGTGTGTTACACTACAATGGTAATGTGTGAAGAGCAGAACTCGCTTTGTCCAATATTAAAGAATATTGTAATTTCCCTTCTTATTTCCTTATATTGGCAGTCCTGCATAAGTTTCAGTTTAGCTGTGGCTCATATAATACTGACCTGTTGTTCAACTGATACACCTAAGCGGCAGCATGTAGTCAAAGACTGATCTCCGAAGGATTTTGCAACAAAGTAGCACGTGAAACGTGTACAAGGTCCACTTCTTCAGGTGTGCCAGAAAACTTTTCTGGATATTCTGCGCATATCAAAAGATAGAGTACAGCATTTCTGCAAAAGACATCTTGAAAGTGGACTGGCACCAAAAGAGCTTTGAGGTGGAGACAGGGTGTCATAAAAAAATAACAGGAGAGAATCTTTAACTAAAATTCATTCAAAAATTTAAAGTGCTTGACGTGCATTATTGTCATAGCAAAACATCAACATGACAATATTTACTAGTTGAATTAAGCATTAATAAAATGAGATGCATGTATATTGCAGAAGCATCTAATGCATTGAAAGTATCTAAGAGTTTCTTTCACAGTATCTGTAACGCAAAATTTAACATTAGTTTCAAAAGCCCTGTTTCTGATGTATGCTCACTTTGTCTTTCATATAATGAGAACATAAAATTGGGAACATGTAAGACCAAACTTTGTAATTTGCTCATTGATAAAAGAATACATATACTTAGAGCTAAGGCTTATTCTGATCTGCTGAAAGAAGAGGATGATAAAATCGCAACATGTTCTTTGAGCTGTCAGAAGAACATGGTACTGCCAAAAGTATAGGATCTCCATTGTGCATGTTTCTTCCAAGTCTGCATTGACAAAACAGAATATTTCTAACTTTGTTTGGACAGAAAATGAACATCCTAAAGATTCAAACGAATCTGATTTTTCTGGAGTGGAGAATATTAAGGCTGTTTGCAGATGGCTGCTGTGGCCAGAATAAAAATTCTACAATGATGGGCTTGTGCAATATATGGCTTGCTATTCAAGCACCACATGCTGCGCCATGGTGTAGTGGGCTAAGGCAGCATGCTTTGGTTCCCTGGCACAGGAAGCAGCCCAGGATGCAGATTTTAAGTCCCGGATATAGGACCGATGCCCACTCAGCATCTTGAGGAAATTGAGGAGCTTACGATAGGTAAGCGGCCCTGATCAAGAAAGCCAACTTTCCAGCTGGGGGTGCCGAGATGCTGACCACATCATCCTTCCTGTATCAGTTGGATGATCGCCCACCTCTTCCTTGCATATGTGGGCATGAGGCCGGCAGTCAGGTAGGCAGGCATTGGCCCTCTATGGGCTGTCGCGCCATGGGTTATGTTATTTAAACACCACAGAATGTGCAGGTGATAGGCATTGTCTTTCCTATTCCTGACCATTCATTCATTCCACCTGACCATATTTTCGGACTAATAAGGACAGAAGTAAGGATGAGAAATGCAATTATCAAGCCTGAAGAATATTTTGAGATCTATAACCACTATGGAAAGGTAATCAGGCTAGGAATAGATGTACCCATACAAGATTGGAAAAGCACTGCTAAAGAAATAATGAAAACTCCCGGATCCTGGGATTTCAGAGTAAAAGCATCGAAACACATTATTTTACAACGTTGCAGTTCTGGCAAAGTTCTAGTGAGAGGGGAGGAAAACTACACTGTGATTTTCTTGTAGGAAGATCATAATGCGAAGCAAAAGCTTAAAAATACTTTTTGCAAGGACTTTAGATGTAGGTGTATCAGTAAAGGAGGAAAAATTCAGAGATGTGACAAATGATTAAAAAACATTTTGATGATGACTGGTCAGAAAATGAAGGCCTTTTATTTTACAGACTTAATCTCTCACAGCACTATGGCCAATAACAATAAAGTAGTATACGAGTTTTGTGTGAGTTTCTTGGAAGCCGTTGAAGGCCAGCTTACAATTTAATTTGGTTTTGAACATTATTGTGATTATTGCATTTTTTAAATCTTATAAGTATAGAAAAGTTGTAACAATATTTTACAAGCTAGCATATCTAAGTGATATGAACAATGGTCGATTTCCATTAAGTAAAACATTAAGTAGGTGTTTCATGGACATTATGACCGAAAAAAGATGAAAAATATATTTCAAAATGTCGTTTTTAAGAAATTTGTGACCAAAAACGATTATAACAATAAAAATATTTAAAGAAGTCATTCATCAGGATTGTGAAACAAAAATAAGAAGTAAATATGAAAATGTTAGTATCTTATTTATAACTATTCAAATTTTATTGTAATTTATTATTGTGTTTCCACCAAAACTTGCCATATCCACAGCTGTCACCTGCAAAACTTGCCTTATCCAAAATTAAATTTCGGTTTACCGCTATGTTTTTGGAGAATTATTTTAAAGAAAGAGCATGTATAATGAAGAAAATTTCAGAAACATTATGACATTGAAAGAATTAAAAAAAGTTAAGCTATTTGATATAAGTTTTTCGTCTTTTCTGAAAATTCACTTTACCTGGATAAGGCGAGTTTTGCAGTTGATTAGCCTCATATATCAAAGTTAAAATATATGGGAAATGAGTTTTATTTGTTCTGCAATCATTAAAGAGTTGGAAAATGAGTGTCTTAAGTATAGTGCCATGTTGCAATATTCAGGGCTTAAAGTGTTTAAGACCAGTTCATAAAAATGGTAGCAACAGCATGAAACAAAGCAGCATGCAAGTTGATTCATAATACTATGGAATGCATGTCAATGATCATATCAATAGCAAAGTGGAAAGTCATTGTGCATAATAGGGCATTATAACTAATCAATTATATTTGTTCCCTCTGCTTCCAATTCAGACAAATTAAAGTTAGCCAACATCAAAATTTGTTAAGCAAATATTTTCCTAAGTTCAGATTCATTACTATTCAATTCCTTTAGTAGTACCAAGCATAATTATTTTATTAATAAACTTTCATTAAATATATTTGTTCTTTATTATTCCTAGTTAATATCTATTAGTTTTTGCTGTTTGTGGATCGCTTCTGTTGTTTTAGGCAGTAGTCAGTTTTGAGGTGAATACAAACTTCTAGTTAAGACTTGAACTTCTAGTTACTTAATATAATTGTGAGTCAAAATAGTACTCCGTGCTCTATATATTGCTAGTGTTGACTTAGAACGCGCTTTTTTAGGACCTTCCTAACATTCTCAGCGTATGTCCACTGTTGAATTTCAATTTGGTGAACTTCTTGTAGGTGTATGGTTCATGCAGTTGGATCCTGAAAACTTTAATAAATGGATTTCTTGTTCTATATTGTGATTCCCATTCAAAAAATGGTATGCTACTGCTCATTTGTTTATTTTGTTCTTGACATTCCTAAAATGTTCTTTAAGCCCTAATGTTCAAATTCCTTTTTGTTTTGCGAATGTAAACATTGTCACAGCCGTTGCAATTTATCAGGTAAACACCTGAGTTTTTATCACTAGGTTTGTCTTGTATTGGTATTCTGTATTTTGAAGAGAACCTGAACTTCTTCACTAAGACACCTATGTTTCTTGCGATCTTCTAATCAGGGAAAGGATCAATAGTATTGATTTTGGATACTCAAACTGAAAAATTCAATGCCACAGCCAGGATTTGAACCATGGATCTCCTGGTTTCCGTCCAGTCGCTCTTACCCATTGAGCTACCATGGCCAACGTGTCGTCATAACATTAAATTCTCCAATTGACTCATATATTTTCCCGGTAAACCACTAGGGGCTCTCATATTCGAGATACATCGTTTGTGGCAACTTACTATTGTAAGTACTTGAGTCCCAGGCTTCATTGTTAACTCTTATTATTTAAGTTAATTGATGGAAATGAATCGTTCCTTCACACTAGCCATGTATAGGCTAAGGTTTTGGATAGATAGAGTCAAACTGAAATTCAGTGCCACGGCTGGGATCTCAACCACGGATCTCCTGGTTTCCATCCAGTTGCTCTTACCCATGGAACTACCATGGCCAATGTGCTGTCATAACATTAAATTCTCCTTACAATAGTAAGTTGCTGCAAGTGGTATATCTCAAATACTAGAGCCCCTAGTGGTTTACCGGGAAAATATATGAGTCAATTGGAGAATTTAATGTCATGATGGCACATTGGCCATGGTAGCTCAATGAGTAAGAGTGACTGAACGGAAACCAGGAGATACATGGTTCAAATCCCGGCTGTGGCATTGAATTTTAGTTCGACTCTATCCAAAACCTTAGCCTATACACGGCTAGTGTGAAGGAACAATTTCCATCAATTAACTTAAATAGTTTTGATATGTTCTAGAAAACAGTAAGACATAGTGATACAGTTCATGTTAAAGAAATAAGTAAAGCTAACTTTATAGCAAACAGAGATTAAGGAAAAACTTGATAAATAATTCATTAAAAGAAATTTGAGTTATAATTAGAGCTGCTTGTTTATTAAATAACTTGAAAATTATCTCACAGTTGTAGAAGTATGTGCATAAGTTTCTAGAAAAGGAATGAAATGTGAATTTACAAGAATCGTTATATGAATAAAGGTAATAAGCATTGGAAACTTCAAAAATTGAATTATCATTAAAGTAGCTAAAACCGTGATACCAAACCTGGTGCCATGAACCTCAAACTAGCTGGACAACCCATTATTGGTAAGTATAAAGCAAACAATCTATTACATAAATGGGCCTAATTGAAAACATAAACCCTACCCAATTGTTACAAAAATTGTGCAAAAATAAATAAAAAAACTTGGTACAACTTTAAGGATGTGTAGAATGTCAAGATCACTGTAGCCAAAGGTGTCCCATGTCATCGAAGGACCCACAATAGAACCAAGGGACTACAACAAAAAGAACAGAAGAAAGTAGACATCTATGATATGTAGAACTTCATAAAGTACATACTAACCTGTAAAATTTTCAAGCAGTCACTATTTAAAGTTTTACATGTTCTACAGAAGGTTAATAGTTAACCTTAATAGCATTATATACATTCGAGAAGTGATAGGGTAGTAGAAAGTAAAGCAAAGAAAATAAGTAAAAAAGTAGAACCAGAAATAGGTTTAACTGAGAATACATAGAATCTATAGAGCGTAACAGGGGAACATTGGTTAGGAACATCTGAGCACAATTACTTTGTTGGGACAGATGAAACTGGAAATTACAGAAGAGTACAAAATATTTGCGAAATTAGAAAGAAATTGCTAAAGAACATAAAAACTCAACTAAGGATATTGCAGAAATTAGTAAAGTGTATAAAAAAGGCAGCTAGTGATCAGGTAGAAATAGCTAGGGAGATCACTGAAAAAAAAAAAAAAAAAGGTCAGTGGTCCTAGAATTTGCTAGGAACATTAAGGAAAATCAGTTAGAAATTGCTGGAGAAATATTTGCAGAGCAGGGCTGCTTGCTACTGAGATAAACGACCTAGTCAGTTTAGCAGCTAATATAAATGTAAACACTAAAGAGATTAAGATCTGAACAAATAAAATTTCAGACAGAAACCATTACAAAAAAAGGTGCTTAAGAACGAAATTAAAGAATAAATTGTGAACATAATTGTAAATAATGAAATTGAGAACTTAGATAATATGTTATTGTTGTTTTCAAATGTTAGGCTTTGGCAATGAAGCCATTAGCTCTCTTGCTCTCCAATATTTCTGTGTAGTGGGTCCAGCAGGTAGGGCTTCACAGGTTAAAAGATGTTCTTCAGTCATTTCCTCTTCTTTGTTGCACAGAGGGCAATTTGGACTTGTATAAATTCCTATTCTGTGTAAGTGTTTGGCCAAATAATCCTGTTCCGTACTTAGATAATATCAAAACTGAAATGTGTGAACAAGAATTGGTTACTGAAGTAGCAGATACTACTATGTGTTTCAAATGGGACGAGTTCTGGCTTGTAGCAAATCAGAGGCATTATAGCCTTCAGCGTTGCCACCTCATTACCCCCCACTGTTTTTATTTTTCCCTCTCTCTCGCACACTTGTGAGTCTTCTTGGCGCTAGATGTAAGGGAATGCAAACTGAATTTTCCAAAGCTTTATAATAATGCAGTTGTTCAAATCACAATTGCAACATGGATATTCGTATATTATGCACATGTTTTAAATGTATAGTTTAAAAAAGAATTATAGTTTATGAATTACCTATTTTCCTAATCCAACAAAACTGCCAGCAGCACATCCATATAGCTATGAATGTCACTTCCGTTAAGAGACCATTCGTCATTGTCACTGTCTTCATCGTCTGAGTGTTGTAAGTTTATGATGATAGGCTCCAAAATCTCATCACGTGCTATTTCTTTCATAAAGCAGTGTTCTTTTAGTTTACCTCCATGTCTCATGCAGTTTTCCCAGTCTTGTGCAGCCTTGTCAATTTCTTGGTGAATAAGTCATTCAGCGTCAGTCAGTTTAAAAGTATTATTACTGTTTGCAACATAATTTGAGCCCTCATTAACTCAGTTGGATTATTCTGGCAGTGGTAAGGTGGAAGGTGATTTATGTCTCATTACAATTGCAAGCTGATCCAGCTGATACACTTTCCTTGGTTTTTAAATGAAAGAACAAGTGAATAATACTGCTTTGAACTCTCTAGAGTAAATAGAGATTACTTACAATTCATAAACAAACATATAGTGTGACAAGTCACGTTCTTCCAATGCACCATTCTACATACAAGCCAGCAGGAAGTGTATTGTTTGTTCTCACTTGAATGTAACAAACACCTTGGCTTATTCAAAGTAATTCTTTTATCACATGTCAAACGTTTACGTTTCAGTTCTGAGTAATTACAAATATACATACATGCCTCTCTGCCAACCAATAATATCCATTACAATGCTTGTGTTGCGATGCATTGTTATAATATAATAGGCTTTATTTATTTGTACTAGGATAACTATTTAAGCTAAAATTATGGGGTTTTTGCGGTTATGTTAGATATTTTACTCTCTACCTTCCTCCTGGATCAGTTTTTGCAAAATCAAATTTTTGTCTTAACATGAATAGTATTTATTAGAAATTGATTAGGTTGGCGCTTGTCACACATTACTGAGGGAGAATGCCATACAACACCACAGGACTCTAATTGGTTGCTCGTGTAGTAGCGCTCAAGGACAAACATCATCCCATTTGAAACACACAATAATTAATCAGTAAAAATAGAAGAGCCATTGAAAAATGGTTAAAAAAACGTCCAGTGAAGTTAAATTACAAGAAGTTGTGGACACACTTCATGTATATAATTCACATAAAAATGTACATAACCACTAAATAATGATAATGAGGATTTTCCTAAAAATGAGCAGAAAATATATAGTAATTACAGGTTGACACCATCTTATATACATCCTGAAATCACAGATATAAAGCACACATGCAAATTTCATCTAGTAACACAGCTTACTCCAAGAAACTTGTCTGAGATAGTAACTGTAACATTTGAAGATGAGCAGGGAGACAATCCAAAGAAATTCTTTAGAAAGATCAAGGAATAAATATAATTTTGAGTCAAAATAGTGCTATAAGCTAGTGTTTACCTAGAATGCCTTTTGTTAGGAATATTTTAAAATAAAAATTAGGTTATATGTCAGCCCAAAGAGACTTTGAAAACGGCAGCTGATCACCTGCATATGACACAATCAGGTGATGAAACCTATAGCATGTTTAGGAATTTGTTCTTAACTCGCTATTGGAGGCTTTCACTTCAAAATCAAATCAGAATTGAACTTACCACAGGCAAATATAATTCCCAAGGTAGTTTACAATTGGTTGATTATTTCATGTGTATGGCAAATAAAGCATGAATGAAAGGTGCTGTGTTTAATGTCTGTTTTTACTACATACGGCACCGCAGGTGATGACACAGATGATACATGAGATGAAGATGGAGGACCAGTGGAATGAAATGACGGGGGAAATTGGAGGTCCCTAAGAAAACCTCCCCCAGCACCATGTTCACAAATTTCACTTTGTGGTCTCCTGGGATCGAACCTGGGCCACCTTGCTGATAGCCAAATGGTCTAACCACTCAGCCACGGCATGTCCTAAAGCATCAATGTCTGACCTTCCCTTGAGTGATCAAGATAATACTTGCACAATAATCCAGTAATTCACAAAAAATATAAGGTATCTGATAATACCAAAACCAATTCAGATGTAACTGAATTACTACGTGTCAAACAAAAGAAAGACAATGTTACATAATTAGATAGGTCAACCTAGGCATGATAATAATAAGACAAAATAATGAAAATAGAAATAATTATGAGGCTAAACGTGATGCATTGCAGAGTAAGCAAAGTCAAAATCACTACATTTAAAGAAGCAAAATTCCCATAGAAGAATGGAGGCACAAATATCTTGTAGAAATAAAGTACCAACGATGTGAGAATAGAGTATTGGAACACAATGCCACAAATGCTCAGGATGACAAACAATGGGTTCTCATCAACTCAAGACCAACAATGGGCATGGAAGAAAAACACAAACTGCATGACATTTCAGTGTCAACAACATTTATACAAATAACACATATTGTGATACACAATTTGAGGTGATTTCCAAGGATCAATGACCAACTATCAGGCTCCAATACTGGAAGTACCATAAAATTTGCAATGCAAATAAGATGAAACTTTGTACCTGCTGCAAATAATACAGCTGATGTGATAGGCATTGATGCCTCAGTTTCAATAGAAACCAGAATATTCCATCAGAATAATTAACAAGCTGTCATGCCTGGACTTGTGACCCTAACCTTAATACAAACAATTCTGACACATGAAGTCCGTTAAACATATGTAACAGGATAAATGAGAACAGTAAACAGAATAACTAACCTAACACAGATATGCAACTAGAGTTATTAAATCTGCTGCAAATAAAGCTAGATATAAGTAACAGACTGTAATGTAGTGATTAGATACCAATGTGTCAACATCCTTATGCAGTGAGAAATTATTTATAGGTTTATGCCAGTTAAATAGGCACTTAACAATATACCAGTTTATAATGTGTACTATAAAGTAGTAGTTGCAAAACTTACAGAATGCGTCAATTACTAAGTGATCTTAAATGCAAAAATAGATGAGTAGAGTAGAAATATGAGTGCTTAGACTTAAAATGTGATATTAGGATGCAATCTGCTATATCATTGGAGAGCCAACTTTGGTAATGATGATGATAATAATAGTATTATTGGTTCAGTAAATCATTTGTACATTGCACAGTACATTGGAGAACTCATATACTTAATACTACTTACACTGGCTGTAATTCATATAAATTAAATACTCCTTTAGCTTGTATTTAAAATGTGTTTTTGAGGTGTTAACCAAATTTTATAGAGCTACTGGTAATCTATTAAATAGAATCTTGTATCGAAATCCTTTTCCATGAAACCTGTATTTGATCTAAAGAGGTTACAGTTATTTCTTGTATTATGGTTGTGTACTTGACTATTTCTTATTAATGGTTGTTTTGTTATATATTGTGGTATTGGTAAAAGCAGTTCTGCATGATTCCCGCATTGTCATCTTATATATCAATCTGATGCTTTTCTTTTACAAAATAAGAAGTTTATTAATCTTGGTTTTAGCAGCACCCTCCCCATATTTCTATACCATATGTTAGATGAGGATATATACATCCAAAGTATATTAATTTCAGCATTTGAACATCACAATAATTTTGGAAATATCTACTGATAACATTACATACATGATGTGTGTTCTGTCCATTTTAAACTGTTGTCTACCTGAAGGCCTAGAAATTTGTGTGTTAACATTTTGAACTACTGTACTCCGAACTTGTATACTAAGATCATTTTCATTTTTAATTGACCTACTGAAATCATTTATTGTTGTCTTTTGGACATTACGTTTCAAATTCAAAGTTTCAAAATAATTAAGACATGAGGAAGTAGAGTTCTTCTTAGTCTGTTTTTTCCCAACAAATAACTAGTATCATCAGCATAAGTAACAATAGCACTATTTTTAGGAGGCATTATATCATTGCCATAAAGTATAAACAATAATGGACCTAGCACTTTGCCTTGGGGTACTCCATATTTAGCTGTTTCTATTTTGGATTCTACATTTTGAACGCCATTCTTATGGGCAATTTTAGTCTTTTCTTTTCTGCCAACTAAGTAGCTTCTAATCAACTCTTTGGGGAGGTGCCTCTAACTCCATATCTGTCCAGCTTATTTAAAAGGATATTGTGATCCACACACTCAAAGGCTTTGGATAAATAAAAAAATAGGGTACCAACCTTGTTGTTACTTTGAATCTTTTCTACAATTACCTGAATGAAGTGACTGATAGCAGTAATGGTGGATCTGTTTTTACGAAAGCCATGCTGGAAGTTTTCCATTATGGCATTTTTCCAGATAGACTATTAGTCTCGAAAATATGACTGTTTCAAAAATTTTTGCGATTTCAGAGGTTAGTGATTGGCCTGTAGTTATTGATATCATTTTTATTACTTTTTTTGAAAAGTGGCTTAATTATTCCCAGTTTTAATATGTTCAGGAATTTTCCTTCTTCGATAGAAAAGTTTATTAAGTAAGTTAACGGCTTTATGAGAGCTGCTTTACATTCAGAATAAATGGGCTAATCTCATCCCACCCGCTTACTTTGTTTATTCCGTAATTTGTTAATTATGTTACTTATTTCATTTTCTGTTACTGGATTGAAGTAAAAGGATGATAAGGAAGTGACAGTCATACCATTATAATTATTTGAATGTGATATTTTCCCAGCAACATTAGTAAAGAAATTATTGAATTTTTCACTTATTACTCTAGGGTCTTCTACCAATTCCCCCAGGATGTTAAATTTGATATTTTTATGTGGCTGTTTCTATTTCCTTGCTTCATTTACTATCCTCCAAGCAGATTTTGTAATATTTTTTGATTGCTCCATTTTTTTCTCTGTATGTTTCTGCTTTTAAACTATTTACATTTTTTAGATATGTAGTTTTTGCTTTCTTTTACTTATTTTTGTAACATGGGAGAGATGTGCTTTTATAGATGGCAGATAAATCTTTCATTTTCTCTTTTTTGCTTTACTAGTTCTGTAGAAAATTTTATCCATTCCTTTTTTATACTACAAGCAATATCAAAATAATGTTTAAATATATTGCTAAAGTTATTCCATTTGCTATTTACATCACTATTCCTCATAGATTCCCAGCTTTCAGTGGTTAGCATGCTTACCAAATTACAAATATTTTCGTCATTTATACAGCGGATTATTTTAATTTCTTTGCCTCAACTTCATACTGTGTAGCTTTGAAATATACAAGTTGTGCATAATGATCAGAGATATGAGTATTGATTATAGATGCAGAGGATATTTGAATATTAGAGGAGAAGATGTGCTTTCAGTAACATGAGTTGGTTCTAAAATTAAGTCATTAATATTATACATATTGTAGACCTCAATTCTTTATAAATGGTGTCTGTACTATCAACATTTATGTTAAATCACCAGCAAGAATAATGTTAGCTTTATTTGCATACTTCTAAAGCAATATTTCAAGTTTTAAAATGAACTCTCTCGATGAAGTGGAGGGCAATCTATAGACACACCAAAAATTATTGTATTTCCCCAACATTTTTATTCCTGCTACCTCATATAGTTTCTCAACAGAGTAACTTTCCAAATTTATTCGGGATATTTTAATTTCATTTTTTGCAAATATTATAACCCCACTCCCTTTATATGAATTCCTGAAATATGTACCAGCTATTTTATAGTCATGTAATTTACCAATCTCATCTTTATTCGTGTCATGTTCAGTTAATAGACAAATATCAGCATTTAGCTCGTGTAAGATGTGTGGTAAAATCGTTTGCTTTGATCTAAGATATTGAATATTTAATGAAACAATTTAAGGTCCTGATTTAAGTTGGAGGTAAGATATGTCGTGACGGTGCTTACACTTGGGAAAACTGGGTGTGCAACTGGAACTATATAGGGCCAGAATTAGGCATTTTTGCACTAAGAAATGTACGGTAAAGAACAACATTGTTACAAAAGGAACAAGAGATGCTGCATGAGCCATTCCGTTTGTGATGATACTGCTAGTAATTGGAGGAGTCGAGCTGAACCCTGGACCGAAACAAAGATGACAATGGAAGTGCTGGAGGAGATACTGAAAAGGATGGATAAACTTGATAAAATAGAGGTGTTAGAGAAGAAAACAGATAGAATGGAGGGAGTGGAGAAGAGAATTGAATGGAAAAAAAGCTGAAAAGATTGTGGATATGAACGTATTGTTAAAAATAAAAAATGATGAAACCGAGAAAAAAGTAAGAGAATGTGGCCGGAGAATAGAGGCAATCGAAAGAGCAGAGAACAGAAGAAGAAATCAAAATCTTGTGGTATTTGGCATGAAAGAAAATCTAGACAAGAGGACCTGGTAGCTGATAGAGGAGCTACTTATAGGAATTACATTAACAGGATGGGAAATCATGGACATGCACAGAATTGGAAGAATGGGAAGAGGACCAAGGCCGATTGTGGTGTAGTTGACTACGATGAAGTTGAAATGGACAGTACTACAGAAGACAGTAAACTGAAAGGATCGAATATTTTTATTGAACAGGATTACACAAAAAAGGAGCAGGAACTGATGAAAGAATTGATTAGAAGAATGAAGGAGGCCCAGGCTGATGGGGAAAAAAGCATTTGTTTAAGATTTGAAATTCTATGTAGAAGGCGAAAGTTGGAGTCTTGCACTGCAAAGAATGAATCGAGAACAGGAAAGGAATGCGCCGAGTCTGCAAAATCAGATCCTATGGACAGCAGGTCAACACACCGAAGAACGCGTGGACGAAAAGGTGGATGGAGGAGAGGAAATGACGTTCCCCATTGGAGGGGAAGAGACAAAGGGGAAGGAAAAGAGACAGACGAACGGGAAGAGGACAGCGCAGCACAGACGCAGAAGGATGTGACAGCATAGAGGGGAAACATAGTGACGAGTGCTAATAGTGTATGCGTGGTGGAGCAAAATGAGTCTCCTCTAAAGTTTGTGAGTGTAAGTGAGTTAAAAGGAATGTTGGAAAGAGGGGAGATGGTGGTAGTGGGGAGCGGGGAATACACTAGTGTTCAACCAAGAAGAGGAGAGAGAGGGGCGGAGACAATGCGAGTAACAAGGCAACAGAAATTATTAGCCAAAAAAGGAAAACTTTCCTTCTTTTGGAATATAAGTTATTTTCTTGTTCATGAGTAGCATTTTCATTTCCCTTTGCTATGCTACTTGTTTGGGAAGGTATTACTGTACTATTTAGTTCACTCTGAACATTGAGATTGTTTAACTTACAATTATGTAAATTTAGCTGGTTGTTTATGCAAATTTAACTGGTGAGCAAAGGGTACTAGTGAGATATGTAGACAAGGATGTAATATTGTGCAGAAGAAATTTGCAGTAAGCAAATCATGTCACAATGGACAAGAATGAGTGATTCATCAAATACATAAATATGTATAAAAATTCTATAATTGCTTTAATGACATTCTGCCATTAAATGTCAATGACTTATGTCATGAGAAATCTGAGTTATAGTAATTCTCCTGTCATTATATCACGAAGTAAAGCCAACTACAATGAATGCCTAGAAGAAGCAAACATCTCTAGGAAGCTTATAGAAGATAAAGGTAAAAGAAAATAGAAACCTATATTTCCCAAACTAAATGACAGCCAGAAAATGTATTGTAAGAAACATATATTTAGTACAAAAACAGGTTTTTGTAATGTTTCTGAATACAATTTCGAGATGACAGACTTAAAACTATTTAATGTTAAACATATACTAACCCCAAAAACAATCATGTGATGTTGTATTTGAGTAAATGCTTGGGGACAAGGTCATAGAGATATCAAAATCACAATATCTTAATCCCACATCTTGAGGATTCAGCATGTGAGAATAAATTGTGGATTATAGATGCCAGACAACTATGCACACACAAAACCAGATAATTCAACCTAGAGTTAAGCATGTATAAGGAAGGCTAAAGAAAGATAATGTTTTACTAGTATTGATTTCACCTCAACATTTTGAAAGATACCCTTACACCTAGATGTTAGGAATTATATTTCAATCATCAAAGCTGAATTAACATTTTTTTAATGTTAAAAGAGAGGGCAACATGAAGTGTTTGGAAATTAAGTAGGATTTGTAGTACAGTTTTGTATTATTTATCTATGATAATTTCAAAAACCATCTAGAACACATAGGATATATTCTAAAAAGATTATAGTAGTGTAATATGACAATGAATTTAGAAAAGTATAAATTGTAGGTACAGAAAGTACAGCAATTTAATTTTTAAGTTGTATATGTTGCAAGAAGAGAGAAGAGCTAGTTCCCGCAAGCATGAAAGCAATTCAAGGAATACCTTCTTCTAAAAGTGAAAAGCAACATAAACAATTGTTAAAAAACTTGCAAAAGACATAAATTTGCATAAAATATACCAATAAAATTGCATCACTTAGAGCATTGTTAAAGAAGGAATCCAAATGTTACTGGTCTCCAGAGCATCAACAAACACTTCAAAATCTCAAAACAACATTCCAAAATATCATTTTGTTAAAAGGACCAAATCCAGATTTACCACACTACATATATTCTGATGCATCAACGAAGGGATATGTAGCAATACTTCCAAAAGAAGGCAGTAATGAGAAATACTAATAATTACTGCATCAGGTGTCTAAAGTAGATTTGAATTCCTTCATCATAGAACTTGAGATAGAAGCAATATATTTCACATTACAAAAATTAAGACCTGTCTATAATTGTAAAACTATTATATTTACAGATCATATTAGTTTGTCTTTCTTGAAATGTGAACTACATGTAACATTACAAATTCACAGTTCTTATGCTGCATGCATGAGATTTATTCACATAACATAGAAACAAGAGACATCTCAGGAAATAATATTTTTAATTACATATTATCGAGAATCAGCAAGAAGAGCAGATTTGACAAACGCTAGCTAATCCATATAACAAAGTGAAGATAATGAAGTTGTATTTCTGGGAAAACAAAGAATTTTCAAAACAAATGAATTTAAGTAAAATGCAAGGTAAAGACAGCAAATTAAGCAAACAGCACCTCAAATCAGTAATTTAACAATGGAAACAATCAGAATGTGCAATAATGTGCCCTGCAAACTTCACAGAAACCTTGAAAAATTGAATGCAATGATTACAAAGGAAAAGGAAAAAATAGTAATTCTAACTTTTCACAACCACCTTACATGCTCAGGAAGTGAAAGAACAGCACTCACCATTCGTTACATCTTTTATTTAAAGCATTTAAGAAGGCAGTACACAAATACATTTTAACATGTATCTGTGCCAAAAAGCAGAACATTTAAACATTATATAACCACAAACAATAGTTTGCAGAGAAAGAAATCCTGCAGATTGCTGCTACATGTAACTTCAAATATATATTTGTAATGTATGATGTTTTCACTGAAGTTATGAAGATTTACCATAAGAATAATAAATAGCAAATCATAATTAGCAAAAATCATAAAAGCTAATATACAAAATACAGGAAAATGAAAGTACTATCTAGCAATGTAATCACACACACAAAAGTAAACTATTCATAGAAACATTACACTAGGAACAGCAGTGGTAGCATAAGTAGTTTACTTGCCTCACATTCAAGAGGTCCCAAATTTGAATCTCGGTTAGGGTGAGTTATCTGGATGAAGTTCTTTTCTGAGGTTTTCCCATATCCTGAAAGATGAATGTTCGGTAACTCTAAGCTCTATGGACCCTGGTCTTTTTGAGCATTTTTTCGCCCATTTCATTCATCAGATATAACCTATCCAGTTAAAGGATGCTAATTATAAAAAAAGTAGAACTATCACTCTGCTATTCCTTTCTTGGAAGTGTTGAAAACACTGTTGTTATGATAAATTAACTTTAAAGAGAGTCGATTAATGACACTAAACAACACTTACTTTTAAATTTTTAAAAGTAAGTGTTGTTTAGCGTCATTAATCGACTCTCTTTAAAGTTAATTTATCACTCTGCTGCTTATACTATAAACAAGGAAATTCATATGAATGCATTTGAAAGATATAGGAATATATTTAACAAAAATAAGGCTTATGTTTTAGGAAAAGCAGTGCATAGTTCCAGTATATTCAGCAAATCAAAGACATGTAAACTACGTTCCAAGTCCAACAGGATTTACCACAACTGAATTAATACTAATTCAAAAGCCTATACATTGAAAGCAAATTCACTGGATGCCATAATGGCAGAACTGGAATTATCATTCAAAAGAAGTGCAGCATGTGAGAAATGTCTAAGGAAAGTGGAAAAATGCAAGAATAGGTTAAAAATAAGAACCCAGCAATGGGAAACAGTATTAGTGAAATTTCCGTGGATATCCAAAGCTAACGGGAAGAAATCTGCAGGAATGCAATTGATATAAAATAAATTAACATGCCAGTAAATCTGCTGACAAGGCTGTGTTACTTTTAATTACACTTAAAAACCATCAGTCTGGGTGGGATTTGAACCCATGACCATGGGATCATAGGCCAGTGCTTAACTAACTGAGCCACCCATACTGATGCAGTTGATATATGATGAACCATATGAAGGTAATAATAAATTTGGGGAACACCCAATTAAATTATGAGATGAAAGAAACAAACTTATAGGAACGTACAACATAAAAATCTGAAGATAGCTTCTCGGGCTAGGAGCCAAGTTAAATTTGGGTAATTGCCCAAGCTTTCAGCAACTAACTGTGCCTCCATCCTCAGGGGAACTTATGCTAGATTACTGATGCCACAATTTGACCTGGCTGTTAGCCCAAGAAACTATGATCAGTAACCAACACTGGGAAAGTTTCAGACCATTAACGTAAAATGTCTTAGACCCTGTATGGGAAATACAGAATCTAATACAGCTCCAGACTGATAATGGCTACAATCATTAGATTTCTAATTGAAAATAAACTTAAACCCCCAAATGCAGAAAAGAAACCAAATATCGCCGTAACAGCAATGTAAAACCAAGTCAGAACACAAATAATTATTGTTAAAACAGTGAAATTGCAAATTCTTTTCTTGGAAGTGTTGAAAATAGTGTTGTTATGATAAATTAATTTAAAGGGAGTCGATTAATGACACTAAACAACACTTACTTTTAAATTTTTCCGGAACATGTTTCAGAGGCTTTGCCTCTATCCTCAGCCGGCCATCGACTGGTTCTCATTGGTGTAGTTGACGATATTTTGTCACAGGTCTCCTCTGGTGGCAGTTCAAGGAACTTGCTGAACAATCCATCGACTCCCTTTAAATTAAGAAATTGCAAATGTTTATGAACCATGAAAACTCAAAACATGTATGTACAGGTTTATGTTAATAATAATTTAGAATAAAATGTGATAGATTATCAGTAGTTTCAAAAGGAAATGTAACAGTAATTTTAAAGAATTTAACAGTAATTTCCAGTGGGGATTTACACACGCACGCACACACACACACACACACACACACACACACACACACACACACACACACACACACACACACACACACACACACACACACACACACACACACACACACACACACACACACACACACACACACACACACACACACACACACACACACACACACACACACACACACACACACACACACACACACACACACACACACACACACACACACACACACACACACACACACACACACACACACACACACACACACACACACACACACACACACACACACACACACACACACACACACACACACACACACACACACACACACACACACACACACACACACACACACACACACACACACACACACACACACACACACACACACACACACACACACACACACACACACACACACACACACACACACACACACACACACACACACACACACACACACACACACACACACACACACACACACACACACACACACACACACACACACACACACACACACACACACACACACACACACACACACACACACACACACACACACACACACACACACACACACACACACACACACACACACACACACACACACACACACACACACACACACACACACACACACACACACACACACACACACACACACACACACACACACACACACACACACACACACACACACACACACACACACACACACACACACACACACACACACACACACACACACACACACACACACACACACACACACACACACACACACACACACACACACACACACACACACACACACACACACACACACACACACACACACACACACACACACACACACACACACACACACACACACACACACACACACACACACACACACACACACACACACACACACACACACACACACACACACACACACACACACACACACACACACACACACACACACACACACACACACACACACACACACACACACACACACACACACACACACACACACACACACACACACACACACACACACACACACACACACACACACACACACACACACACACACACACACACACACACACACACACACACACACACACACACACACACACACACACACACACACACACACACACACACACACACACACACACACACACACACACACACACACACACACACACACACACACACACACACACACACACACACACACACACACACACACACACACACACACACACACACACACACACACACACACACACACACACACACACACACACACACACACACACACACACACACACACACACACACACACACACACACACACACACACACACACACACACACACACACACACACACACACACACACACACACACACACACACACACACACACACACACACACACACACACACACACACACACACACACACACACACACACACACACACACACACACACACACACACACACACACACACACACACACACACACACACACACACACACACACACACACACACACACACACACACACACACACACACACACACACACACACACACACACACACACACACACACACACACACACACACACACACACACACACACACACACACACACACACACACACACACACACACACACACACACACACACACACACACACACACACACACACACACACACACACACACACACACACACACACACACACACACACACACACACACACACACACACACACACACACACACACACACACACACACACACACACACCGGACCCAGACATTGTTCATGGATTGAGAAGCATAGAAACTAGTATTCAGGAGGCCGTGAACCGCACGACTAAATCGAGAAATACGAAGTTATATCTTAATTGGAATGTTTCGTTTGAGTTAACAAGGAGTAATAAACAAGAGATTTCAAAATGGTGGACGAAGTTAGTGAGGGTATTGAGAGTGCCTTTAGAATGCTCTTAAATGTTACGGAGGCTAGTAAAAACTTGCGTCAAGATTTGAAGCAGGATATTGTGAAGTCGGTAAGTAGTTTACGTAAATATTTTACAAAAATGAAAGACATCGTGGATCAGAAGGAAAATGAAACCGAAAGTTTACAAATGGCAGTGAAGAATTATCAGGAACAGTTGAGTGTTGGCAAGAGAGCGAGAATAGCATCACAAGTGACACCTGGGGTGATATCTTCCGAACGGGTTGTGGAGCAATTTGGGGTGGAAAGGAGTTATGCTTCGGTGTTGACTGGCGCTGCACGTACAGGGGACTCTAAGTGCTTTAAACTGCTTGTTCGGAGCAAGAGTAATCAAAGTGTGGAGTATATAAAGACACTGGTGAAAACTAAGGTTAATCCTGTAGAGATGAAGGTTGGTGTTCAGTCTGTAAAGGCATTGAGGAACGGACAAGTTCTAATACAATCGAACAATAAAACTGAAGTTGATACTATTTGCACCAATATTAATAATAAGTGTGGAGAGGAGCTTGAGGCTACCGTCTCGAAGAAAAGAAATCCAAGAATAATTATTTTTAATATACCAGATGAGATAACACCGGAGAATGCTGTGGAGGTTTTAACAGCACAAAATACAGAGCTGGAGAATTTCAGCACAGAGATTCAGCCGAAATTTTCCTTTCATGATAGGAAAAAGAATTTGAATTTGGTTGTTGAAGTCACTTCAACTGTACGGAGGGAAATACTTGGCAAAAGATTAAAAATAGGATGGAATATGTGTAATTGGGATGATTATGTCAAGGCTGGGCGTTGCTTCAATTGCTGTAAATATAATCATCGTGCGCAGGACTGTAAAGGACAGCAAACATGTCCAAATTGCGCTGAGAAGCATGCTCTAAAGGAATGTACTGCTAACAGAGCTGCATATAAATGCATTAATTGTGTAACGTATAATAAATATAACAGAGACAACAAAGTGTCAGAAAATCATTCTGCACTGGATACGAATTGCTCCTGTTATCAAGCAACACTTAGGCGGCTAAAAGACAATACCGACTATTAAAATGGATAGATACAGATTAACATGTTTTCAGGTTAACTTGAAACATTCAAGGATTGCGACTGCTAATTTGGTACAGCTTGTGAATGAAAAAGCTATAGATATAGCATTTATTCAGGAGCCCTACTTGATTAACAATAAACCAGCAGGTGTACCATTACATTTTAGAATATATACAGTTGGTACTACGGGTAAACGAGCAGCAATATTTATAAACAACAAAAATATTGACGTAACTACCATTGCTCAGCTTTCCGATAGTGATTGTGTCGTTATACAGGTTGTATATAATAAGAAAACATTTTTTGCAGCTTGTATGTACTTTGATGGGCACTTGAATATAGAAGATGACATTAACAAGATTGAAAATATTCTCCAGCATATTAAAGGAAAGGGTCTGATAATACTAGCAGATAGTAACGCCAGAAACAAACTTTGGCATGATATAATAACTAATCAGCGTGGTAGAATATTTGAAGAATTCATTACAGCAACAAATTTACATATCATGAATGAAAACAACGGCTTGCCAACTTTTGAATCCCAAACTGGAAGGAGTTGGGTCGATTTGACTATCGTTAATGACAAACTCCTTAGAGATGTAAGGGAATGGACCGTTGGAGAGCAAGAAAGCTGCTCTGATCATAAGATAATATCGTTCATAATAGGAAATGCAATCAAAACCCAAACTCGTACATTAAAGGGAATTAAATATATAACTAGACCAGAAAATTATAAGACATTTGAGGAAACGTTGCCACGAAAGCTGACCAAAAATTTTAATTGTCTGGGCAATGGACAGAGTGTGGATGAACAGCTCGCCCATAAAGTAAAAGAAAATAACGTTGAATATACAATTGAAATGTTCTACAATAGTATGGAAGCTGCATGCAGGGAAGCATTTAGAGTAAGCAGGGGTAAGAAGCAGGCAATTAGAGGCAAATCAGTTCCCTGGTGGACCATTGAACTAACCATATTGAGGAAAAAGGTAAATGCATTAAGACGACGATATCAACGAACTATTAATAATGAGCAGTTAAGAGAAGAAAGAAGGAATCAGTACTTGGAAGGTAATCGGCAATACCAAAGGAAAATAAATGACGAAAAGTTTAAATCCTGGAGGGAATTTTGTAATGTAACTGATGGGACTAATCCTTGGACTGTAGTCTATAAGATCGCAGCCAGTAAAATAAGATATCAGAATTCACTTACTACATTGCAAAGAGAAGATGGAACCTACACTGAAGATATACCAAGCACATTAAAGTATATGCTGGAGAACTTCATTCCGGAGGATAGGGTACAAGATGATACTGAACGACAAAAAGACCTAAGGAGGCTTGCAGAGGAAGTAATTAGTACCCCAGATGACAAGGAATTTACACCTAATGAAATTTGGGTTGTATTAAAAAATTTCAATCCAAAAAAGTCACCGGGAGAAGATGGAATATCTAGTGATATTCTGTTAAATGCTTTTAAAATGTTCCCATGTTTCTTTACAGCAATATATAATCAATGTCTTATGGAAGGAATTTTTCCAGAAAGATGGAAGCGTTCATCTATAGTTCCTATAGTAAAGCCAGGCAAAGAAGATAGTGTAACGATAACAAAATATCGACCAATCAGCTTGTTGAACATATGCGGTAAAGTTTTAGAAAAGTTAATGATAAATAGGATTGAATATCATATTAACACGAGAAACCTTTACAGTACAAGACAATTTGGATTTAAAGCTCAGAAAAGCACGACAGATGCAGCAATGGCGCTGAAGGTATTTATTAAAGATGAGCTAAAATCTTTTGGTTATGTTGTTTTGGTGAGTTTGGACGTGAAAGGAGCTTTTGATGCATGTTGGTGGCCTAGTGTCTTAAATAACTTAAGAGAGATGCAGTGCCCAAGAAATTTGTACCAACTTACAAAGGATTATTTTAAAAATAGGAAAGCAACTCTCTCTACGAATGAATTCTGGACTGAAGTACGGGTCCAGCGAGGCTGTCCGCAAGGATCTTGTTGTGGGCCTGGACTTTGGAATATACTATATAACTCTTTGCTAAAATTGGAATTTACAACGCGGACAGAGGTAATAGCATTTGCTGATGATTTACTTGTCATGACAAAAGGAAAAAGTATATTAGATGCTGAAAATTTTTCAAATCAGGACATAAAGAAAATTGAGTTATGGGCTAAAGAAAATAAAATCCAGTTTAACGACTCAAAATCAAAAGTTTTGGTAATATCGAAGAAGAAAACTAATCATAATGAAGCAATCAGCATATATCTGAACAATAAAACTCTGGAACAAGTGGATGTTATTAAATATCTTGGTATTTACATTGATAGGAAGTTTAGCTTTGATCACCACATAGATCAAGTACATGACAAAGCGCTACGACTTCTGCATAATCTTTCCAAGTGCGCAAAACTCACTTGGGGACTGGGAAATAAGGCGCTAGAAACTATTTATAAAGGCGCAATAGAACCTATTTTAACTTATGGTGCTCCTGTGTGGGGATTTGCCCTAGAAAAGCAGAAGAACATTAAAAAATTCCAGAGGATTCAGAGATTGTTCAATATAAAAATGACGAAGGCATATAGGACAATTTCTTATGATGCATCTTGTGTTATTGCTGGCATCCAGCCAATTGGTATAACAATACAAGGCAAAATAAAACTGTATAATGATATACACAGTGAACGTGACTATGATGCACCCCTACCACCAAGCGTCTGGAACCATCCAGCAGAACGACCTCATATAAAAGCAGTTGAGGATGATGGGGCATACGTCTTTCAAATTTTTACGGATGGGAGTAAATCAGATGAAAAAGTCGGGGCTGCTGTAGTTCTGTACAAGCACAATACTGTAATTCGACAACTGCAATTCAGGCTGGATGGAAGGTGTTCAAACAATCAGGCCGAACAACTGGCTATTTTGAAAGCACTTGAAGAGCTACAAAACATGGCAAATACGCTGAACAAAGAGAAGACTGTAGCCATATTTACAGATAGTCAAGTGGCACTATCCACCTTACAAAACAACAATAAACACAATTATATTCCTGAGGAGACACTTAATAGACTAGGAACTTTAGAAAGAAATCAGTGGACAATACACTTTAGTTGGGTGAAAGCACATGCAGGAGTTACTGGTAACGTGCTAGCAGACATATTAGCAAAATCAGCTGCTGAAGACATCGAAATAAAGACTATTTACAACAAGGTACCAAAATCTTCTTTGAAAACTGAAATAGAGAGGGCAGGACATCTACAGTGGCAACAGAGATGGAGCAGTACAAGTAAAGGAGCCCTTACCAAATCATTCTTCCCTTTGATAAAGGATCGTCTTAAGACAAAACTACCATTAACAGCGACATTCACTGCAATGGTATCAGGACATGGAAAAACTAAAGCTTACTTGTATAGATTTCATATCATAGATGATCCCCAATGCACCTGCAATAGCCCACAGCAGACCGCAAACCACCTCATTTATGAATGTAGAGACACAAAACATCAGAGGGACAAGTTGATTGAAGAAGTACACAAGAATGGAGGAAATTGGCCAGTGTCAAACCAAAACCTTATAAATAAACATTTGAAAGCTTTTTGTATATATGTTAATTCAATTGACTTGTAAACAATTTTTATTTTAAAACAATACGTGAATTGAACATTTAAATTCTAATATTTAAAAAATTATTGTAAAATAATATCAAAATGTGATTACTATTTATAATGTATCTATGTAATTAAATGCATGTAATGTTACTCCGTAACGGGGCATGCTGTTAAAGTTCAATAAATTAAAAAAAAAAAAAAAAAAAAAAAACGGACAGACTGAGAGACAAACACACACACGGACAGACTGAGAGACACACACACACACGGACAGACTGAGACACACACACACACACACACACACACACACACGGACAGACTGAGACACACACACACACACACACACACATACACACACACACACACACACACACACACACACACACACACACACACACACGGACAGACTGAGAGACACACACACACACACACACACACACACGGACAGACTGAGAGACACAGATACACACACACACACATACACACACACACATGGACAGACTGAGAGACACAGACACACACACACACACACACACACACACACACACACACACACGGACAGACTGAGAGACACAGAGTTTTTTCATAAAATACAGATATGCCATTAAAAATATGTTACTATGTGTAAAGAAGCATTTGGAGTAGTATTTTATTTCTTACAAATTAAGTGCTATAGTAATTGCATTAATCATATATAAACATGAAGAAAAACAGGGAAGAAGAAATAAATTACTCACTGAAAGAATGTCCCTCTACTATCTGAAGGAATTTTGCTCACTCTACTATCTTAAGAAATTTTGGATGGTATACGAGGGTGGTCTGAAAAGTTTCCGACCTCAACATAAAGATGGCAGCACTTGTAAATAAAAGCTAGTGAATTTCGTTGTTCATCTGTTGACAGTTACTCACCAAAGTTTCAGCCACTTTGGACACTCAGTTGTTATGTAACAGTCGTTTGAGTGAGTTGATGTCAGTATTTTTTATGAAAATGGACAAAATGAAGTATCGAGCTGTCATTAAGTATTTGTTTTTGAAAGGCAATATGCCTACACAAATCAAAGATGAGTTGGATTCTGTGTATGGGGACTCTGCACCATTATTTACCACAGTAAAATTTTGGGCAGTTGAATTTAAACATGGCCATAAGAGCTTTGGAGACGAATGTTCGGGACACCCAAATGCTGCAACTAAGGACAAAAACATCACCAAAGTTCACCAAATGGTGCTAGACAACTGAATTAAAGTGAGAAAGATAGCAAAGGCTATGAACATTTCAAAAGAATGTGTTTGTCAACATGATTAAATCAACATTTAGATATGAGAAAGCTGTCTGCACGTTGGGTGTCATGTTTGCTCACGTTAGACCAAAAACTTGTTCAAATGAACATTTCCAATTCTCTGTTGGCGCAGTTTAGGCGCAATAAATCTGAGTTTTGGCGCCGATTAATTACTGTAGATGAAACTTGGATACACCATTATATGCCCGAAACAAAAATACAATCCAAACAGTGGCCTGCAAAGGGGAACCGGCTCCAAAAATAGCAAGGGTTTATTTTTTTTTTGGGGGGGGGGCTGTGAAAGTGATGGCGCCTGTTTTTTGGGATAGTCATGGAGTTATTTTAATCAGTTATCTTCAGAAAGGAAAAACCATTACAGTAGCATACTACACATCATTACTTGACAAGCTGAAGCCAGAACTTGTGGGAAAACGGCCACATCTGCAGAAAAACAAAATCCTGTTTCACCAAGACAATGCACCGTCTCACACCTCAGCAGTTGCAATGGCGAAAATCCACAAATAACGGTTTGAACTGCTTGACCATCTGCCTTACTCACAGGCCGCGCCGTGGCTCAGTGGTTAGACCGCTTGGCTCTCACAAAGGCAGCCCGGGTTCGATTCCAGGCGACCGCAAAGTGAGATTTGTGGTGGACAACACGGCGCTGGGGCGGGTTTTCTCCAGGATCTCCGGTTTCCCCCGCCATTTCATTCCACCGGTGCTCCATCTTCATCTCATGTATCATCAGTGTCACCGCCTGCGGTGCCGTATGTAGTAAAAGCTGGCGTTAATCACTACACACACACGCCTTACTCACCAGATCTAGCCCCAAGCTACTTCTTTTTGTTCCCTCATCTGAAAATTGTGCTTGGATGACACAGATTTTTGTCAAATGAAGAGGCAATTATCTTCATGAACAATTATTTTCCAGAGAAAAATGCAGAGTATTATTTGGACAGGTTACAGAAATGGGAGCATCACTGGGAGAAGTGTTTAGAGTTACAAGGAGACTGTGTTGAAAAATAAAAAAATAAAAAATTCTGAAAAAAGGTCTTGTATCTTTATTAGGTTGGAAACAATTCAGACCACTCTTTTTACAACACAGAAACAAAATTTCAAGAATGGGAATGATTTTAAATTACTCTGATATTAATAAATAACATGTATTATAATAACCTATAAAAGAAATGAATAGTAAATATAAATAATTGGTTGAAAAATGTAGAGAAGTCAACACTTATTTAGTATTGAAGATAGGGAAATACTTCAAGCTTTCTGGCAGACTTGCATGTAAGTTTAAATGAACCATGCTACAAAAACATTGCAAAAGAAACAAGATTCAGAGGTGGCCTAATACCAGATCCAGTGCCACAAGCCTCATGCTCATTAGCTATTCAGGCAACTTACTAATAAGTATACAACAATCTATTACATAAATGGGTCTAGAATATGTGGCCAAAAAATAATATGAACACTGTCCAACTCGATTACAAAACCTAGTGCTAATTCATCAGAAACAAGAGATGGGGTTATTGGACATGGATCTCATGCTAATGCTGCCGTCAGATCTAGTGCTAGTTCAGCAAAAACAAAATTAAGGCATTAGATATGGATCTCATACTAATTCTGCTGTCAAACCTAGTGTTAGTTCAACAGAAACAAGAATTGAGACCTTAGATCACATTAATGCTGCTGTTAAACCTACTAATAATCCCACAGAAACAAGAATTGTAGTCAGTAACATAAATCTCCTGCTAATGCTGCTGTCACACAGCTACTGTGTTAAATCAACAGAAATAATAAAAATTATGGCAAAGATAGAAAGTGGGAAGTCTGCATGCTCTACTATATATTTTTAGAAGGATGAGGTAGCTAAAGCAGAAATTCCATGTACATTAAAAGTGGTTGCTTGTAAATATATGAGGAGTTTTAAAGTTCCCAGATAGTATCTTTGCATTACAATTCATCTTCAGTGAAAGTAAATTTTTTTATGTGATTATAGTTATGGTATTTCACCATATATCAGCAAGTTATTAACAATTGGAAAATATGATCATGTAGCTAATTTGGGGAGTCACTAAATAAGATAATACAAAGAGGACAAATCGATCTTGTAATTAGAATTTTGATATCAACACTCCAAAAATTTCCTGTTATTTCCTTTCATTAAAAACAGTGTTGTTGTAATAGATTAAATTTAAGGTTGAGTCGATTAATGACACTAAACAGCACTTAATTTCTCAGAACATGGCACAAAAGTGAAATGAGAAGATATTGACACATTGCTTCACTCACACTGGTTTTTCACAGGACATGTTTCAAGAGCTTTTGCTCTTATCAGCTGGTACTCGACTAGTGTAAATTGTGGTGGTTTTCTCTTTCTCCGTATTGTCGATAGATGGCGTGATGTACTTGTCAAAGAGTACCACTAGTTGAGTACCAGCTGATAAGAGCAAAAGCTCTTGAAACATGTCATGTGAAAAAACAGTGTGAGTGAAGCATTGTGTCAATATCTTCTCGATTCACTTTTGTGCTAAGTTGTGCTTCACTGTCTCTACTCTTATTTCAAGTTTATACTTTCTCAGAACATGTTTCAGAGGCTACTTTCCTCCATGTCTGGTTGACAATGGAGGAAAGCAACCTCCGAAATATGTTCTGGAAAATTTAAAAGTAAGTGTTATTTAGTTCCATTAATCGACTCAACCTTAAATTTAACTCCAAAAGTTGTTTCTAGATATTAAAACAGTGCTAGTACCCAAAATCTGTTGCAGAAATTTGAACATGAATTACATCTTCCAACAAAAAGCTTATTTCAGGTCTCAATGGATGGACATAGTGCGAACTTAGTTTTCTCAGAAAATGTCAAGTGGAAATAGAGACAGAAAATTCTGATGGGAAAAAGGTATTGGATCTGGATGTTAGTGGTTTTCATGTCATTAATGGAGCTGTTAAAATAGGTTTAATGGCTAATGTTGGAAGCTTAACTCATTCCTGTGTAACATATTTATTTCAAGACTATTCAGCTTGTTGGGCCAGGTGATGCTGTAACTGGCAGTAAAATGTTCATAATAAAATGCTATACAGTATGATAACTAGAAAACATTGGTTCTCTGAAGTAAGTCTTAGAAATATTTTACCGTTGTCAAGATAAATATTGCAAAGACTAAGTTGCCAGAAACATAAAGGTAGAAATCCAAGACTGTTTAATGAAATTCAAACTAGTGTTGTTTAAAACAGTTTATTTGGAATTTTTCTCAGCAGATTTCAAAGTAATAAATCACTTGCACGTTTTTGTACCCCCATGTAAATGAACTTTTATGAAGTTTAATAAACTGCTTTATCATGCATAGTAAAATGGCAATTACCATTGTTATAAAGTCTGATTTTGCTTGATATGCGATATTTGTGTGTGCGTGCACGAAGGTTGTGTATTTAAAACAATATCTTGTAAATAGACCATTTTACAGACTTAATGAACTATGAAATGTAAACTTATTATATATTAAAATGTAAAATTATTTTTATCTTATATTGTGACAATGCTTAAAACTTGTAATATCAGGGCTACAAGCAATAAAGAATTTTTAATTATTATTATCATCATTATTTATTATTATTATTATTATTATTATTATTATTATTATTATTATTATTATTATTATTATTATTATTATTATTATCATCATTATCATTATTATTATTATTATCATCATTATCATTATTATTATCATTATTATTATCATTATTATTATCATCATTATTATCATCATTATTATCATCATTATTATCATCATTATTATCATCATTATTATCATCATTATTATCATCATTATTATCATCATTATTATTATCATTATTATTATCATTATTATTATTATTATTATTATTGTGACTTTGTGGGTTCGTAGAATTAAAATGCCGAGTTGCAGAAATTAAAAATCTCCTTTATTTTCGTAGAAATACTCTTATAGGTTACAGCAGCATTACGTTATGTACACCATCAGTCTACCAAGGTCGATGACAATAACAAACACTTGCAGCTGATTACATTAGCTCTCGTTACAATAACACTTCCAGCTGTCTGGTTTTACAACTGTTTCACAACTGACTCACTCTTGGCCAATCGTCACCTCTTTAAATACTTCACAGATAATTTCCAGATGATTCGCAAATAAACCAGAACACGAACAATCTCTACCAGTCCAGAAGTAACTAGAAATTTCCATTTATCTCAGTTTGTTCGTTTCGGCAGACACTTATCTGCATGTTATCATTGTCGGCTCTTGGTTTTCACACTGTCCTCCTATCAGTTTCTTTTGTGTAAACAAGCCACACGATCGTAGATACTGGTTCGTGACATTATTAATAATTATTATTACAAAAATAAAAATATTTGCCACTTAGGCTTCACTTATCTTAACAAATTGGTGTTGATACTTCTTTTCAAATGGAAAATACATTTCCATTTCTTTCCATTTGAAAATAAGTATCAACTCCAGTGTAAGATAAGTGAAGCCTAAGTGGCAAATATTTTTATTTGTTTAATATTTATTGCTTCACTGTAACTAGCTTCATTTTCTACATTATTATTATTATTATTATTATTATTATTATTATTATTATTATTATTATTATTATTATTATTATTATTATTATTATTATTATTATTATTATTATTATTATTATTATTATTATTATTATTATTATTATTATTATTATTATTATTATTGTTATTATTATTGTTATTATTATTATTATTGTTATTATTATTGTTATTATTATTGTTATTATTATTGTTATTATTATTATTATTATTATTATTATTATTATTATTATTATTAATTATTATTATTATTGCTATGGCTATGGCTATTATTATTACAGAAACCAACTGACTGACTTGATTGAGTTAGCTAAATTGTATGTCTGATTTAATAAAAAAAAAATTGTTAGTGGCAGTTGTAACAGTATTTTTTAGTAATGTTCGAAGGAATAATAAATATATAAAAATGTATGTAGTTGTGTGATTGGCCGAAGTAGTAGTGGTATCACGTGGTGTGATGACGTGTCAGTGAATCGGCCAATCACAAAATAAAGTGGGAATCACTATGGGGACAAGAAAATCAATAATCTAGAAAAGTGTTAGAATCTTGTGTCTTGCTGGAGAACGAGGAAGTTGACTTAAGATGCTACGGTGATTATAAAATCTCCAAGAAAATTATATATCATTTTGTCTTAATCTGTGAATCTATCATTTGGCGCTAGCCAGTATTACTTTTGATAGAAAAAAAAAATTGATTAAATTAACTATATTCGAGTAACTGCGCCGTTAGTGCTGTCTTATGGGAGAAACATGGCGACTAGCATAGAAAGAGCGATGGAAAATCATGATTCTGGAGTGAAAGAAAGTATTATACCGACCGCCATAATGGAGAACGAAAACATTCCCGTTACAAATGGCGCAGCAACGTGTGGGGCTCGAATAGGATAAAGAAGAGGAGATCGTGCATCGTGCAGCTCCGTGGGAATTTAAAAGGAAAGAAGAAAGAAGAGAGAAGAAAGAAGAAAACGAGAACTGGTTTAAGTGAGTGAAATTTAAAAAAAAAAAATAATAATAATAATAGTAGTAGTAGATTTATGTTGTTAAGAAATCAGAAAATAGTTAAAAAGATGGCGAGTAGAAAAGAAATAATAGTGGAAGGAGAAGTTACTGATAGTGTAGGAATGAATAGGGAGGATGCAAGATTAAGCATAGATAATGAGTCAATGTTGGAAAGAATAACAAGAATGTTAAGTAATTTAGATTCTAAAATAGAACAAAATGCAAATGATTTAAAATCAGAAATGAGTAATTTAGATTCTAAAATAGAACAAAATGCAAATGATGTAAAATCAGAAATAAGTAATTTAGATTCTAAAATAGAACAAAATGCAAATGATTTAAAATCAGAAATGAGTAATTTAGATTCTAAAATAGAACAAAATGCAAATGATGTAAAATCAGAAATAAGTAATTTAGATTCTAAAATAGAACAAAATGCAAATGATTTAAAATCAGAAATGAGTAATTTAGATTCTAAAATAGAACAAAATGCAAAGAATTTAGATTTTAGAATGAGAGATGTAAAATCAGAAATAGGAGATGTTAAATCTGAAATGAGTAATTTAGATTCTAGAATGAAAGATGTAAAATCAGAAATGAGTAATTTAGATTCTAAAATAGAACAAAATGTAAATGATTTAACTAAGAAAATGAATGATTTAGATGTAGGAGTAAGACAGGAACTAGCACAAAATGTGAGTAACTTAGAAATTAATTTATTACAGAAGCTAAAACAGGAATTAAAATCTGAAATTTCACAGGAGATTAGAGAAGGGAGAAAAGAGTGTAGGGATAATATGGAAAGGCTCATGCAGATCATAGAGATTAATAAGGATGAGAATAGAAAGGAAGTCAATGAGTTGAGAGAGATAATTCAGGAAACTAGGTTAGGTCAGGACATTGTGAAACAAGAAATAAGAATGGAATTAAACAAAGAGTTAGAAACATTTAGGATACAACAGGCAGAAATAACACAAAAACAAAGAGAAGAATTAGGAGATAAAGTAGAACAAAGAATCAATGTAATTTGTTCTGAAATACAATTACAACATGATGAAAGTAAGATACACCAAGAGGAAATAAAGTTACAAATTGATGAGATAAGTAAAGCAAAAGAAGAAGTAATTTTGCAAATTAAAGAGGTAAAAGAACATTTTGAAAAAGAAAAGGATAACTTAGGAAAATTGACACAAGTTGTAATTGCATTACAGGCTAGAAAAGTAAATAACGGGAAAGAAATGTCTAGAATTACAAATATAAACGATTGTGACTTACCAGGTGAATTAAGCAATCATCAGAAGTCTAGTGATGTAGTAAGTGAATGTAGTGATTTTGTGAGTCCAGATAATGATATTAATTATCACAGAAACACACAGAACATGTCCTCACACACACAACTCCACAGTCTAGGTCAAAATGAATGTGTACATTATTCACTAAATGATATTAGTCCACCAAGTTTTGATGAGGAATCAGGTGATAATCCAAAAGTATTTCTTAGGGAATTGGAAGAATATTTCCGTATTAAGAGAATTCCCAATGAATTTCGGATGGTAATAGTAAAACGCTGTTTGAAGAAAAATGCTCTTGAGTGGTTAAGGTTAACTTTGGCTTCACATGAAACATACAGTACTTTCAGAAATCTGTTTATAAATAGATTTTGGGGACCTGAGAGACAAAGAAGAATAAAAGTTGAGTTAGCAACGGGTAGGTTTGAGTTTAAAAAAGGGATTTCTATGACTGAATATTTCTTAAAATTAGCAAACAAAAGTAAGTTGATCAATCCCGAAATTTCTGAGACAGAAATTGTCAACATGCTAATACGTCATTATCCACCACATATCAGAAATCATTTAATTGTGGCTAAGCCTATCGATTTCTCTGATATGATTGAATTATTATCCGAATTTGAAGCACATAACCTCATTAATGATACTACATCCTGTGATGGTAACTATAATAACGTCCATATTGAGCGAGGAAGAAATCGACAGGAATCACAACCTACAAATAATAGGAATAATAGGACGAGTTTAAATTGGGGCGGGGCACCCGTGAGAAATCAAAGATTTGAAGGAAGAGGTTATGATCCTAGACGAACTTATGAATCTGTAATTCCCGGAACAGGAAAGGGAGTTCAAAATAATGTGCAAAGGAATTATCATAACAATCAGTCGACGAGAATTGGAAGAAATGATCACATAAACCATGTAAGATTTTATCGAGGAAATAATCAGCGAATAAGTAATTTTAATAGGGGTAGAGGTACTAGTTTATTTAGTGCAAATCAAAGAGATTTTAGGGGTGTGAGATTTGAAAGAAGTAATCAAAATGAAAGAGTCGAAAATACACAAAGCACAGAGAATGATGTGAATATAAACGATAGCACCAACCTAACCAACAATGAAAGTAATAATCAGAGGGAGACGGAAAACTAAAAACCAAATCATTTTGTGCTCTGGAAAGTGGTTCGGTGAGGATGACACAGGGCGAATTGAAAGTTGAAGATAACGGAAATAAGCTCACTCTCTTGCAGAAAAATAAGGAATTAGTTAACCCACCTCAGATAATTATTTACCTATGGGATAAAGAATATACAGCCTTAATTGATACTGGAGCCAGTTCTACTGTGATAAGTGAGGAATTGTTTAAAAATCTGTTAGCTAACTATAAAGTGGAATATTTAAATGTGTGTAACGTTTACTGCAGTACTGCAATTGGGAAGAAAAAGGATAGGATTAAATATCAAGTATTAATTAAGGGGCGAATAGGTGAATGGAATTTCAATTTCATTGCGTTGGTAATTCCACATTTGGCAAGAGATGTAATTGTGGGTAATGATTTATTATATGAATGGCAAAGTGTATTGAATTTCGAAATGCATGAAATGAAGGTTAAGACAGAAAATGATTTATTAGTAATAAAATTATTGGAAGAAGATGGAAGAAAAGAAGTGAATATGGATAATATAAATAATGAAAGGTTTTTTGTAGAAGATATACTTTTGCAAGAAAATGGTAATATTGAATACGAGGAAAATGAAAATTGTGGGAAGAGTTTAATTATTGATGGATTGCAAAATAATGTAACTGACCTTGAAAAGCATTGTTGCCAATTATATACAATACAAGATAAGAATGGCGGAAGCCAAGTGGAGGAAGAAATAGAATTCCAGAGAATATTACAAGTAAAGTTAGAAAACACATACAATCTAGAAGCAAGTGTGGATACAAGAGATTTGTAATCAACGGAGTACTTATTGTTAAAATAGTTAAATAATAAAACATGTATATTATTGTTAAACATCAATATATTGTTGTATTTTAATTAATGTTAATTTATTGTTGTGTTTTATGTTTGTGTAATAATGTGAAATTGTTGTTAAATGTTCATTTATTATATTTTATCCAATGTAGGTATATTATTATATTTTATGTATGTTGTATTGATGTTGTGTAATATTGGTGTAAACAAAATTGTTAATTGGGGCTGTTCTTCGAAATATATGGAAACAGATTGTTAATTGTTAATTCCTTTATTTGGTTATTTTCCATATATTTCGAAGAAGGGCATTTGTAACAGTATTTTTTAGTAATGTTCGAAGGAATAATAAATATATAAAAATGTATGTAGTTGTGTGATTGGCCGAAGTAGTAGTGGTATCACGTGGTGTGATGACGTGTCAGTGAATCGGCCAATCACAAAATAAAGTGGGAATCACTATGGGGACAAGAAAATCAATAATCTAGAAAAGTGTTAGAATCTTGTGTCTTGCTGGAGAACGAGGAAGTTGACTTAAGATGTTACGATCATTATAATTTTCATAAAGAAAAATTAATAAGATTCGAAAAGTGTTATTCAATATTTATAATATAAAAGAGTGAATCGTAGTTTATATTATATAATTAAATAATATATAACAAAATTGGACTCATCTAAACTTTATTTTCACCAAAAATCCGCGTCCACACCTTAGAAAGATCTCATGACTCTTATTAGATTAAAACTTGACTTGGATATTACAAAGAAGTTGGCGTGATTCTTATTGGAAGAAGAAGATCATAAATTAAAATCCCGTTACACAGTTGAGAAGAAACTCGTGAGTGTAAATTATTAGACTATGAGTGTGAACCTAGATATATTATATCAGCAACTATATCTTGGTTACAAAGGAATAGAATGTGTGTTGAAAATGCATCATTTTAAAAAATAACAAAGTGTAGCATAATTTTTTTTAATGTAATACAGTGGACATGCATGTGTAAAACTTCACAAACAATAAAAGTATGTACAGAGCAAGCATATGTAGATATTGGACCTTCTTTAAAGTATTCAGTAAATTTGGCTTGTTTCACAATTCTTGCATTACATGCAACTAAGTTTACAAAACATATTAGTGAACTCTGAGCTTTTGCACAACTTTTCAGACTGAAGTAATGCCTACACAGCCTGTTTTCAATAGGTCGAGTTCGAACTTTGCTCAGGATGAGTTATCTGGATAAGGCTTTTTCCAGTGTTTTCCCTTATCCTGAAAGACTAATGTCAGATAACCCTAAACTATATGAACCAAGCTCTTTAAGCTTCATTTCACCCATTTCATTCATTATTTGATATGACTTAATGGATAAATAAAAAATAAAAAAAAACACACACACACACACACACACACACACACACACACACACACACACACACACACACACACACACCCACACGCACACGCACAGACACACAGACACACACACAGACACACACACACAGACACACAGACACACACACACAGACACAGACACAGACACACAGACACAGACAGACACACACACACACAGACACACACACACACAGACACACACACACACACACACACACACACACACACACACACACACACACACACACACACACACAGACAGACAGAGAGACAGACAGACACGTTTATGCACTTAACACTTTGCCCATTTTAGGTATTTCAAGATTTGAGTTGTGATCTCTGTTATTGTTAGTGTTGCTTGAAGCTGGTCCACTTTCTGTTAATAACCAACATGTTTGTGCCATACATCAGCAGTAATATCCTCATCCTGTAGTTCACATGCAGCTGGACTGTCATCAAAATGTATAAAGGTGCAAATTTGCTCGCATACTACAAATTTTCTTTCAACGCATTTGCCCTCCATTTGAAGACATTGTCAAGATGTCAACTTGATTGTGTTGCATTGTTTTAGGGTGACACCTGCTTCCAAACAGCCAAAATAAATTCCATTGCTCATAGTAAGTTAATGGCAAGATTTTCATTTCCTGCATTAGTAAGTGCTATTAAAAGGGTGAACCAGTATTTTTCTGTAATCTTCTTTAACTTCCCTAATTGTACCACTGTCGTGGTGTTAGGGGATTCTTGTTCCTCTATCCATTTTAGGGTCGGGCCTGACAAACCGAAACTTTGGATCCGATAGAGAACCAGGATATGTGATCAGTCCAATGCCTGGTGTGAAGGTGAAGCAAATGGATGCTATATATATGAGGGCGAGATGAATGATAGGAAAGATGATGGAGCAATTCGTGGAATGTTGACGGGAAACTGGAGGACTCAGGGAAAACCCATCCCAGCGCCATGTTGTCCACCACAAATCTCATTTTGCGATCACCTGGATTGAACCCGGGCTCCCTTGGTGAGAGCCAAGCATTCTAACCACTTAGCCATGGTGCAGCTTATTTTTCTATAATAAACTCGGAAATTTGATGATGCACAAATCAAGTGGCTGTGGACCTGGTACAGTTAGGAAGGAAGAATTCCACTCAAACATTTTCCAAAATTGAGGTGAACGCGCTGCGCATTGTTATGTTCCTTTCTCATTCAAATGTCCAGTTTTGTTAACCACTATGCTATTAAAATTATATTCCCCAGGTTTTGTTTTCTTGCCCTTAAAACATATCGCATTCCTAGATTTTCTTATCACATGTGGGAGAAGTAGATGCGTCTGCATCGGTAGTAAAAAGAACTGCTACACAAATGTTATTTTTCTTCCCTCCATGATATAATTCACTCTTTTCAGCTAATGTCTTATGGCAAATGAATTGTAGTGGATGCCAGTCTCATCATAGTTGTAGCTAATAAGTAAAAATCTGAAGCTAATAACAGTGAAGGAGTACATATATTACAATTAGAGATGTGTCGATACCAGTTTTTCTCGATACTCGATACCTAATACTTCGATACTTGATACCATTTTTACTTCTAGTTTCAATACAAAATAGAATGTTGGGGGAACTGTAATGCCAATAAAATTAAATTAATGCACATATTTAATGAGACAAAACTTAAAACCATCAGTATTCTTATTTTTAAACTCTACATTAGACATTTAAAAGCAAACTGTCCACTTCTATAAGTTTTTGTTCAAAAATACTAGCATTTTCACTCTTTCGGGGTCAAGTCTACTTCTGCTGAGCCTTTCAGAGGAAACTGTTGCTGGTGGAATACATCAATATTTAGCAGCTAAATTTTATTTCTGGAAATTTTGAATTTGTTTTCCAGTAATCTAGTGGATAAAAAAGAGGTGACAAATCATCATTGAGATTGCAGTGATTTCTTCTTGGGAACTGGTAACTGGCACTGAATTTGACACATGATCATTTTCTTGCATGTTACTGTTCAGGTACTATATTCCTAGCAATTTATTGGGCTTTGCAATGTTAAACTTGCAGCAATAATATTTTGTGATTTTAAAATAAAATAAAAATTGCAAAATCACTGCCGAGGTATCAAAAAAGTATCAAACAAATTTTCTAAAGTATCATTCAATGTTGATACCATGCAAGTATCAAGGGCCCATCCCTAACAACAATAAAATACAGTAATTTGATAAGGACTTCACTTATCTTTTAAGAAATTGGCAAATTCTTCACAGAATTTATTCAGTGTCAAAAATTTACCAATTTCTTGAAAAGATAAGTGAAGTTTGGGCTTTTCTTTCTAATATGCGACGTAGCGATTTTTTTCTAATGCCTTCACACTTTTTGATGTTTTTATATACTACCATGATTTTTTATATAATTTCTTTACTTTTAGTGCAATTTCGTGTTGTAGGGCATTCTTTTAATGTTATTGTTTGTTTATTTACTTACTGCGTAATGTAGCCATACTGAAGAATTCAGTGCAGCCAAAATCGACAAATGCAAAATTGGACGACGCAGGTTTCATCTTGGGCACTGCAGTTAGACTGTAGGACATATTTGCATCCCTCCTGTTGTTGGGGCATATCGTCATCCGCACTTCATTCATTTCCACGTCGATCATTCCCAAGATCCAGTTGCCCTCTATGACGTGCCCATTATGAAACTTGCGTCGTCCTATTTTGCATTCGTCGATTTGAACGACGTGACCGGTACCGCCGATTTTCCCCCTTGCAGTATACTTGGTGTCATTTGCCGTCATGCACACTTTGCGGCAGTAGCTGAACCAATACAGTCTGTGAGCTCAGACATGTATTTCCTACCGAGCACTCCATTATCGTCGTGTCTTAGGATTGTTTATGTGCAAAGCAATGCAAAAACAAAATTTGACCGGGTGATAACTTAGCCTGCTCAAACCATGTTCCTTTGCACATGGACTGCGTCGCCTATGTCTGGGGCATTTTTGCACAGGTTGGCTACAAGTTTTACATATCTTTCTCATGTTGGCTGCAACGTCAGAACCGTCTATTCGTCTGCTTGCGCATGCGTATACGTGCACCTTTGGACTTAGAAACTATTCTTGCATCGCACAAAAGAAAATTTCTCTTAAGTTACTATATTTTATTGTAATAGTTGTAGATAAAATATTGCATTGTGGCAAGTAATCTACTGTCTTATGAACAAGCTACAATGCAGAGTGGCTTTTCTATGAATAAATAATTTTGATCTAAACAGAGTCAGTTATTGTACAAAGGCAAGTGTAGAACTCCCTTTTATATTATGGAGGTGTCACATGTATCTCAACTAATCTGAGAATGTTAATGAAGAGTGTACATATGAAATATCAAGATTACTTGGAGAAGAAATATCAGTCGGCCAGAGAAGACAAGAGAAAAATACGAGAAGCAAAGAATAAGCAATGAAATAAAATTGGAAGATTGAAACAAAGGTAAAAAGAATCAAGTCACAAATATATGAAGCCACAATTTAAGAAAATTAGCTTTTATGTAGTTGGCAACTACATAAAAGCTAATGGCTACAACCCAAGATCCCACAAAAAGGCAATCTTCAATTGTTTAACACACAGACTGGTCAACATCCCTCTCATAGCAGAAGAATACAAAACAGAATACAACAAAATTATTGAAATAGCACAAAAAAATGACTTTTCCAAATCATTAGTAGAGAAAAAAGAAGCTAATAAAGGAAACCACAATCCTCTCAGCTACAGAAACTAATATGAGTTTCAAAAAAATTCACTTACCATCCATGGGCCTTTGATAAATTCAAAAAAGTCTTCAGAAAACAAAATATTCAACTAGCACCAAAAAAACCTAATTTGCTCAAACATCAAAGATGCCATCCCATCTAAAACAAAATCTGGTATATATCAAATTGAATGTTATGACTGTAGTCAAATTTATATTGGAAAAACCAAAAGAAATTTAGAAACAAGAGCAAAGGAACACTTTAGGAACATAAAATATAAACAATTAGAAAAATCAGCAGTAGCCACGCATTTTTGGGGAAAAAGCCACAACATAAATCCAGAACCAAAACTACTAAAACATACATCAGGAAACAAGAACTGTCCACATGGGAACAAATCTTCATTTCAAAAAATAGGAACAAAGTATTCGATTTCGACATCCCCCAGAAAGATTTGTTCAGCAAGTTCCTCAAACTGCCACCAGAGGGGACCTATGACAAAATATTGCCAGCTACATCACTGGAAGCAGTCGATATCCGGTTGACGATGGAGGCAAAGTCTCTGAAACATGTTTAAAAAAGTAAGTGTTGTTTAGTGTCATTAATCTACTCCCTTTAAATTTAATTTATTACAACACTATTTTCAACACTTCCAAAAAAGGAATTGTAAATATTATCCTATTTCAAAGATAAAGATTTGTAATTTTCTTATACAGTTTAACAAAAGGTCGGTGGAAGGGGTGGATGTTAACAATTTCAAAGTCACTTTAGTGAAATGGGACTTGTATCCTCCCTTTGAAGTATTTACATTTGGAACTTCTTTCATGTCCAACTTATAAACTCATAATCTCATCATGTAAATTGATAGGTAAACAAATAATTGGACAACGTTTGTAGCATAGAGGATTTCAACTTTAATGGCACAATTTTCTATTACAGAGAAACTTATTCATACCCTTTACAACAGTAAATGATAGCTGACATATACACAGTAAATTAAGAAAATCACACACTAAAGAAAGTAAAGGTGTTGTAATGAAAACACAAAACAGTTGAAGCATTGTAGGATTATATGAAAATCTAATGAAAATCCAGATAATATCCAGTATTATCTCTTTTTATTATGTTTTGTCTGTGAATTTGATGAAATTCTGAGGCAGAATGGAGGAAATCATTCACACAATGCCCAATATCTCCTTCCAGTTTGAAAGTAGTATCGGTGTTCACCTCCTTGTTTCATGTAAAGACTACAAAATGTGCTAGTGAAAAACCGCTCTGTGCTGCCAAAGTACATCAAGCTGTTTATGAAGTCAAACACATGCAGTCTGAGGTTGAGTTCTGCACTTCCCCTTTTGAGACAAGGGCTTGCTGAATAAATGTCAATCATTTAAATTGAGTGATGGTAAAGTCTGAGTGAATCTAAGGCCCATTATATAAATAACCTCTATTAAATTTGGTGAAGAATTTTTCAGTATTGTTTATTTTTGGTACTTTTGCATTAAAATTATGAATTGTCAAAGTAATTTATATTTTGTATTCAAATATGTTTTCCTCAGTATTTTCATTTAAAAATATATTTCAGAATGATGTATTTTACACAACCCTGCCTCTGGTTATCTGGTGTTATGTTCACACCTCATTAGTTTGCATACTGTCTAAACTGAAGGTTGAATTTTGATATATGATCCTTACTCTATGTACAGTAGAACCTCTTTTTATCTGGATCATCTGAGACCAAGGCTGATCTGAGTTAACAAAAATCCGGGTTATCCAGAGAATGACAGAAAAATGATAAAAACACATGCACATTGAAATAGTTTTAATGAACTAATCAGTATTAAGGCAGCGCCATGGCTCAGTGGTTAGATTGCTTGGCTCTTACCTAGGTGGCTCGGGTTCAATCCCAGGCGACCGCAAAGTGGGATTTGTGGTGGACAACATGGCACTGGGGTGGGTTTCCTCCAGGTCATCTGGTTTCCCCCACCATCATTCCACCAATTACTCCATCAATCATTCATTTCAGGCATTGGGCCAACCCCTCAACCCTGATTTCATCTCAGGTGAGATGCTTCGGCTCCCTCGCTCTAAGGGAACCCAAGCGCGTCTTAACGTCAACATTGACGAGAAGGGAGAAAAAAAAATCAGTATTAAAACAAGCTTAAATATTAAAAGCAGAAGCATTATTAACAGTGAAGTATTCTTCATTTTTGAGTTTGATTTATGGGTCACTATGTTTACACTCAACTTCACTTACTATGTTGTGTTGTGTTGTTGTGTTTTCAAGATCATTCGATCTCATCCTCAGCTGTTTGGTGACTAAATCAACATTCTTCTTTCTCCACTACTCCAACATAGTAAGTGAAGTTGAGTGTAAACATAGTGACTCATAAATCAAACTCAAAAATTAAAACAAGCACTGAGCTTATGCTGTCTCAGTTCAGTATATCACTTACGAGCAGCATTATCTCATCCATTTAAAATTAGAAGTTCATTTGTCTATGTTCCGGCTTGACTCTTGAAATAAAGCATCAATTTCTCTATGTTTGCTACTGCTTGGCATGGGTCATAACCACAGCTAGTTCAACACTGTCTAAATCTGAATACTCTTCATTTTCAGTAGCACTGCATGATGCAATAATGCCTTCCTCTCTAATCAGTTTATAACCTCTGTCATTGTCGATTTGCAACCAGTTGTCAATATCTTCATCAACATTAGAAGAGCCATCAATATTTTTAAAAATGTCTATAAAATCTTCTTCCACATTTCTTTTTTTCTTCTTCAATCTTGTTTTCTGGCAAGTCACACACCAGGCCACAACTTTTTCTATGATTTTATCAAGGTTTCTCTTCCAACCTGGTCCCAAGCAGTGAACTCACCCACTGGCAAGAGAATTTGAGTAATGTACCAACAGAGAATAGCAATTTATCATGTCTAAAACAAAAAAAAAAATGTTCGTTCATTATGCTAAACAACTTTTTTGTTCCCCAAAACTGGTCTGGATTATGCGGACGTCCGGGTTAAAGAGGTCCAGATTAACCAGGTTTTACTGTACTTTACTGCCTGACATATTTTCCTATTGAATATTGGTCTTGTAATAAATATTGTTTAAGGATGTGTGTTGGTCATCTAATAGAAGTAAAGGAGGCTGTTCAAAAGTGTGCTAAAATGGAAGTTTGATTAGGGTAAAGTCAGGAAAGCTAGAATGACAATTTTCCTGGGAACCCTGCTTTAGTAATTCCTACATTGAGGAGTGATATGCACACATGAAGGCTTGTTCACAATAATCCAAGAATGGTAACCAAAATGCGGACAAAAACAGAATACATATTGATGGTCATATTAATCACAAAGTGGAAAATTGATTTTGTGCATTGGGATTACTTTGTTTTTAATTAACCAACTATATTTTATTCATATGCAGGTTAGCCAGTACAAATTTGTTAGAGGTAACATTAAATGTAGATACGGTACTGTTTTGTAACTCCTCTATCTGTATTAAACTTTCATTACTTTGTTAATGACATACATTAAACTTGTTTGTTCTTCTTTGCAGTTTTTGAGTCATTGACCAGTTTCGAGTTGCATATAAACAAACCACAAATTATAAACAAACCACAAATAGCACAAAAGTGAATCGAGAAGATATTAACACACTGTTTCACTCACACTTCTTCTCGATTCACTTTTGTGCTAAGTTATGCTTCACTGTCTCTACGCTTCTTTCAATTTTATACTTTGAAACCACAAATACTTTTTCACTAAGAGAAACAATGCTAAGGATTTGCAGATATGAGGTTAGGATGTACATATGCCAGAATTTCTTTCAGATTAGTCTCCAGTTTGTGATTAGACAGAACTCTAAAGCTGGCTCTAGTCACTACTGTCTAGAATAAACTCTGTAGTGAAGAGTCTAATATGCACAATGTAGATCTAACATGCTATGGCTGGGATTGAGAATGAGAAACTTAAAGCTTGGCCAAGTCTCTTTCCTATTCCCTGGACCCAGGAAAACTTCCTGTCAGTTGTAAATGCTCACATTACAGTACATATGCTTTAACTTTGTTCTTCATGTTACCCTTCTCAGTTATTGTGAGCCAGCCTTAAATCTAATGTACTATCCTCAGGAATGGGAATGAGAAAGTTAATATTTGATGAAGTCTTCTTTCTCATTCATGAGACACAGCAAAACTTCCCATTAATTGTGAATGCCCATTTTTTAATATGTATATGTGTTCTAACTTTGTCAATATTGTTCTGCTTTCTTTCTTGGTTATTGTGAACCAGCCTTTATTCATAACTAAGAGATGGCAAAAGTATATCAATATTTCATAATAGAAGACCTTTTATTAGTTAAAAAGAGTGAAAACAGTCATTAGCAAGATTATAAAGGAAACAAATGTTAGGTTACAGAACATTGCAGACAAAAACATTTATTATTTTCAAAATCCATTGGAATTTGTAGATCTTCAAATTTTGTGTCAGTGCATATTTAAATGTTAGTTATATTACTGGAATTGGGTCAGCTAGCATCCCATTATCTTGAAGTTTAGCAAAGTGCACAACACTTCCACTGATCAGTGAATTAAAGTAATACCCATAAAAAATGCCTCGGTAGCATAGATGGTAGCATGTCTGCCTCACATTCAAGAGGTCCTAAGTTTGAATCTTGGTCAGTGCAAGTTACTTGGATAAGGTTTCATTCCAGGGTTTTCCCTTATGCAGAAAGATGAATTTTGAGTAACTCTAAGCTCTATGGACCCTGGGCTCATTTGAGCATCATTTCAAATGTTTCATTCATCATCCGATATGACTTAACGTTGGAGGACATAAACTTTAAAAAAAATTTAAAAACTCCTATAAAATATGTTATCTTCCTGGAGCTCTAGGAGCTAAATATGTAAACCTTCAATCTTACTGTATTGACATTACTACAAGAGCTACTGTTTCGATTAGGGCTGTAACCTTCAAATCATGAGAAGTTATTGTTATATCAAAGGTGTGAAATACGAGTTTAGTGTTAAGCTGGTATCTACAGCTGGCAATGGCAAAATGCCATTAGCAATATTTTGAAATCATGTGTTTAAGATTATGTGCTTTTATCATTTGCCCTAAGCATATTTAGAAGCAAACAAATATTTAATGCTTAGTGCTTGCTCTACTTAGTTGCAATTTTATTTGTTGATGGGAGACTTATTTGCTTCGCATTAGAGTTTACACATGTAGGGCTTATTGTGCTAGGATTGGTTGTCTTTGCAACTCTCCTTATGTTGCAGACGGCAATATATTTTAGTTGCTCATGCATTTAGTGGACTGAAGATGGCACATTCAGCTACAAGCCAGCTTGTGATTTGCTCGTCAGCATGCTTCCGCCTGTGACTGCTGCTAGTACAATGGCATCATGTATGTATGTGTAATAAATATGATGTATTCATTTATAAATTGCTGTATTGCAAACACATTAGCGATAAGGACTTTCGAAACATCACTACATTTTCAATTTAGAATGACATGTTTTAACAGCAATTATGTCATTTTCAAGCCTGTACTTTTACCGAGTTCTGGAAAGCATGCTAAAACAAAGTTCTAATGGTAACTGACTAAGAACATTATTTTGAGAGATTGTCCATTTCATTTTACCTTAAATCTTAGTTATTTTCCCTAGTTGGCAGTTATTTGCCACTCAAAGTGCATTTCAGAAGTTCATAGCTGATTTTATCTTGGAAAGACAACGCTTTAACTTGGAAAAACATTTTCATTTTGAAGTATTGATATAAAATTAAGATGATAGAGGAAAGAAGGGTACAGTTGTTTATCACGTTTATAATGTTACGTCCTCTTCCATCCATCTTCACAATCTGGTGCCAATTGTCTGGGAATAGGAATGAAAATGGAAACCAGGATGAAGAAAATTTGTTTTCAAATATTACCATTCAAAACCACAAAAGCTTTCTAGATTCTGGGAACAGGAAACTTTGTGAAATTCCTTTCCCATTCCTGGCCACAGCATAATCTATTCATATTATACAGAAGTGTCTTTACTTTGGAAGTTACTAGGAAGCTATGATAAAAAGCAGTTACTGAATCTATCTCTGGTTGAAAGCTGTGAAGTTTCAGCTTGGAGAAACAAGGAAACTGTCAGATACATATACTTCCATTCTCCAGGCTGCGCCGTGACTCAGTGGTTAGACCTCTTTAGTCTCACCAAGGCGGCCTGGGTTCGATCCCAGGCAACCGCAAAGTGAGATTTGTTGTGGACAACATGGCGCTGGGTCGGGTTTTCTCCGGGATCTCCGGTTTCCCCCGCCATCTCATTCCACCGGCGCTCCATCTTCATCTCATGTATCATCAGTGTCATCGCCTACGATGCCGTATGTAGTAAAAGCGGGCGTTAAACACTACACATTTCATTTATTTCCATTCTCCATTTCTTTTAATGTAGTAAATGCAGCTTTCTTGCCTTTTAAAAAAACTTCCATATTGCATATTGAAATGAGGAATGTTGGCTGAATTGAGGCCCCCCCCCCCCAAAAAAAGTCTTGCTCAGTTAAAAGTAAATAACATTTCAATGCACAAAATTGCTTTTCCTGTGTTTATAGATATTCTAATAGATATGCATTGCTGTTTCCTTTCTCAGTTTTTTGTGGTTGCATAACTATTAAATGCTCCTCTTTTGCCATTAATTCTGGTTCCTGTTCCATATTTGTTCCCTATCAGCAAAAAACTCATAAATTCATTGTTATTCAATTAAGCATACAACTGCTGCTACTTGTTCTAGTTTTCAATTGATTGTGAATCACCTTTCTGCTCTATTCGCATTCTGGTTAGCACTTACGTTATGGGCATATGTGCACCATGTTTTACTTCTGAGTATCTACCAATGGAAAAGCCTTTGTAATTCATTTAGCTGCCATTATTACTTTGTGGTAAGCACTTTTTATAACTCGTTAAGAATTAACACTTGAAAATGAGAACATGGCTGTCAAAAATGTCATGTTATGTTTAAAATAATTATGATTTTTCAACAGAGCTTTCTCATTTAATGTGTTTGAATTCATTTTTATTTGTAATACTTCAATGATAAATACATGTTTAGTTATGTAGAATGATTCAAGTTAACTGTCAATATTTTCTGATAGTTGTGTGTATATAGCTACTTTTCTAAATGTACACGTTCTTCAGAAAGCTGTGATGCTGAAAGTAACCGTTTTCCTGTAGGTACTTTCATACCTGTAACTGATGTTCTGAGTGCTCCAGTACCTCAGATAAATTTTCATTTGAACAACAATATTCCTGTCCAAGTCAATTATTCTCAGTAGATATCCAACTTTTCATTTCTTAAAATGAAACTTTGGTGGGGCTGAGAAATGTGTGATAGATAACAGGTTACACCATTTTCTTGAAAATAATCCTGAATCAATGCAGTGCCACTCAGCTGCTGAAGAAAATTACCAAAAAATGTAATGCTGTTCAAGTCTGCTCTGATCCATTATGAGTTTTGCATAATTCTACTTATTAAATCAATTAAGTGTGACATTACATGCAAATAAAAACATCACAACTTACTGGTGATGTAAGTTTTAACTGGTTTATTTTTGTACTGGCATTTACCATTTAAGATTCATCTAATCAAAAGCTCCAATATGCTAGAAAGTAGAAATAATGTTAAAAGTAAACTACAGAAAGGTTAAGAGACCAGTTTATCATTTTATGAAAATTCTAAAAAATAAAAAATTACCCACTTAGTTTGACTGCTGAAAACCTAAAAGAGCATGATAAACAATGAAGGGAATTTACGACAAAGTATACTCCAAATTAAAATAAAGAGAATTGTAAATCAAAACACATACACATATTCAGAAAAAAAATATTATCTACAACATCTTTTTAAAATGTACCAATAAATATACTGGAAGACTCAAGGCTGTATTTGAGACATTTTGAACTTAAATATAGAAATCTTGAATGCACAAGGTTTTTCACTGCTTGTAAATAAAGATAAATTTTGCCAGCTGAATGTTACCATATTCACTCCCAACCCCTGTAGCTCAAGTCAACCACTCCCCTGCATTTTAAGGGGGGACGTACGAGAAAATGTTCAAAAAATCTAATTTTTTTTTATTGTTTTGTAAAATTGTATATAGTGTTAGCTATCAAACACCAAAATATTATGACTGTACGTGGTCTGTATGTACCTTTAAAAAATTATATGCCCTAGTGTTGCATAGTAGCAACACATAGTCTTCCATCAGCTGTCTTGGAATCTATAAAGCCCACCTACCAATTCTTAGCACACCCAGACTTGCTAAAAAAATGTCTCTATGAAGAGACACAAAACCCAAATGAAAGCCTCAACAGTTTGATATGCAAAAGGTGTCCCAAAACATCATTTGTGTCCTCCATAGTGGTGAAAATTGCTACATTTGATGCTGCAATAGTGTTTAATGATGGGAATGTTGGCAGAAAGAAAGTATGCATCATTTAGGGTATCAACCTGGTGTGTTTATGGAAATAATTTTGCAGAGTATCGACAACATTCACATCGCTGGTGCAGAAAGAGCTATGAAATTAATGCAGAAAGAAGCAAGACAGAAGAGGAATTTAAAAAGAAAGGCTGAAGAAGACCAGAATGAGGATACAGACTATGGATATGGGAAGTTCTGACTTAAAATTAAAAGGCAAACTGAATAATACTGATTGTATTTTTAATTGCCTTTCCCCGTAACTTGCATTTTCTACAACTTTAACCCATTTTTCTCTCAAACTACTTTATCTACTGTGATGCAATTCAGCACACAGCTTTCTTATGTCACAATGAACATTTTGTTGGTTATAGAATTTATGCTTAAGCTCCAGATGGAATGTGATGATACAAAATATGAAATTATTTTAATTTTTAAAGGATGCATATGATTAACTTTTTTTTTTTTTTTTAATTCTATACAGCTTCTAAATCCAACAAATTCATTTTAGTGTGTTTTAAAATAACATGACAAATTTCAGAGAGATAGCATATGTGAATTTTGAAAAAAATGGGCTTAAGTTTGTAAATGTCTCTGCATATAGAAAAAAATATGTAGCATTAGTTATAAACAATGGAAAATTATGAAAAAAAAAATTGTGCATATTAACTGTATTATCTTAAATGAGTATAAAAAGTTTCACTTCTCTAGCTTGAAAAATTTGGATGTTATGGCTATTTATGTAAGACCCTGAATATTTACATACGTCCCCCCTTAAATTAAATTACTGCTAAACATCTGTAAAAATCTAAAATTATGTACAGGATGTGTTTACAGAATCCTAATATACCTGAGTATGTGACATCGCTATTATGGCATCCTGGATGTAGGTGAACACTGCATATTTTACAGTACCATCTTAGTGCACTACTTTATTGTTTTTCAGGTACATACTGCACTTTGTTATAAGAGATTTGCCACTTTTTATGGCTGGGAATTTTAACAGTTTGTTCCTAGTGTGTTACTTGCAATGTCTTGGGACTGTAGGATGAGGAAGCTGTAATATTACAACATGCAGTGTATCAAATAGGACTTGAGAATGTGTAGATAGTTTTTGGCCTTGAATAAAATCTCTGGAGTTTGAGACTACCTGAATGTTGGGAATGTAATTTTTTTGCAAGTGTTTGATTTCTGTTATAAATGGACAGAATAGATGAGGTTACACTATAAGAGATAGGAAAAATAACTTTTTGACCACTTCATTAATACATGCCAGTTTTGTCTCTTTACTATCAGTTGAAAAACTATTGAAAATAAATTTGTCATCTTTCTTATATAAAATTTCAGTTTTTTTGTCAATAGACTAACCTCGTGATTGTAAGTATAGAATAGAAACTATACTAATTCATCTTTCTTCTTCATGCTACATTTGTACTACATTTGGGACTTTCATAGTTTACTTGTCCATTTATCTTTGACCTTTCCTGGAAGTAAGCCTTATTTTAATTTTCTCTTCTTTTGGATTCGCCAATATCTTTGCTTATACATCTTAAGATACAAAATACCATTTTTTGATCCATATATCATCTCTCAATCTTTTGATCATTTTACACTCAATTATAAACTGTGATAATTATCTCCATATTTTCATACAGAATACATCTCACTTTTCTACTGCTTCTTAGTCTTAAAACAAGTACCCTTCGGTGCATCAATGTAAAACCTATCCTTACAAATGGGTCACACATGTCTACATATTTCTCCTGCAACGTTTCTACAAAACTATAAAGAACTTTCATCCTTAAGACTAACCCATATCTCGTGTTTCTCTATATCTTCCAACCTTAATCTCACATCTTTCCAAAATATCCTGCTATTTTCTCTTAAAAACCAAGTACCTCTCATACCAATTTCTTCTAGCACATTTCCCACCTCCCCAAACCAATTTCCTATTACATCTCTTTGAAACTTTATACATTCTTTTAACAAACCATTATCTTCTGTAGTTATGTACTGTTAAATTTTCTGCATTCTCTTCCATTATTATGCCTTTTCTCCTTACCCTCTCTTATTCTCACAGTCAGTGCTACTATCCTTGGTGAACTATTGAGTAAACCTACAACTTATCTAGAAAAGATGTGTTCATCCACTGCTCTGACACTTCCCAAATTTATATTTCATATAACATTTTTTTCTTAACTACTTCTTCATCCAGTCCTTTTAACCCTCCCATTGTCAATGAAGGGATTTTATATAAACAGATTCTAACAGTTTTCACGACTTACCTTTCATTTGTGCATGTTTGAGAATATCATCCACAAGTGGTCAAATTTTTTGCTGTACTGTGATAAATATCTTTCTTTTTAAATACAAAAATTGTGTCCTTTTTTAACTCCATTACCTTTGATTATTTTTATGTCTAACCTTCTGTCCCATTCTATATGAAATCTTAGAATTTTCGTAATAGCATGTTGCAGCCCCATCATAGTTAATGCACCTACTACAAAATCAAGCAATAACCGTGTTATCCTTTTCTTCCCAATAACTGGACATTATTCATTACTCTTCATTATTCCATCTACAATAGCATCTATAAACAAATTGAATAACATTGGATTCTTTCATAACACTATTTGAAGTCAATTTTCACACTAAGTCACTTAAATTTTAATTTTTTGAGGAAGTAGTTTTGGAAGCTGTTAAAAATTAAAAAGTAAGTGATGTAGCGTGAAAAAAAGGTTACAGTTAGTGTTATGAATTAATTTGGACATCACTGTTATTACTAAATACCTCCAAAATCACATATTGGATTCTATTTACATCCTTGTATTAGAGTTATATTTTGATCTGCATAATGTATAATTTTGTTTCATATCTAACACAAAATTTATTTTCTTCATATAACTTCTATATCCCTTCGGTAAACAATAATTTTTCCTTATTTCTCAGTTTGTATACCAGGTCATCCCTATTTATAGTTTCAAAAGCCTTCTCTAAGATTATATATATATATATATTACTGTTTGTGAAAATTGCAACACCAAGAAGGAAACGCACTGAATTCAATGAATTTAATATCTCAGGTTAGGTATATGACAAGTAGCAAATGATTAACTTTTCAAATCTGTACATGACCTATGAGCCTTAATACTCAGTATTTCGTGTGGCCTCCATGTGCTGCAATTAGAGCAGCTATATGCCATGGCATTGCATTAAAAAGGTTCTGAATACGTTCTGAGGGATTTCTCTCCATGCAGTTTGTATTCAAGCCCAGAACTCCATAACATATATGACAAGTAGCAGATGATTAACTTTTCAAATCTGTACATGACCTTTTAGCCTTAATATTCAGTATTTTGTGTGGCCTCCATGTGCTGCAATTAGAGCTGCTATATGCCATGGCATTGCATTAAAAAGGTTCTAAATACGTTCTGAGGGATTTCTCTCCATGCAGTTTGTGTTCAAACCCAGAACTCCATAACACTAGTTATTGGGGGACCATGATGCACCAGGTGCCAACCAACCATATCCTAGACATGTTCAATGGGCGACATGTCAGGCAACCATGCAGATCAGGGAAGCAATGGTACCCGATGCTCATTGAAGAAGGCTTATACATTCCTCACAATATGTGGCTGGACATTGTCCGGTTGAAATATGGCCTGAGGAGATGCCTGAAACAGGGGGAGTACCTCAGGCTCTACAACCATCGTTAGATACTGGTTTTTGTTCAAAGTTCCCTCAATTCATAGGAGACGAGATCAGTTGTGGTAACCAGTGGCGCCCCAAACCATCAGACCTGGTGTTTGTCCACTATGCTGCTCAACAATGCAGCCCTCCAGGTTGTGCTCACCATGGTACCATCGAACACGTATGCAGCCATCACTGTAGGACACGTTGAAGCGGGACTCATCCGAAAAGACTATATTTTGCCACTCAACACCCGAGTGATGGTATTCACGTGCCCATTGCAGTCAGAGGAGTTTGTGGTTTCTGGACAATGGAAGCCAATGTAATAGCACGCGTGCAACCAGTCCAACTTGCAGCAGCTGGCACCGAACCAATGATTCAGACAAGTTCACACCTGTTGGAGTGTTCCAATGTCGAGCCAACACTGAATGAAACTGTATGGTCCGTTATGGCCATACAGACAAGATGATGGTCATCCCGTGCTGTGGTCATTTTTCGTGGTCCACTTCCCGACCTTCGCTGCATACGACCTTCATCTATCACTGCTTCCACACACGCATCACTGTCACAGCAGCATGGTCTCTACGAGCCGAAATGTCACAGTATGACCAACCCGCTTCCCGGAGAGTGATCATTCTGCTCCGTTCAAACTCGGTTTTATGCCAATATGGCTCCCTTTGATGTCAGCAAGGCATACTGGCACTCACTTTTTTGTTTCCACCATGTTTGACAGCTCTGCACTGAGTACACTGGGCATAACACTAATCTTATCAGACTGACATGCAAGGGCTCTGTTCGGCCTACATGTACCCCATCTTTTTGCAAACCTAATCACTTATTGCTTGCACACTCTTCTACACTTCCATCAAGTTTGGAGTTATTCAGATAATTCATTCTTGGTGTTGCAGTTTTCACAAACAGCATTATATATATATATATACCACACTAGAGTTCCATGTGAGCAGCATACAACAGCAGTGCATGCAACATTTTTAATCCTTTGCTGGAAAAACACTTCGAAAAAATTTACTAATTAAGATTTCTTATGCATGGGTTGAGCAAGCTTAAGCTTAATCTTCTAGTATATTCTTAAAGCTTTTGCTTTAACTTAGACAAATCTTCAAGGCAGAGCATGAATTTTATGCATATGATCCAATGACTTAAAAGAATATTAACTTCAGTAGTGTGGTTAGTAAAGTTCCTTGGAAGTAATGCCTTGTCAGAGTAATTCAGAGGAAGACAGCTTGACAGTTGTGATGTATTTCAGCCGGGAGTAAGGCCTGCAGTGCGTGTGACGTCAGGCAAGAGCCATGTAGTACCAAGTTGCCTATATAAATGGCGCTGTGAGTACAGAATCTGAGGGTTCAGTCAGGTGTAGCACACTTGATGAAACAATGTAGCTTTCATACCAAATGGAACTGTTAAATTTACAGTGTGGTGATTTATTGAAAGACAAATATACACACAAGAAAGACTTGGCTGATTTTTACAAGAATGTCCTGCAAACCAGATTTTCGAGGTTGTATTCACTTGCTGCAAGGACATTGTATATGTTTATCTTGACATATGTGTGCGAACAATTTTTTTGTTTGTTATGAAATTAGCTAATTCCAAACCTTGTCGTATCACAATCTAACATACAGCCTTCGATTACAAATTTCCCAGACATTATGTCCTGATATTGATAAACTAGTTAAAGAAAAACGAAACAGAAAGTTTTGGGAAATGTCCACGTAATTTTGTTCTGAATAGGTCTCCTCTGATTTGCAGAGAAAATTACTTTGTTTTATTTTATTTACTTTACAACATGCCTGACCTTCAGACAGACTATGAGTTGAAGTTTTATATATTCTCTCATAGCACAGAGCCAAAATGTAATTGTTTATAAACTGTCACCAATTGTGTAATTAAAGCAGTCAGCATTAATATTACAACACCCAAGATGTAAGTTGTACATATTATTAATACCCAATACGTTTCCTGTCTTTCCTACGCTGTCGGAACCCCAACACATCAAACTGTTTCTTTCCTCTTGGGCAGCAGAAATAAATGCGGTGACGTCACACGCTAACCTGCCTTTCGTTCAGGGGTATATTTGGCTGTTAGAGCTGACGTCACACCGCCACTACCTGTCTTCCCCTGGAGTAATTATTGAAAATATTTTAGAAAGATGGAAAACCTCGCTATGTTCAATGGATTGAAACTTCTTTGTGGGATCTTGAAGCACAGAGAGGAGTGAGGGAATCCTTTCACTATTACAGACAACAGAAAAGAAATAACATAATCAAAATATTAATTCAGTGGGAGACAATTACTGAGTGGCAAATAGTTACTTTACAGAAATCTCATATAATATTTGCCATAGGACATGTTTAATTTGTTTACTTTGCTCTATTGTATTCTGTAATATCTGCATTCAAGTTGAAAATATGTGAGTGAGTGTTTGAATGTCGAAGAAAAGTGACCATATGGAAAAACTGAGCTATACTTTGAACTCTGCATTCAGGAACCTCTAAATATAGCACAAATTAAATAAAATCTTTTTGATCCTTAGTTTTACAGGTCTTTGTAATCAAATGAAAACACTGAAAATGACAAAGTTTTACTACAGGAAGTTAATTGCAAGTTAAGTAATGGACTTGACAAATAACTGGAGAATGTGGAGAAACTAAACTTTGAGACAGTTATATTTTTATAAGTTTGTGTTAAATATAATTTTTTGAGGCTAAGGATGTTTGGGACAAAAGTTTTTTAAGAGAAAAGCAATGAAATTGGCTTTAGAAATTCTGACGAGTCATTCAATCAAATGTGCCAAGGGAGGGAGTGACTCCAACTTTTGCATGAGGAGTTCATGTTTATTGGGGAACTACGGGGAAGGGTAGTGGTGAGGGCTGATGATTACTGATCTGTAACTCTGATTCCAAAATTTTCTTTAGTTATCTGCAGAACTATTCTACCCTACAGTGACTACGTGAGCAAAGTTTAGTTATCTAAGGTACCAGCTTACACTGTAGCAGACATGTAGACATGTCAGTAAATGATAAAAGTGTCAGTTACCTGAAATGCAAAGAAGATATGACATCTTATGTTCTGCTGTACTTTTTTTTTTTTTAAGATTAAAATTAAAGACCACAGAATTAAATATCACAATTCCTGCTAGCATGTGTAAGAAAGTGATGTCTCAAAACCCCAACTTTAAATAGAGCCAGAGCATGCTGAGTAGTGCTTCTTTCAGAATTTACTTAATGTAAGTATAATTTGCACATTACACACACATGTTAGTCTCTTTGTAAATATTTAGTAAATGTTTCCTTTAAATCACATCACATACTTCCCTGCTCATACATACATCTAGGTAGTGACTTGTCAGGCTTTTAAAGTTATTCCATCATGCCTCTTAAGCAAGTTTTGTCCCAAACAGTTTGTCTTGTAACATATTTATTCATACTGAACATTATTTTAAGAGCTAGAGCAATATTCTATATTACTGAAAACCATTCCTGCTCATTGTTTGGTTGCTTGTTAAGCCAGTAAGTGTTAAGGAAATGGCAGCTGAACAGAGAAACATTTGAATCATTTGGAGCTAAAAGGAATTAATTTGTTTGTAATACACGTTTGAAGGAAAAAAATGATTTCACTGACATTATTTTGCCTCTGGTAGAAATGCTTTATTTCTGATAAAAAGTAATATTAATATTAATATTAATATTTTACATGTAATTGATTTCATGTAATGACTTGCAGCTCCAAATACAAAAATGAATGATTCAGCCATGATTTTGTGTTCTTATAATTTTGTATTTTGACTTTGTAGATAGCATGCTAGAACATCCTAATGAACTTAACCAGCAAGTTCAATTTGAGCCACATATTATGCCTTTCTGTTGCTAAAATGCGTATTTAGAGGTATTTTTCTACCCTTCTTGAAATTTTTGATGACATGCTTCACTTATAGGAACCTTTCTTCTCTGAAATGCAGAAAGTTATATATGTTTAAAACAAAAAAGTTAAAATTTACACAAAGCTTGATAAATCGGTCCTGTTATCTTTAATTCACTTCTGTTAGAAACTATTATGTGTTTCAAGTGGGAAGGTGTTTGTCCTTCAGTGCTACTAGGTGAGCAACCAATCGGGGCCCTGCAGTGTTGTCGTATTGCATTCCCACTAAGTGGTGTGTGAGGAGCGCCAGCCTAATCAATCTGTATGAAATACTATTCGCGCTAAGACAAAAATTAAGACTTTGCTGAAACTGATCCATGTGGATGGTAGAGAGTAATGTATCTAACATAACCATGAAAACCCCATATTTTCAGCTCAAATAGTTTTTCTAATACAAATAAATAAACCACAATTACCTGTATTATAACAATAAATCGCGACATAAGCACTGTATGAATTTGGCATGTATGCATGTATGTATATTTGTAGTTACTCAGAACTGAAACATAAATGTTTGACATAATGTGATAAAAGAATTACTTTGAATAATCCAATTCGAGCGAAAGGAAACAATAAATTTCCTGCTGCCCTGGCAGAACGTGTCTGGTCACATTATCTCTGTTTACTCTAGAGAGCTGAAAGTGGCAGGTGTGCATGTATGTAAATATACTTTTAATTACTCAGAACTGATATTTAAATTACTGACATGACGTGATAAAAGAATTACTGTGAATAAGTCAACGTATTAAATTTGAGAAAGAGCAAACACTTCATTTTCTGTTAGCCTGTGGAATGCTATATGCTTATGTTTATGAATGAATGCTGGATAAGAAGTGTTTATTTACTCTGGAGAGTTCAGATCAATATCATTCAGTTGTTCTTTACACAACAGTAGAGTAAGAGTTAAATAGAGCAATGGCTTCTTGCAGTGAATTTAGTGGCGAGTCAAAAAGGCAGGTATTGCAAAGTCAGGATCAAAGTATTATTTTTAAGGTGTGCATGTTCTTCAAAAGTTTTTCGGAAACAGAAACTAAAAATGAGTTATTGCAAAGAGTACTTCCGTTTAATAATGCGGAAAAAGTGTATCAGCTGGATCAACCCGCAATTGAAATGGGACACGAGGTAATACGCCTCCTACCTTACCACTGCCAATATAATCCAATTGAGTTGGTGTGAGTTCAAATAAAAAGGGGGATTGCAAACAGAAATAATACTCTTAAACTGACGAATGTTAAACAAATTGTTCACAAAGAAATTGACAAGGTAACACAACAGGACTGGGAACACTGCATGAGGCGTGCAGAAAACCTTCAAGAAGACAATTTTAAGAAAGAAATAGCACGTGACGAGATTTTGGAACCTATAATCATAAATTTGCAAGACTCAGACGATGCAGACAATGACAAATTGTCTCTTAACGGAAATGACATTGACAGTGATATGGATGAGCCACTGGCAGTTCCATTGGATTAGAAAAACAGGTAATTCATAAACTATAATTATAGTATTTTAAAATATACATAACTTGTGAAAATGCTTTTTCCAGTTTTGATTTTGGCAACTGCATCATTGTAAAAGTTTGTAAAATATAATTTGCTTACCCTTACATATGCGCCAAGCAGACCTGCATGTTGTATGAGTGTGCGAGAGAGAGGGGGAAATATAAAAGGAGTGGGTAACAAGCTGGCAATGCTGAGTGTGATACGGCATCTGATTAGCTGGACTCCAGAACTCTTCCCATTTGAAGCACATAAGACAACATGTAGAAAAATTTAACTTTAGGAATCCAGCCTCGTAATTATATGTATATATCAAACTTTTCAATCTTTATTTTATTTGTACTCTACAGTATTTCCACTGTTAATAAGTATATATTTTATTAAGCATAAAAATACTGTAGAATATAAATAAAATGAAAATTGAGAAATTTAAGACTTTTCGCTCATTCAGAGTGAACCTAATTCCTTCCAACATTTGATTCATATCATAACCATAAAAAATATCAATGTTGTGAAATTAGATCCCCTTTGAAAAAGTAGCATGAAGATCCTTTTTCATTCTTATTTTTCTGTTGTATAAAAATTTCATAAGGAAATTAGTTCTTTGTTTTGTAATGTTCTTTCAGAATTACTTTCAAAATGGCATACTGAAACTTTTGGTCTTTATTTTGCCATTTGTTATCAATAAAACTATCTTCAGAAGCTTTTCAGGTTTGATGTTACTTTCTTGGTCTCTTTCAAATTGGTCTCTTGGTCTCTTTCATTGTAATATAATTTATAATTTTGACTTTTTTTTTTTCTGAATGCATTTTAAGTTAAACTGTTGGTGCTTACAATTTAATTCATGTAATTTTTCACTACATATTCAGCACAGCAATATTGTTTTTTAGTTAGCTGTTATCATAAGATTAAATGTTGTATTTTCTTTTACAGCCAACATTAGGAGTGGCAGCTTGTGATTCAGCGATGCTCTACACCATCCTTTGTCCAGTGGGAGCATACTTTGCAGGGAAGGGTGAGAAGCCAGTATCATTGCTAGCAGATCCAAGATATACCCGTGCTTGGCCTGGTGGTTGTGGCGATAAAAAGATGGGCTCCAACTATGCCCCAACTATTCATGTCCAGGTGCTGATTTATACAAACATGTTTGTATACAAGGAAATTAATTGTTCTTCCACACTAGCCATGTGTAGGTGATGATTTAGATGGATAGTCAGATTGAAAAGATCAATGCCATTGCCGGGATTTGAACCATGGATCTCCTGGTCACCGTCCATTGAGCTACTATGCCAACATTCCAGCATGACATTAAATTCTCCATTTGACTCGCATTTCCTTGGTAAACCACTAGGGGCTCTCATATGCAAAAAGATACCTTTTTTTTTGTAGCAACTTGCTATACTTTAAGGACTTAAGTCTTAGATATCATAGTTACCACTATTAAGTAAATTGATTTGTATGACATTAAGTTCTCCAACTGACTCATATTTTCCCAGTAAACTTAATAGTGGTAACTATAAAGCCTGGGACTTAAGTACTTAGTTATTAAGTCGCCACAAAAGGGGTGTATCTCATTGTATATGAGAGCCCCCCTAGTGGTTTACTAGGAAACATACACGTCAGTTGGAGAATTTAGTGTCATGATGGCATGTTGGCCATGGTAGCTCAATGGGTAAGAGTGATTGGACAGACCGGGAGATCTGTGGTTCAAATCCCGGCCATGGCATTGAATTTTTCAGCCTGACTCTTATCTATCCTCTTAAATTGTTTGCAAGATCACTGAGAAAGCCATTATCAAAACACTCTTAAACCATCAAGGACGTACTCCATGCTTTTAACACTTGCCTTGATAAACTTGGAAATCATATGCTCCCCTGCACAGTGACAAACAAATGTTGGATGCTTCCGTTGTACATAATTAATAATTGCAAAACATAAATACTTGCTTAACCTTGATTGCTCCAAGAACAGAAATTTTGGAAAAAGAGTTTAATTCATGCCGTTCTAGATAGTGTTCTATAAGTTCATGTTGCAAATAAGGTGGTGTATGTTTATATAATTGAATACATACAGATACAGGTTTCGTATTTTCTTTCAACTTGGAAAGAGTTGTAGCTACTTCAACACTTGTTGGAAGCTGAGGCGGTAATCGGTGGATATAAAGGATCCTACACTGAAAGACCGATTTGCTCCTGGCTAGCGATCAGTATGGGAGAGCGACTCCGTTTCAGGGTCCAGCGATCAAATGAAAATACACTCTGCTTGCTTGAATTTTCCCACCAGTTTATTTATATAACATTTAGATCACAACTTTGTTCCCAAACAACTTGCTCGTTACGTTACCTTCCCCGAAAACGATCCACGATGAAGTGTGTCGCGCCTTTACTCGATTCTCAGCGTCCTTTCCTACCCCAGACTATCTAGTGTGCCCCGTTCCTATTTCCATGACTATTCCGCCCGTATCACGTGATGCATAACCATTTTTATTGGAGGTTCGTTTTCCTCCTTTTTACTCTTACTGGACTCTCACCCCCGCCTATATCTGTCCCTCCTTTTTGACCTTCGGGGTCATGGGAAGAAATATTCACACTTCTTCTCAGATTCCTTAGGGGAGTGTTTTCTTCCTCAAAGCCCTGACACATTCTTTAGTTAATGTATTTTTGTTCCCCCAACTGCGGTTTCTGACCCCAACTGCGGTTCCTGTCTCAAAATGCCCTTCGGAGGAATATTGCAATTTTTTTTATTTATTTACTTATTTATTTCTTTTTTATTGGGAAAATTGTAAATTCCTTCGAAAGTCCCACTGAACGGTAATCAACAAAAATGATGTGAACCTGATTACTTCCTAAGTTACTTCCTAAGTTACTTCCTATCGGCCTTCGCTCCATCAACGCGCGAACGAGCAAGGTGTTTTCGGGAGCTGTTACATATACACTTAACAAGAGACAAAATATATACATACATAGATATACACATATCCGTAAATGCATTGTTACCTAGCAATACCCGGGCCCAAATGACCTTGTTGTCGACGGGCCCTAAAACACCACACACTCACTCACCCTAGCAATACCCTGAAATACATTGTTACATATATGAGCCCTTAAATTTTTCTGTTTATTTGTATTTTACATTTCCTGTGCAAGTCTACACTTTCTTTTAGCATTCAGAACAATGGATTTGCCTTTCACTTTTTTTTTATTGACATATTAGGTTGATGCATGTTTGTCTTTTGAGCTCTATACTTTCATTGCAATATTGTGGATAATTAACACTCTGTACACTATCACACGCATCTCACTTGTGCATATCTTACACAGATTTCTATCTTCGTACACTATCACACTCTTGTTATTTTGGAATCACAAACATATAACTCGAATATCAGGAAATATAATTTTTTTTTTTTTTTTTTTTTTTTTTTTTACACAATTGTCTTTATTCTTTTTGTGTAGACAAGGGTAGCATTTGGTTTAAGCTCGGGTTCTTACTTCCCAAAAATTTCGCTCTGTATCTATAATTCAATCCTATTTGCGTCAAGCAGTTAGCTTTACAATAATTTTTGCCTTACAGTTAATGAGGTCAGTGACTTCGGGATGCGTTAAGTCATGGCTTGTCGTTGGCCATGGCCAATTCTCTAAAGGGTCTCAATAAAGATAAATTATACCTGCCTAATTTTTTATTTGTCTTAACATCTTCTAACTCAAAAGAACGGTCACCGAATTGAGCAACGATCACAGCTGTTTTTTTCCATAAAAGCAACTCTGTTCTTCCGCAGAACAGAAAAAAGAGATTGTTTTTGTCTTACATCCAAGTGTAAGATCAATTTTAAATAAAACCAATGCTTTTGAAAAAAGAATAGAGTCCATTCACTTTCTCCCCTAATTTGGAATGCATTTTTAACTTTGGGTCAAGGACCTGGCATGCAGTTTCTAAGGGTGGCTTTTCCTCCAGCTGTTTGGGTCTGTCGCTCACACCCACTCTCATGGAGCCATTTATTACTATCGTGACAGGGGAAAAACTTGCTTTTTCGTCCGTGTAGATTAGGTCAGTTCCCTCGCCATTAATCAAGTCAAAACTTTTACAACTCCCATGTGTGCTAACAATTTCCTCAGTCTTTAAGATCATAAGGTAAATATCTTTGCTTATATTAATGCATTGAACAAAAAATTGTTCCTCCTCCAATTGGTTTTCGGCTTCTGTTAATTGCATGTTGGGAACTGCCTGCTGGGAAAAAGGAATTGGAAACTCTTCGTTGTCGCCTCGAATGGTTAAAACTCTGGCTGCGTAATTAATCTTTGCGTGAAATGCTTGGAAGAAATCGCTTCCTAGAATAACTTGTACAGCCAAGTGCGGTATTATTAAAAAAATGTCTTATACATGATTTTGGCCTAAAGTGAATGGAATCATTACTTGTTTTTGTATACTTTGTTTTTGTCTTCCTATGGCCATTAGTACGTACACATTTTTGGTGGGTAACGTTTGTAGGTGTATGCCTTTCGCTTCCAAGTGATTAAAGAATTTTAGACTACAGACAGATGCCGTCGCTCCAGTGTCTAGCATTGCCTGGAAAGTTTCATCTGCTATATTGATCTCTATTTGTGGCGTTTCTGCTATGTCTTGCTGTATTGTATCTGTGTTCATGTTTCAAGCATTGTTTCCAACTGTCAAGTCTTTATGCTCATCGTGTATCTGTAGTTGCGCCATTGTATTTTTAGTGTTTCCATTTTTGCGTCTCACTTGCACCGTTTAGGGATGTGTGGGTGGTTGGGACAAATGTCTGGTTCGCAAACCATTTTTGTCTGGGCATTGCACCGTTGTAATTTGTCGTTGGGGACCTACTCCTATTTGTTTCTTTGCTTGCTGACTCATGGTTCTCTCGAGGTGCTTGTTCTGCTCGCTGGTCCGTTGTGTGTGGTCGGTTATCATGGTCATGACCATTATTGGTCCATCGGTGTCCTACAGGATTTTCCCTGGGTAAGTCATTTTTGTACGGTCTTTGAAAAATATCATACTGTCTCTCTCCAGTAATATGGCTGTCATTGGCGTGTCATCTTGGATATGGTCGTTGTGTGCGCATGAAATTTATGTAATGTGTTCGCCAGGGATGTTGAGGATTTTCTCAGGGTTGTTTTTGGTGATACCGGGAATTGTGTCTTCTGTGGTCATACGCGGGTACCTGGTCTCTGTACCGGTCTCTGGGGTGTGTCTGGTCGTTATGTCTGGCATTTCCAGTGTTGTATGCCCTCGTCCCACTAAAGTTTTGGGCATGTTGTGACGTCCTGTCATCTCGTAGTCCTGGGTTCAGTTCAGTCCGGGGTGATTCTAGTGCCGTCAAAAGTTCGATTGTCTCGCTAATTGTACTGGGTCGTGCGACAATTAAATGATTTTTTATCTGTTCTGGGTAGTGTCGCGTAACTAAACTAATAAATTCCTGAGGTTCCATGGGAATGTCCAACATTTTACTTTGTTGCGCTAAGTCTAGAAAGTAATCCACCATGGATCGTCCTCTGTGTGAATATTTTCCTGTATTTATGTTCGTCCGGACAGCATATTGTGTTGCGCCATTCCAATATTTTGTTAAAAAGTGTTGTTTGAAGGCTGTGTAACTGGTGTGGTCACCTACTGCTAGGAGTGACTGCCCCTGCAAGCCTCGTTTAACTATTATCATCTTAAAATAATCTGGAATGTTCTTGAGCTGAAAGTAATACTCTAGGTCCATTATGTAACGCTTTGCGTTGTCTCTCACGTCATCAAATGTTGGCACGGTTATTTCATGTAACAAGTGAAAATGGTGAGGGTACCCGGTGTTTATACAGTTATTGTATATGCTCCCTTGGCTAACACTATTACATGTTTCCATAGGTACTGTTGAAGACGTGTTTTGGCACGTGTTCATCGGTCCCTGTCTGGTCGGTACACTTGAAACGTCATTACTCTGAGGTTGGTCATTACATATCTTTAAGTCATTAAGAGCCTCTTTGAGTGATGCCATTTCTCGTGTATGGTGTTCCATTATTTTATCAGTTGAGCGTTGAGCTGCGTCTGCCTGTGTCAGGGTTTCTTTAATTGCTATCAATTCATTATGAGTGGAATTTTCTGCTTCTTTCTGCCTATTTTGTATTATGGCACAGGTGTTTCGCATCTCCTCCCGCAATAGGGCATGTACATTATCATAATGCTGTGAAATCCGGTTAAGTTGCTCCCTGGTGGTTTCCATGTCCTTTTTTGTGTCGTGCCCTCTGTGCGCATATTCAAAAATTCTGCCTCTATAGTGGCCTGCCCTAACCTAATTTCTGCTAATTGCTTATTCTGTTCTTCTGTTTTACTTTCTAATTGTCTTTTCAACGTGTTTGTGTATTCTGCTATCTGTTTTTCTAAATTATTTTCTAATGTGCTGTTTCTTGCTGCTATTTGCTGCGTATGTTCTGACATCTTAGTTTCTATTTGCTGGCTCTGTTGTGACATTCTAATTTCTATTTGTTGGCTTTGTTCTGACATCTTAGTTTCTATATGCTGGCTTTGTTGTGCCATTCTACTTTCTATTTGTTGGCTTTGTTCTGACATCTTAGTTTCTAGGTTGCTTTGGAGCTGCTGAAGCATCTGTTGCATCATAGCCGTGAGGCTGAGTGTTGCCTCAGGACTAATTTCTTGCTCAGCGATGTCTCTGGGCTGCCCTTGGATTTGTTCCTCCATGTTTGTGTTAATTATCCTGCCACTTCTCAGGATCATATAAATTTTACACAGTCTGTAGTGTTACTGCCAGGCTTGTCCTACACAGTGAGTGCCCCTTGTGGAAAGACTTTGGAAAGGGTACTTACTCGTGATGTTGCTGGTGTTTACCTCCATCGGTGGTTGTTACTGTCCTGTTGTCGTCGTGCTCAGCGACCTCGTCCGCGGTGTACGTCTACGATGTCGTGGTGTGATCTGCTGTTGCTCCGAGAGGTGACTCTGGCGGTCGTCGCGTTCTCGGCGTCTGTTGCTCTGGGTGTTGTCTCCGGGTGGTAATCTCGTTCTCGGCATCTGTTGCACCGGGTGTTGTCTCTGGGTGGTAATCTCGTTCTCGGTGTGATGGTCTCGAAGGAGATGTTGGTGGTTGTGGAAGCTCGCCGGGTGGTTACGACACGTTGGGTGCCATTTGAGGCGGTAATCGGTGGATATATAGGATCCTACACCGAAAGACCGATTTTGCTCTTGGCTAGCGATCAGTATGGGAGAGCGACTACGTTTCAGGGTCCAGCGATCAAATGAAAATACACTCTGCTTCCTTGAATTTTCCCACCAGTTTATTTATATAACATTTAGATCACAACTTTGCTCCCAAACAACTTGCTCGTTACGTTACCTTCCCCGAAAACGATCCACGATGAAGTGTGTCGTGCCTTTACTCGATTCTCAGCGTCCTTTCCTACCCCAGACTATCTAGTATGCCCCGTTCCTATTTCCATGACTATTCCGCCCGTATCATGTGATGCATAACCATTTTTATTGGAGGTTCGTTTTCCTCCTTTTTACTCTTACTGGACTCTCACCCCCGCCTATATCTGTCCCTCCTTTTTGACCTTCGGGGTCATGGGAAGAAATATTCACACTTCTTCTCAGATTCCTTAGGGGAGTGTTTTCTTCCTCGAAGACCTAACTCATTCTTTAGTTAATGTATTTTGGTTCCCCCAACTGCGGTTCCTGTCTCAAAGCTCACCTTCTATCTGAGAATTGCCTGGTGGTAAATTATGCCTTAGTTACTGAGAAAAGCAAGAACATTTGTTTATGGGTTTTCAAAATTGCAGTTTATTATTGCTGGTTGTTTTTCTTGACTAAGAAAATAGGACTTCAGACCTTAAAAAAATACAAGAACTCTTCCAAATGTTGACATTAATGCTACTCATCTGGTAATCCAATAATTTCCAGTACTCATTGTCAGCAAAGCTGCAGAAATCCAGAAATCCTTTAGTGAATTCTTTTTCACACTGTGTATGTGTTAAAATGAACACTCAACCATTCCTTAGTCAACTTGAAAAATTCAGTGCCATGGCTGGGATTTGAACCATGGATCTCCTGGTTTCTGTCCAGTCGCTTGAAACCAGGAGATCTGTGGTTCAAATCCCAGGCATGGCATTGAATTTTTCAGGTTGACTCTAAGGATCAAAAACCTTAGCCTATATATGGCTAGTGAGAAGAAATGATTAATTTCTATCAATTAACTTAAAAGATCAACATTTTTGCATCAGCAGGTAAACAGTCTGCATCATACATAGACTGAAAAATTCAGTGTCATAGCTGGGATTTGTTGCTTCCCGGATCTCCTGGTCTTTGTTCATTTGCTTTTAACCATTACGAATAAGTTGGAGAATTTAATGTCATACTGGCAAGTTAATCATGATAGCTCAATGGTTAAGAGCAACTGCACAGAGACTGGGAGATATGTGGTTCAAATCCCGGCTATGGCATTGAAGTTTTCAGTTGACCCCTACCTACCCAGACACACAATAAACACTACACAGCCTACTTACAGCTGGTGTGGAAGAACAATTATCAATTAATCTGCAGCAATCTTAATTGTATTGTGCACTATATATGCTGCACATCTAATCCCAAGGATTTCACAATTCAGTACCATTTTAAGTTTGTGAAAAATATTTCTTGTTCCTTTACTTGCTGCCTCATCACTGTTACAATGTGTGTTTTTTTTTTTTTTTTTTTTTTTTTTTTCCAGAACTTGTTTATTTTGTTACTTCTATTTGGCAAGTACATCAGTAAGGTAATTGGTAACATATCTTCTGTTTCGCCAAGACATTCATCAAGTTCCAGAATTTGGACACAAGATACTCTATAGTATTAAAAGATATAATAATGGGGAAAATCTTACAATAAAATAAAATAATTTGTGACAAACTTCGCTTACATGTTTGGAAAATTATAAATTTGTCAGAACCAACTAAGGAATATATTTATTGCATCATCAGCTCTATTTAGGGTTTATTTCCCCTGGTTACTGCCACTAAGGGATGGATTGTTCACTATAATACTGCAGTCTTACTGGAAGCAAAATACATTTATGCATAGAATCAACCTGCAGTATTTCAAAATTCGTCACTCAATTTCTGTTTTCAAAATAAATATTTTCTCCCAAACCATTAAATTTTATCAATCCATTTAATTACTATAATAATTTAATAATTATAATTGTAATTTAACTTTAATAATTTAGCTCTGAATTTTTTTTCATGATAAAATGACCAAAAATGATCTGCCACAGCTGATGTATCAGTCTGTTTATACTTAATATTCCCAAAATATTCCTTCATTCTGGTTTCCAAATTACATTTGGTTCTTCCAACATAAACCCATTCACAATCTAAACAGTTAAATTGATATATTACAGATTTTTTTTTTATAATCTGAAATTGTATCTTTTTCAGAAACGTTCTTTGTTTGTTGTGTCATTTATTTTGAGGGACGAAGATTATATAAAATTCTTTAGAAAACAAATTTTAATGTTTTATTAGCCAAGGATGGTCATTTTTTTAAAATTATAATCTTCTTTTATTATTTTAAGCATAGAAACTCATTATTAATACTGCTTTAATTAATGGTTTTAATAAATATTTTATACAGGAAAAGATTGAAAAATTAATTTAAGTATCAAGAAAATGTAAATGATATTTCTACCCTATAAATTATATATTTATAATTTTTAAACAGATAAGTGAAGTTTGTCACAAATTAATATATTTTATTGTAATGTTTGTATTGCTTTACTGTCAGTAGCTTCAGTTTTTACATTTTACTAGGAAAAGCTATTATTTTCTTCAAGCACATAGTAAGCCCAAGCTCCTTCAATTGCAGCCAAGTGGAAGTCACAGTGTGTTATTGAATTTTGTCAGAAAAATGAAGTTACACTTCTGGACAATGCACAAACAGTTTCTCTCATTTTATCTTTACTTGAATTTAGATGTTCCTCATTGTTACTCTTCCCTCCACGAGACATGCAAAACTTGGTGCTCTAATCTTTGCAAAAGTTAAAGGCATATGGAGGTGGGCCACACTGCAGACTCCAGAGAATCCTAAGCTTGCCTCTCCTAACAGCACTGCCAAATATGGTACATGCATCTCACGCTCCTGAACTGAGAACATAATCTTAATTACGCTCAGATAAATATTTGAAAGTGACAGATGCTAATCTTATAATAACAAAGAATTTTATTTTATGATCATGACCATACAAAATCCTGTCTCTACAATATCTAGAACACAAGCGATACAAGTTTTATCTTTCACATGGTTATGGTTACCCAACATCCTTCCATTCAACACAGATAAGCGTGAAAAACAATACCATTCCTTCCTCACAACACTTACCTCAAGCATAATAATTTAGTAATAGTGGCGTAAAAATTAATTGTAAAAACTATTTGTAGTAAGTTTGTCACTCATCACATTTTTTTTATATCGTTGAAGGACTAGTTTCAAAGGCCATTGCCTCCATTTTCAACCTCTATCCAACTAACATCTGTTGTTGTCTGCTCTGCTCTCTCTGGTGGTGGAACTATGAACTTCTTTGTCAAATTATCCACTGGTGGGATTTCAAAGTTCATTATGCGGTCCTTATTTTTCCATATGAATATGTTCTCCCATGTTGTTAGTTTATTTTGGTTTATCACTTCTTCTAATAATGGATTTGGATCAATGTCATGATTTTCATTCCAAAAATGAAATGCTACTGCTGACTTTTCTTCTTGTTTCAATCTCATGTTTCTAAGGTGTTCTTTGACTCTGGTTGTTAGATTTCTTTTAGTTTGACCTGTGTAGCATTTTTCACAATTTTTACAACTTATTTTGTATATTCTGGATCTGTTAACTGATGGGATTTCATCTTTTGTTTTTGAATTTAGCAATTTTAAAATTGAATGTCCATTTGTATTTGCCCAGATTATATTTTGTTCCTTAACCGCTTCACCGATGGCCATTTAAACCCTTCAGGGGCTGGAAACGGATACCCAATAAACAGAACAAGACATTTAAATTGTCAAATGCTGTAAAAATGTATCATAAATACAATTCCATATCTTCCATATTTATTTAGTTATTTAAACAAAACAAAAGCTGGTTTTAAACCCATTAAAGGCAGTATATGTCTACAGTAACAAAAAAGTAGAGACTACATTAATAAATTGTTGAAATTTCACTACTGTGTTTCACTGTAGCAAAAGTCATTTTTTGTGCTGAACACGCCTAATATTTGAATCATTTTGTTTTGTGTGTATACGAACGAATGTATGTATGTATGTAGGTATGTATGTATAGCTTATCAAGCGACTTCTCCAGTTCAAGGTTTTAGCTTTTAGTTTATTTATGCTATACCAAGCGATAGTCATTCGATTATATGTTGCGTTACACACGCACGCACGCACGCGCACACACACACACACACACACACACACACACACACACACACACACACACACACACACACACACACACACACACACACACACACACACACACACACACACACACACACACACACACACACACACACACACACACACACACACACACACACACACACACACACACACACACACACACACACACACACACACACACACACACACACACACACACACACACACACACACACACACACACACACACACACACACACACACACACACACACACACACACACACACACACACACACACACACACACACACACACACACACACACACACACACACACACACACACACACACACACACACACACACACACACACACACACACACACACACACACACACACACACACACACACACACACACACACACACACACACACACACACACACACACACACACACACACACACACACACACACACACACACACACACACACACACACACACACACACACACACACACACACACACACACACACACACACACACACACACACACACACACACACACACACACACACACACACACACACACACACACACACACACACACACACACACACACACACACACACACACACACACACACACACACACACACACACACACACACACACACACACACACACACACACACACACACACACACACACACACACACACACACACACACACACACACACACACACACACACACACACACACACACACACACACACACACACACACACACACACACACACACACACACACACACACACACACACACACACACACACACACACACACACACACACACACACACACACACACACACACACACACACACACACACACACACACACACACACACACACACACACACACACACACACACACACACACACACACACACACACACACACACACACACACACACACACACACACACACACACACACACACACACACACACACACACACACACACACACACACACACACACACACACACACACACACACACACACACACACACACACACACACACACACACACACACACACACACACACACACACACACACACACACACACACACACACACACACACACACACACACACACACACACACACACACACACACACACACACACACACACACACACACACACACACACACACACACACACACACACACACACACACACACACACACACACACACACACACACACACACACACACACACACACACACACACACACACACACACACACACACACACACACACACACACACACACACACACACACACACACACACACACACACACACACACACACACACACACACACACACACACACACACACACACACACACACACACACACACACACACACACACACACACACACACACACACACACACACACACACACACACACACACACACACACACACACACACACACACACACACACACACACACACACACACACACACACACACACACACACACACACACACACACACACACACACACACACACACACACACACACACACACACACACACACACACACACACACACACACACACACACACACACACACACACACACACACACACACACACACACACACACACACACACACACACACACACACACACACACACACACACACACACACACACACACACACACACACACACACACACACACACACACACACACACACACACACACACACACACACACACACACACACACACACACACACACACACACACACACACACACACACACACACACACACACACACACACACAGTCCTGCAGGCAGACGGAGGAAGTCTTATGCGCAAGCACTGAAAATCAAAATCAATAGCAGCGCAGTACAAAGAAATGCACCTGCAGAAATTAAGACTTTCAAGTTATTCGTTAAGTCGAAAAATTATTAGAGCGCTGAGTATATCAAAACTCTAATTAAAACAAAGGTGAACCCAGTGAAAATGAAAGTGGGAATTACAGCTATGAAAACGCTACGAAATGGACAGGTATTAATAGAATCGGATAAAAAATGTGAATTGGAGAAGGTGTGCAGTGAAGTAAATCATGTTTGCGGCAATGAACTAGAAAGCTACTTCCCGAAACTCAAAAAGCCAAGACTAATAGTTTTTAACGTGCCAGAAGACATAACTATGGAAAACGCAGAAGAGGCGATTATATTGCAAAATTCAGAAGCAAACCTTAGCAAGGGGGAGATAACACCGAAATTTATTTTTGAGGACAGGAAGAAACACAAGAATTTGGTCATTGAAGTCAGCTCCGAACTGCGGAAACGGCTTATAGGCAGGAAGTTGAAAATTGGGTGACAAATCTGCAATAATGATGATTATATATCAGTCCTACGATGTCATAACTGCTCGAAATACAACCATAGAGCACAAGATTGCAAAGCAGAGTTGACATGCCCACACTGCACAGTAAAACATAAGATCAGTGAGTGTAATGCGAGAAAAGAGAACTATTGCTGCATCAATTGCACAAATTATAATAAATACAACGACAAACCAGTAGACGTAAACCATTCATCGCTGGACAGGAACTGCATGTGCTACAAAAACACATTGAAAAGAAACGCAGACAGAATTGAGTACTGACATGGCTCATAATTACTCAAAAACAAATCTGAAGTGTATAAATTGTATACAAGTTAATTTACAACATAAACGTGTGGCGACAAGTAATCTAATAAGTATAATGAACGAGAATCATGTTGACGTAGCCTTCATACAAGAGCCGTACCTTATAAATAATTGCCCAGCTGGAATACCCAAATCACTCAGGCTTTATATTAGTGGAAATGGAAGAAAAAGAGCAGCGATAATTATAAATAATCACGAAATAGATGCAGTAGTAATCACACAACTCTAATGAGGATACTATAGTGATCGAACTCACCTACAGAACATTCAAATTTTACGCAGTAAGCGCATATTTCGACATCACAGAAGATATTGAGAGAAACATTAGCCAAGTGGAAGATATTTTAAGTTACACCAAAGGCAATGGTTTGTTGATCGCGGTTGACAGCAACTGTCGTAGCAAAACATGTTACGATTTGTTAACAAATCAACGGGGTAAAGCGCTGGAGAAATTTGTAACACCGAATGATATGAATATCGTTAACAAGAGATCTGAACCAACTTTTGAAACCATAAGAGCCAGAAGCTATATTGATCTAACAATAGTCAATAATAAATTACTCAGACAAGTAACCGATTGGGAGTGTAGCACTCAAGAAAGCTGTTCGGATCACAAAATTCTATCTTTCAAAGTTAACGCAACACGCCAGCGGCCACAGATCACAAACATCGGTCAGAGAACTAGACAGTATATAATAAAAGATGGAGACCTGGAGAAATTTGAAGCCGCTCTTCTGACGGAAATCATATCCAAGTTCGGCCGTCTGAACAACATTGCAGATACGAGGAGTATAGATCTTGAGTTGAAAGAGAAAATCAATGAATACGAGAATGTTGATGAAGTAGAAAACTTATTCTTCTCAGCAATTACAGCAGCATGTAACACAACGTTCAAGATTTCCCGAGGCGCGAAATATGCGCTGAAAGGAAATACCGTACCCTGGTGGAACGATGATCTAACCATACTAAGGAAAAGGAACAATGCGCTACGGAGGCGATTTCAAAGAACAACAGCAAACGAAAATCTAAGGGTGGAAAGGAAAATAAAATACTACGAAGGCAAACGTGAATATGAGAGGAAATTGCAAGAAGCAAAATTTAACTCCTGGAAAAAGTTTTGTACTATACTTGATGGAACCAACCCCTGGAATGTAATTTATAAAATAGCGGCAGGAAAACTTAGAACCACCATACCACTGACAACTCTCGAGAAAGAAAATGGCACATACACCACGGACACCGAGGATACAATTAAACATATGCTAAAACATTTTGTGCCCGAAGATAATGAAAACAACGATATCGCACACCATAAGGAACTTCGAATGGAAGTTAGAGCTCCGATAGACACCAAGGATGATGTACTTTTTAAAACAGAAGAAATAATATCTGCTCTTAAAAACTTTAACCCACAAAAAGCACCTGGTGAGGATGGTTTAACCAGCGACATCCTGCTAAGAGGTTTTAAAGTTCTGCTGTTATCCTTTACGCAGCTGTACAATATATGCCTGAGTAGAGGTTGCTTTCCAAAAAGTTGGAAACTTTCTGTTGCGATTCCACTCCTTAAACCTGGCAAGGAAGACTGCAAGGACGTGTCTAAATACCGCCCAATTAGTTTGATAAATGTTTTGGCATAAAATTACTTGAGAAACTAATGATAGACAGAATTAACTACCATGTACGAACCAATGATCTACTCAACAAAAATCAGTATGGGTTTACTCCCCAAAGAGGAACAATAAAAGCAGCGATGGCGGTAAAACTTTTCATTGAACAAGGCTTGAGATCAAAACAGTGCATAATCCTAACGAGCCTGGATGTAAAAGGTGCATTTGATGCAGCATGGTGGCCCAGCATCCTAAAAAACTTAAAAGAACTTAAGTGTCCAAAGAACCTTTTTATCCTGGCTTCAAATTACTTCAGCAATAGGAAAACAACATTATCAATAAATAATTACACGGCCGTGAAAGAAGTCCAGAAAGGGTGTCCTCAAGGATCCTGCTGCGGTCCAGGATTTTGAAATATTATGTACAACAGCATGTTAAATCTACAGTTCACCAGAAGAACATAAGTGATTACTTTTGCAGATGACGTTATCATCTTAACAAGAGGAACATCCAAACTCGAAGCAGAAAACACGGCGAACCAGGACATACTGAAGATCCAGAACTGGGCCACAGACAACAAACTAGAATTCAATGACAAGAAATCGCAGACTATGTTTATCTCCAGGAAGAGAAACGAAGATAAAGAAATCAGCATTTACATAAATAACAAGAAACTCAAACGGAGGAAATGAAATACTTAGGCAACTACTTTGACAGCAACTTCAATGCGCACATAGCTCATACTGCAGAAAAATCCATTAAACTCATCAATATGTTATCACGGACAGCCAAACTACAATGGGGATTAGGATACAGATCTCTAAGAACGTTCTATGAAGGAGCTATAGTTCCAGCGATGACATATGGCTCACCAGTGTAGATAGAAGCCATAAAGAAATACAAGAACATTATTAAGTACCGAAGAGTGCAGAGACTAATTAATATAAAAATTGCTAAAGCATATCGTACAGTTTCATATGAGGCTTCATGTGTAATAGCCGGTACACAACCTCTACAAGTAACCATAGAGGGAAAGGTAAGGACTTATCTGGCAACAAGAGCTCACAATGAGGAATACGACGCACCAGTAGAAATGCGACACTGGAGACACCCGGCACAAAATCCTTCAATATATGAGACAGACAATAACAGTACATACGCATTTGAAATATACACAGACGGCAGCAAAATGGGAGACAAAGTTGGGGCAGCGGCAGTAATATTTATAAACGGCATGTTGACCCTTAAGTTAAAGTTCAAGCTGCATGCTCGATGCTCAAATAACCAGGCAGAGCAACTTGCAATTCTTGAGGCGCTGAAGAAACTAAAGGAACTAGAAAATGAAGGTTACACTGATAAACGAGTTGCATTGTTCACTGATAGCAGGATAACACTGGATCTTCTGAAAAACAACTCGAAACACAATTACCTGACTGAGGCAATCAAAGCTAAAATCCTCGACCTGAGATCATCAGACTGGATGCTGCATTTTGGATGGGTGAAAGCACACTCGGGCATATATGGCAATGAAATAGTAGATAGACTAGCAAAAGAGGCTGCTGGGGAAGATCGTGAAATACAATTTAATAAAACACCTAAAGAAGTCCTGATAAGCATGGAGAGAGACATTGGACTGAATGCATGGCAACTACTATGGACAGCATCAAGGAAAGGAGCCATCACCAAAGAATTCTTCCCATCAGTGAGAAAAAGACTAAAACTAGAACTGCCCGTATGTCAAGAGTTTACAGCAATTGTCACAGGACATGGAAAGCTCCGTTCATACCGCCATCGATTTGCTTTACTGGATAACCCAGTATGCAAATGTCAAGAAGAGGACCAAACAGTAGACCACATAATATTCAGATGTCCAATCATAAACAAACAAAGAACCGAAATATTCAGGAAAATAAAAAGCACACAATGCACGTGGCCCATTGCCAAAGAAGAACTTATTAACACACATCTAACATGTTTCGTCAAATTTGTTAAATCAATAAACTTCACAGATATAGAGTAGGCAAATGAAGCATAAAAAAAATTCATTAAAACTGCTAATTAATTGCAACTATTTTAATAAGAATATTGTAAAATATTGTACAGGATACATTTCAATACAAATACAAGATATGTAAAATCATTGTAAAATTATTGTAAAAGTTGTATATAATGTAAATAAAATAAGGCATGTAGTATTCCTAAGGAATGGGGCATGCCAGGTATAAAAAAAAATAAAAACAAACAAACAAACACGCACGCACGCACGCACGCACACACACACACACACACACACACACACACACACACACACGAAAGAATACTCCCTGTCGTCATCTCTTATTACAGATCTGTTATTACAAAGTTTCTGGTGGCCTTATGGAGCTGTTTTCGCTCAGTATTTTAGTTATACTCTCTCTGTATTCAGAGTGATTTCTTATAGCTATCAAGAGCTAAATGAATGGCACATTTAAAATTGTTAAATTTCAATGTTAACCATGGCTTATCCCCGTAATGTAGCAAATAAATTAGCTTGGGTATGATGTGTACAGGCTTCTGATATTACTGTAGAAAATCTGGAAGATTTGTTGTGCGATTATGAAGGAGATGTTTAGGATATAGGTAGCAGTGACATGTACTGGTCTACAGATGGCATGTTAGCTACTCCATTGTTTGGGGGAAATGGCGGGTCAAATATGGGTGATGTGGATCAGCTATTACAAGCTATTCCTCTTTACTGAAAACAGGTAAATGGTAAAGTATTCTTATACCACTGGATGTAACCATGCACAATTGTTTAGTAACTTTCAGAGCTGTAAATTCATGTAAGACATTCATCTACCTGTACTTGCGCTTATAAGGAGCTCGTAACCTAATTGAGTACTATAATACTCAAAGGCCTCATTATACTGGGGGGTAAGAATCAGCCCTCATAGTTGAGAGAAAACACTTTCCTAAAAGGATACCACCTACAACCAAAAAAGTTGTAACCATTTCGAAATGTGTAGTGTGTTGCGAAAAAGAAGGTCGCAAGGAAATACAATATTATTTGGTGTGAATCTGCAGATGTGCCCTTGGGTGTTTATCCAGGTTTGGAGATGTACAATTCAAAAAGAAACCTTTAAGGGTACGTTTACATCCCTTATAGAACTAATTTAAATTTATTGTAAAATAGGAAGATTAAAATAATTGGCATTAAATGAGCATTAAATGCATGTATGCGCAGGACGTCTATACAGGTCCATATCGGTTGCATTTTAACTTGGACGTCATATGACGTCCATATCGGTGAAAGGGTTAAAGATCTTTTTAAATTTATTAAATGTTTTTGGGTGATATGTGAATGAACTGAATGTGCTGTTGATTTCTTTTTCTTTTGTAATTGTGGTTGCTTCCTTAATGATAACCTCAATTTATTTTGGTTTATCACTCAACTACATGGGAGAACATATTCATATGGAAAAATAAGGATCACGTAATGAACTTTGAAATCCCACCAGTAGATAATTTGACAAAGAAGTTTATAGTTCCACCACCAGAGAGAGAGAGCAGACAACAACAGATGCCAGTTGGAAAGAGATTGAAAATGGAGGCGAATGCCTTTGAAACTAGTCTCTCATAAATATAAACAAGTAAGTGACGAGTATTAATGAACCAACTACAAATAGTTTCTGATATTAATTTTGATGTCACTGTTACTAAATTCCTCCAAACACATATAAGCTTTAAATGTTTTAGGAATATTTAATGTGTTGTTTAATTATGGGAAAAATAGGCAAAACCTTTGCTGGCATGTAAAACGTGCTGTGTACAGTAAGTATCTCTGCCGGTACACACACTACCTTGGCAACAGCACTCCGCTTGAGCATTGGCCAGCATTCATATGCCTTCAACTTTTGTGAGTGGTATAGAAATGGTGCGATGAACATCAAAACTGAAATGCATTTTCTTTATGAATGTATATGTATGATAGAAGATAAAGTATAAGTGATAAAGATTTACTATTTGTTGATTTATACATAGTTATCATGAATTAACTTAAAATTCTCTAAATTGCAAGTGCTATGCTTTAGGCTAATATACTTACTTTCCTTGCAGTGAAGCAGTGAACACTTTTCCGTTTTGGTATCTTGAATCTCTCATGGAAAAGCCCAAATAGTGCACATCACTCTTTGACTGTCACTGAGAGAATGGTTTCAGATTATCATAGTGAAGTGTGGAAAACAAAGTAATTCCCCAATGTTGCCATTTAGATTATTTGTTTTTACTAGCAAATTGTCTCCATCAATAGTATAATTTTCATTCTTAACAATTATGGACATAAAGATGTTACATAGCATCTCATAGCATAGGGAATAAAAAATAAATGCTATTCTCTAACAAAACAGTACAAAGAGGAATCTCAACAAAATTTATCAGGGCACCAGGACCGCAAGTTGAAAACTGACTCATTCAAAACAGGATATCTTGTCACTTTATTTTCACAGAAACACAGACAAGCAGAAAGATATGTATGTGCAATGAGAACACATTCTAAAATATATTACTCTTTGGTATCCTGTAATAATTGCAGAATAAGCTATGCATCACCATTCTGGTGCTTCATATGACCTATTACAGCATTCCATAGATTTTTGCTCATAGCTATTTTTTATATTTTGAATATGTAGCTAAGGTCGTATAAAGTGCCAGAAGGTGGTAGAACAGTTCTTTCTGCAATAATTTTAGTTTCTTAGGAGAAATCAGGGCAATCAAAGAGTTCATAAATTGTTAATTCATAATTTGTATTAGCAGTAAATTAAGGAAGAAACATTTACCCTTTGAAAACTAACTTGTTAAGTCTTGGGAAATTGACTAGAGTACTTCTTTGATCTGAAGATTAGTATGCCAGCTTCCAGTGCCAAAAATCCTGGATTATTTTCCCAGCTGTAGGGTAGGAATGTTTCTTCAGCCAGTTCCCTATTTTGTTTGTGAGACTGAATGTCAGAAATAAAACTTAAATAACAGCAGAAACTAAAGAGTGAGCATCAGTGTTGTAAGTCCAAGCCATCAATTAAACCCTAGATTTAAAGGCAGCATATAAATGTGCAATACGTTCTCGTATTACAATCCCTCAGTGAGGCGACTTACCTTCCTCGGGATAGAGAAATGAAGATGCCTTCAGCTTCCCCGTTACTGAGATGAAGTAGTCTGGATAAATTGCCGGTAGTTTTGTCGATGAGCGATGAGATCTTTAATCCAGGGCTGTGGTACCGCGCCAGCAATGGAATGGTGAATGGTAGCAACCAAAATTGATCATAAAACACTGCTTCACTTATTTTTTATAAGATTTTATTTTCTCCCAGTATCTTTATACAGTAACAACGTACTTTGTAACAACGTTTGCTAACATATTTCATGTTAGTAATGGCGTAGCATACGCAGCAGCTTGTACAGAACTATAGCCATTACACGTCTAGCCGTATCAAAAGAACTTTCAGGAATGAGCTTTATCAAGTGAAAAATTAAATTCAAATTTTTACTGAAATCTGATTGGTTAATTTTGTCATGTCTTGTTACTAAGGGACGAATACTTAAATTTGATTGGCTTGACGTCACATTTTGAATTTCTATGCAGTCTAATACGTCGCAAACAAAGCCATCTTGATCACCTTTCATCAACTTCAGAGGGCCAGGTTTGTATTACATTTCCATATATGGGAATTCCAATAAATTTCTCGAATTATATGGAAAATCAGCTTCAAATGTAACAACAAAGGAAATGAAACAATTGGCTAAACAAATTTGACCTCAAGGAATTAACCACAGCACAAACTTTTTTCAGCTTTAACCGAAGTTACTTCTAGTGAAACTTGGCACTGGCATTGAGTAAGCCCTCATGGTATTCATGTATTTTTAATGGAATCTTAAAATTAAATTTATTCTTCAAAGGCGTTACTTCTGTCCTCAGTGAATGGAAAATAATAGAATGTTAAGTGTCTTAATTGCTACATTACTAAAGTGAAAGTTACCTCGAGATTTAACTGTATTGGAACACCACAGTGAGGCGAAATAATCTCATCTATAAATGAATAATGAAAGTTACATGTTGTTGATTCAGGATTATTCTGTTTCAGCAAGAAGCAGAGGGGCAAGGACTACAGCAGGTCTTATGGTTGTATGGAGAAGATCACCTTTTAACAGAGGTTGGAACAATGAATATCTTCATGGTTTACCTGAATAAAAACGGAGGTTAGTAGTAGCACCAACGTCTGTGCAAAGTTATTGTAGAGCTCTTGCATTCAGTTATGCCATTCTTTTGTAAATATAAGACATATTTTTTAAAAAATATGATATAGAAAGCCATAGGCCAACTTGTATTAACCCATTAATGCCCAACTTTTTTCTCCCCCCCCCCCCCCAAAAAAAAATGGTGGGAAGGAACATATGTAATGTATCAGTTCAGCATACAAAGTCGGCAGTATATTTTGTTTGCCCTTCTATTCGCCCAGTGTTCCAAAATTACCTGATCTATAAATAAATCGCTTGACTTTTAGCTCATATTCTTAGCATTACAGTTGCTTACAGCTATGGATTCTTTATGTGAGCAATAATATGTAGCTTGATCAGCAGTTTATGGTATTACAGAAAATTGGGAGGGAAACATAACAAGGAAAATGCAATAATGTACTTTCACACACACTGCTGTCATTAGCATCTTGCTGTTGTACATTAATAAGCTACACAATATGCAGATTTTTAAAAGATGATAATGTCAAAAACTATTTGTAGTTGGTTTATTGATACTCGTCACTTACTTTTTTATATTAATGAGAGGCTAGTTTCAAAGGCAATCACCTCCATTTTCAATCTCTTTCCAGTTGAGATTCAAGATTTGAGGTGTTTTTTAATATTATCACTCAAAATTGTAACACTGAACTATATCTGCTAACTTCATACATATCCAGACTTTATAGTTGCAGATGGGTGAGAGAGAGAGAGAGAGAGAGAGAGAGAGAGAGAGAGAGAGAGAGAGAGAGAGAGAGAGAGAGAGAGAGAGAGAGAGAGAGAGAGAGAGAGAGAGAGAGAGGGGGGGGGGGGGGAGAGCAAGCTGTTTGTTCAGAGTTCAAGATCAAGATCATTGCAGCACATAATGTCTTTGACACCAACATTTGAAATTGGTTAACATTTCTTGGATTGATGAATTCTCTTTAACTGCTTTTCGGGTGTACTATGGATAAGGTAATAATGAATAAATTTATAATAGCAATTTACTTAGAATTCCTTAAAGAATATGCAATTAATAATACTTTATTCACCATTTGGTAATTACAATAATTACAATAGGACTCGTCAGTGACTTATTACTAGTGGAACATATATATGTATGAGGGATGTTAATATTTACATATGTTTTACAAGTCATGTTTATTTATATCTAGGTATTCTTGTATGCTGTAGAATGTAGTTTTTATTAGCCATTTGTATATTTTTTCTTTAAATCTTTGAATATTTGTATTGCATATTTCCAAAGGAAGTGAATTAAATATTTTTATTCCATTTAACTTGTAGTACCTAGATGACTTCTGTAGCCTAAGATATGGTATATCCACTCTGTTCCGGTTTCTTGTGTTGTATGTGTGAATTTCACTTCTGATATGATATGTGTTAAAAATGGATCTCAGTAATACAACATTTATATTTCCAATGTTGTTGGTTTATTCAAAATATCATTATTTTCTTTATAATTATAACTAGAAATTGTTAGGATTTCAAAACATGCCAACTAATTAAGCAAAATATAGGTATAAGTATTATCCCTCTCTTATACTTTTCAAGAGGCCAGGGAATAGTGTTGTAAACAGCAGGGAGAGTATAAATCATGGGAAACCAGTTGCAAAGGTAAAAAAATACCTTGAGAAAGAAGTAAATGTTTTCCAAATGCACATTATTGATATGGCTTCTTCATTTAAAACCTATCAGGCACACAGCATATACATGTCTATTTTGCATACACCTCTATACCTTAGCCATTTTGCAGTGCTGCTCTTGTGCTTGTTTTTATTGCAGGACAACAAAACTAATAGGACTGTAGCAGGAAGGTTCATCAGTTAGTACTACATCAATTTAATCTGGTTCGGACATTCGTGAACACAAAAATACAGGAGGCATTAGTTTTGAAATGACACTCATTCATAGCCATCTGAAACAATACCTAAGAATAATTAATGACAGTTTCCTGGGAAGACTATTCACTTATAAATAGAAAATTTTCGGCATTAGTTTTGAAATGACACTCATTCTTAGCCATGTGAAACAATACCTAAGAATAATTAATGACAGTTTCCTGGGAAGACTATTCACTTATAAATAGAACATTTTCGGCATTAGTTTTGAAATGACACTCATTCTTAGCCATGTGAAACAATACTTAACAATAGTTAATGACAGTTTCCTGGAAGATTCTTCACATATAAATACAAAATTTTCATGGGAGAATTCAGTTGTCCATCAGGTTGGTCTGTCTGTCAGTCAAGTCATCATGATTGAAGGCTTTGGAAAAAGATGTACAGTCATAAATCTCATTTCAAGTATGTGGATACACATACTGTCACAGCTTTTAATACATCATCTGATTCTAATGTTTATCAACCAAACTCCATATTATTAAATGGTAAGAATTAAGATATTGAAATATACCTGAATGATTAATTGAAAATATAATAGATTTATTTAAACAATATTCTAAAAATAAGAGCTGCTTCATTTGGAGCCAGAATGATTCACAGGAATGAACCATTTCTACTGAAGTTATCTGTTGGTGTAAGTAGACAATTTTGAAGTCTCTACTGATAATCAGCGAAAAGAGAGACTGGCTAGTTCCATTAGTGTACATGCATTTGTGAGCATATGTTCTTATAGTCCATACCTTCTTTGGCATAATAAAAAATTGCATTATGTTGGAATAGAAGCAGCAATAGTTTGCTAAGGTAATTCAAAATGTCACTTTTTGTTACAGAAAGAGAGCTGGTTACACCTCCGCTAGATGGTCTGATTTTACCTGGCGTTACAAGAGCATCAATATTAGAGTTAGCCCATGAATGGAAAGAATTTAATGTGTCCGAAAGAAGTATTCCAATGGCTGAAGTAGTTGCTCTTTCAAACGAGGATAGGGTAAGAAAACACATCTTCTTGAAGCATCAACGTGCCTTTTATAGTGCAAAGGAATGCAAATGTTGAATGAGATTTACTTTGATTTGAAATAAAATTATTAATTTATAGATGAGTCGTATTTATTACACATCTGCTTCACTTACGTACCTATTTTGAGGACATGTTTCGCAAATCATCATTTGCATCTTCGGCTCTTATGCGACTAAAGCTTGATCCAGTGGTGTGGGTAATTCTGGAGTTGCTGCTGCCATCTGTTGATTTAGTGATGAACTTAAATGTGGGATTCTCTTCTGGCAGGATTTCAAAGTTCATTAGTTGGTTTTTATGTTTTTCTATGTATATTCTTTCCCATATGACGAGTTCACTATGTTTTTGTACGTATTTTAGTAATTCGGTGCTGTCTTCAATTTCATGATTTACAGACCAGAAATGAGCTGCTCTTGCGGACTTATCAATATTTTTGTATCTTAAGTGCCTGAAGTGTTCTTTCTTTTTAGTGCCTATGTTTCTTTTTGTCCTCCCTATGTAAATATTTTCACAGTCTTTGCATTTAATCTTGTAAATGCCTGAATTTTCCTCTGGTTTTATCTTATCAGTATTATTACTGTTAAGTAGGTTTTTAATGTAGTAATTGTTTTTTTGGTGCCAATGTTATATTGTATTTCTTGAATATTTTTTGGAACTTTTTTTGTGGCCCAGGACTAGCCCTGGAAAGCCTGCTATCACCATTTTTGGCCAATTTATACATGAGCTTTTTCGAAACACGTATAACTAAAGCCTTCCCTCATATTTTTAAAACATGGTACAGATACGTAGACGACATCTTTACAATAGTGCCTTACAAACAAATAGATGATGCTTTCAAACTACTCAACCTGCAAGAACCCAGCATACAATTCACAGTAGAAACTGAAGAGGACTGTACTCTACCTTTTTTGGACCTTAAAATCACAAAAAGCAATGGAAAACTAGAATTTGGTATCCATAGAAATGCAACACACACAGATAATTACATCAAAGCAAATAGCTTCAACCCAATTCCACACAAACATGCCACCATCAACAATCACACACACACACAGATTAGTAAATCTACCCCTCAGTCAGCAAAAATATAAAAAAGAATACCATCAAATCTAAAAACTGCAGTTAAAAATGGATATGGAAAAAACCTTGTAGATAAAAAACTAAAATCATTCAAACTTCAAAAGAGATTAAAACAGATGACAGCTCTCACACCAATAAAACAAGAAATTAGATTTGCTAAATTTACTTACCACCCCTGGGCCACAAAAAAGTTCCAAAAAGTATTCAAGAAATACAATATAAAATTGGCACCAAAAAACAATTACAACATTAAAAACCTACTTAACAGTAATAATACTGATAAGATAAAACCAGAGGAAAAGTCAGGCATTTACAAGATTAAGTGTAAAGACTGTGAAAAAATTTACATAGGGAGGCCAAAAAGAAACATAGGCACTAGAAAGAAAGAACACTTCAGGCACTTAAGATACAAAAATATTGATAAGTCCGCAATAGCAGCTCATTTCTGGTCTGTAAATCATGAAATTGAAGATAGCACCGAATTACTAAAATAGTACAAAAACATAGTGAACGTCATATGGGAGAGAATATACATAGAAAAACATAAAAACCAACTAATGAACTTTGAAATCCCGCCAGAAGAGAATCCCACATTTAAGTTCATCACTAAATCAACAGATGGCAGCAGCAACTCCAGAATTACCCACACCACTGGACCAAGCTTTAGTCGCATAAGAGCCGAAGATGCAAACAATGATTTGCGAAACATGTCCTCAAAATAGGTACGTAAGTGAAGCAGATGTGTAATAAATACGACTCATCTATAAATTAATAATTATTTCGCTTCACTGTGGTGTTCCAATACAGTTATATCTTGAAATAAAATTATTTGTTGAATGTTACTTCTTGCATTAAAAGTAGTTAATGTAATAATGACCGGGTTATTCTTGTTTTCTTTATAATAAGTAAGTCCTAAAGCATAAAAGCAATGTAGTAAACAGGTAAATTATTTAAATTCCTAAAAACACTCATATTATACGACAATTATCTTTGCCCCTCCCCTCTCTTGGCCTTCCCCTCTTGCAGATTCATAAATGGGCAGACCTTTTCTTTGCACGTGTGGCAAAATCTCAATATTAGATTTGTTGGTGAAGTACAATATTTCACTGTCTGTTTGTTATTGGTAAGCCATAGAGAAACTAAAAAGTTGCCTAAAATCTCTTACTGAAGATGTTAACTCAAGTTTAATTTCTAATAAATCACCTCAATTACCTAATGTAAGGGACAAATCAACCAAAATAAAATCTTCATTACTTCTTTCCAAAGAAATAATTAAAGGCATTAACAAATGGGAATGTAACATTTAAATGAGACATTTCATATTTAGCTTCTACATTTAGCAATTTTTATATTTTAGAAAATTATTTTACCACCTTCTTGAGAGCAACCAAGGCACTTCCGTTGATATACAAGGTGGCTATAATTAAAGGTGAGGAGTTTTTGGGGCCCATAAGTAAGCAGTGGTGAGGCCAAATAAATTGAAATTTGATGTACATACACTTCAGAGAATGGAAATTTCATTCTGAGAAAAAAGGCATAGTTCCAAAAATGATCACCAGAGGACAAAATAATGCTGTATAGGTGTGATGTAGGTCTCATCAGCAAAGAAACTACAAAGAGGTCCCATGGCCATTACTAATTTACGAAAGATGATCTCACTATTTGAACTTACTGGCACATTACAACTGCAACTGAAATGATGATGTGTCTCTGCAGAAGACCTGAAAACTGTTGCAATGGCTGTAGTGGAAGCCAATGTGAAGCAGGGGTCCAGCAGTCCACAAGCAATATCTAGACCCTCGGGCCCAAATGACCTAGCTGTTAATAGGGCCTTATACCCCACACACTCACTCATTGAGGGGTTTGGAAATGTTTGCTCAAAGTCCTGACATTTTTTCTCCTAAAATAAACCACCTCCAAAGATGCAGATGCTCTTCCAAGCTCAGACAGAGATGGAGAAGGCATGTCCTTGACACATGACAAAGTCAGAGTTAATAGCCAGTTTTACATAAATGATACTGTCATTACGCAATTCATGTTTGGGCTTCTGTGGATCCACATGCATTTGAGATTTCCTTGCCTCACCAAAAGTAATAATGTGGTGTGGCCTTACTGCTTCATTCATTATTGGGCTGTACGTTTTTGAAGAACATACACCAGCTGAAATAAACACCTGTACAGTCAATGCACAGAGATACCAGCAAATGCTGTACAATTTTGTTACTCCAGAGCTTATGGAACATATCTCTACACTACCAAGTTGTGTAGGATGGACCACCCCCTCACATTGGTTTACAGGTGCAGTGAGTCCCCTGATGACATTTCACCATTGATGCATCATCAGTCATGCATTTTCCATGAAATGGCCTCCCTGTTCATCAGATATAACCTGTGTGATTTTTGGTTGTGGGTTTATTAAATGAGCAATGTGGACAGTTTACAAACATTAAAGAAGGGCATAACACTATATGTAAGTCAGATTAGGATGTCCTAAGTTGTACAATTGACAATACGATTTATGACAGCAGTTTTTGGATCATGTTTAGGATCAGTTAAGCCCCATTTGTAATTCTCATTTATGTTGGTTGTGCGTAGCTTTACCTACCTTGGATTATAAGTTAACTCGAAGAGCAACGTTAGTTCTAAAATTCAAAAAGATATACTGTCTGCTAACAAGTGCTTTCATGGCCTCCGAAAACATCTGAAGTCTAAGCTGTTGCTCAGGAAAGCTAACGTCCTAATATATGAAGTTTTAGTAAAGCCTGGACACTCTCAAAATCTGATGACAGCTTGGTATATTTGAAAGAAGGATTTTGAGGCAAATTTTTGGGCCAGTGGAGGAAAACAGTGTCTGGAGAAGAAGATATCATTAATTGTATAATTTATATAGCGAACCAAACATTGTTAATTGCATAAAGATCAGAAGGTTGGGGTGGGCAGGACATGTGCTGCGTGCTAATGACAGAATGATAAAGAAGATATTTAATGCAGTGCCAGAAGGAACCGGGAAAGTTATAAGACCAAAATTAAGGTGGAAAGACGGGGTGAGAGAGGATGTAAGGACAATTGGAGTCAAGAATTGGAGGAGCACTGCACTTAACAGGAAAGAATGGGGAAAACTTCTTCAGAAGGCCAAGGCTCACAAAGGGTTGTTGTGCCATTGATGAATGAATGAACTAATTGTGTTGAATTAAAGTCACCTGTAGCATTTTGTTTCCTTTCACTCCCCTTATAGCATTAGTATATCATCTACTGACAATTTTTGAAGCTATTTTTTCTTCTCAGATTGGAATACCTATTTTCTGAAACTATGTACACCAAATTTCAGTTTATTTGGCCTATCACTGTTTACTTAACATCACCTCAAAACCTCACTTTTAGTTATGGTCACCTTGAATAATGTTTTGTGTAAATAATGAAATTTTCTGTTGCAGTTGCTTGAGCTGTTTGGTGCTGGAACAGCTTGTGTTGTCAGTCCTGTGGAATCTATCTTTTTCCAAGGTCATAACTATTATATTCCTACAGTGGAGCAGAAGGATGCACTCTTTGCAAGATTCAGAAGTACATTGCTGGGAATTCAGTATGGACATATTCCACATAAATGGGCTATACCTATCGATTCATAGCCTTGGATTGTGCTTTCACATTTTTTGTGGATATGTTTTAAGATATGGAATACATGTTGAAACTCTCTCTCTGTTGCTCTCACTAGATCATAATTTGTAGTATTTTATCATATTTACTTTCGGTGGGCAGAATTAGTGTGTGCTGCTCTTTTGTCATTTGGTGATATGGTTTTCAGTGAAAACATAAGAATACAAATCTTATAAGGAAGATGCATAGTATGTTGTTGCATAGATTGTATTATATCTAGTGTCTGAGGTTGTAGTTCCTATGAAGTTTCTTACTATGAGGAAATATTTCCATGCTACCTTTTCTAGTTGTAAGAAAACATTCAGATTTTAATAGAGGAGCTTTTAATATGTTGAGTAACATATAGCTCAAAGTAATTAACAGTTTCTATTCATGGATGTTTATAGAGAGTGGGAGAGATTAAAAGAGACATATGAGGACTCACAATTGTTGTTAAAGAATTTAACCATCTTAAAAAATCCACAAAGTAATGTTGGCTCTACTAGTGCAATCATACTTCAACTGCCATTTCCTTAAGCAAGCAGTACAGTCCTTACCAGATTTGAACCAATTGCATTGCAGGTTAAGGAATTTGTCCTGTGAATGTGTCTAGTTGAGATAAGTATTTCAATAATACATTTAAAGGCAATTAAAGTCAAATAAGGAAACTGGTACCAAACCCTGCTGCCTTGCTCTCTTGACCATTGATACGGAAGCAAAAGCTTGTATTCACTCAACTAGAACAATGAAATAGATAGGGTCTATTCTCTGCAACCATATTATACCCCTTCCTTATAAGGTAGTTGAAATTGTGCCATTAAGTCCAAATGAATTTCAAAATAGAAAATAGTTTTTAAGCTTTTTATTTGCTAGTGCTGTACCAAGAGTTGTAACTGTTTTTATCATATATTTTTCATATTCTGGGAAGATTTATGTGACTTACTGTGTGTGGATTGTTCTCACAGTATAGTTTACTTCCCAGATGTAGTGTTATGTTTCAGTACCTATATGTTAGGGCTAATCCAGTTTTAGATATAGTTTTGCTTGTCCCAAGTACGCATGTGGCAGCATTTGTTGAATATTGATAGTGTTATTTTGCACCTCATGACCTATGATATATGGATAGGTATTTGCATAATCAAAGGAAAGTGTGATTCGTTTCCTAGTAGCTTATATGGTAGAGACTTCATTCCAGATGTTGACTTTTGAGTGATAGCGGTTTTTATTGGAAAGTTGCTTAAAATGTTTTACAGATGTAAAATGGCATGAGTGAGATGTTGAGATTCCAATTTACATATCTGGAAGTTAACTCAAAATGTACATATTTTTGTTTGAAGTTTAACTGTGATGCTGAAGTATTTGTTGAGGCTCTTGAGAGATAAGCAACTTAAAGTGAATGCATGGCAAATTGAATGAGATGATTCTATATGTATACGACATTTAAATTAAATAGTTGTAGGAATGAAAATGCATTGCCTTGTATATAGAAATCAGTGTTCTGTCTTAGTTTAACCCAGTAATATTGTGTGGGAATGTTATAGTAGTTTGGCTTTTAATGGTAGTATTGGAATTTATAGTATGTAGTGCCTTTTCTTGAAATTTTGATATTAATACAGGTAAATTAGAATATTTCTCTAAAGCTTGCCTTATAGTCTGAATCTCTTAACAGCAACAGTGTTTGACATCCTATACTTGTATTATAATGCACCATTTATCAAGTCATTTAAAGCAATACGTAACAGTGCCTGAAATATTTCTGGTCAGATTAAGCTCTTGATTCAATGAAATCTGTATTATATTATTAATATTACAGGAGAATATGTGGAGATTGCTGTTTTATCTCATAAATCTTTTCACCGTTGGCTATGGAGAACTTGACTGAATACATGCTGGCAGAAATAAACGGTAGCATACCTGCCACCTTTTATATTTTGTCTCTAAAATGTACAGGAATGGATGCCCTTAAGATTTTATGACACCAGAGGCATTTATACTGCTCTGGTGTTTCTTCATGTGCATCTTGAGATTCTTTATCTTCCTCATTGGTGTCAGTTTAATATATTTCTTCATATTCCCTTTGTAAGTGAAAGTAGTAGTAATATTATTTAAGTTAATTAATGGAAATTAATCATTTCTTCTCACTAGCCATATATAGGCTAAGGTTTTAGATAGTCAACTTGAAAATCAACTTGAAAAATTCAATGCCATGGCCGGGATTTGAATCACGGATCTCCTGGTTTCCATCCAGTCGCTCTTACCCATTGATCTACCATGGCAAACGTGCCGTCCTGACATTAAATTCTCCAGTTGACTCATATATTTTCCCCTAGTGGTTTACCGGGAAAATATGAGTCAACTGGAGAATTTAATGTCAGGACGGCACGTTGGCCATGGTAGCTCAATGGGTAAGAGTGACTGAACAGAAACCAGGAGATCTGTGGTTCAAATCACAGCGATGGCAGTGAATTTTTCAAGTTCACTATCTGTTTAGTAGTAATATTCTTATGAGTAAGGACAATCCTGTCACTCTTTTGGGAAGCATGGAATCTTTATGAACTCATGCCAGCATATTCTGTTCCTTGACAATGCCTTAATTTCTTTCCAGCTCTTTCCTGAATCTTCTGCCTCTTTTGTGATTGTGCTATCCCTGTGAGTAAAACAAATATGTCCCAAAATTAAACTCCTAATATGTATGTATCAGTGCCTTTAAAGTTTGCTAGTTACAAGATTTTATATATATATATAATCAATTTATAGAGAAAATGTATGCACCCATATCCTCATCAGTTAATGAAGATAATTTTACCAAGCAAGCATTTCCAAATAAGTATGTCTCTTGACTGATCTTGAAATTCATTCCCCTTGTTACACGGATTACTCTGAGACACGTAACTAAACATTGATAAAATGGCACTTAAATGCTTTAGAAGTTCCATACTATTAACTATACCGTGTTTTTCCAAATAGCAGGGACTTTTGTCAAAATTAAAAGAAGAAGAAATTTTTTCCTTTCCCCATCCCTGTACATATCTTTACTTTCTGCATCATTGTATGGATATTGCTATTAATTTTTATGTGTAGATTTTTCTTAACAAGTAAAATTACTTCAAAACTGTATAACAATACTGCAGTTTAATGCTTAAGCTGTATCAGTTATGACCTACTCAGTAATTTTTCTCCTAAAGTTTTGTAATTTTGCTTGTATTTTGCTTTCTCTTACATTTTAAAACATCACTTATGTGCTGTGTTTTTAACATCATTTATGGTATAATTAATTTTTAAACTATATTTTTAGTATTAATGAAGCCCAGTAAGATTTTATCAAATGCAAATACGTAAAACTGCTAGTTAAAAAATGTATAAAGCCCAATTAGGGGCCTAAGCTATTGATGTAATTGCCACGTACTGCTAGGTACCCAGCTCTGTATGTTTGTGGGGGAGGAGCGTGGTGAGGGGAGAAGTAAGCTGGCGACGTGTGCCAATGCGTGCATAAACATAAATTATCACTTGATAGTGTTATTCCTTACATGAGCATTAGTGGCGGTGCAAAGAAACTCTGTCCAATTGTTAAACACAGGATACATTTTCCTTGGGCTACAATGTCTTTGATAAGAGTTCATGTGGAGAAAATGTGGAAGCAAACAGAAGATTTTAACTGAGAAACCTAAAATTCTACGTGGCATGAGTATCTTGTATACATATTAAAGTTTTGCAGAAATCTGGTGGAAACGTATTTATTTAGATGGAACTTGGTTGGACAGTAACCTGAGAAGAGGTTTTGGCAGATGATGAGGTTTCTGAAGTTGCCAAAAGTTACAGTGCAAGCACTCGCTTCATTGTTTTACAATTCATGCTGGAGGGAAGAAGGGGTTTGTGAATGTAGCAAAACTGCTCTATAACCAATGAACCACCAAAGTGGTTGATGTGGTTAAAATAAATATTTATTCCACATATCCCACCTTCTTTAGTTATAATTTTGGACATTGAATCTTTTCTGAAAAGTGCCCAAATATCCTATTTAGAAAGAGAATTTTTTGCAAACACTTGGCATCAATTGTAACAAAGAATGAGGAAAGGAAATTTATTCCCCTTCTGGAAGTCCACCCCCCCAAGAAAAAAGTAAGAAAGTCGAGGAAACAGAAGCTGAATATTGGCGGGGTGGAACAGATGGACAGAATACTCTTGGTTGTAATAGATTACATCATTGTGAATATGACAACAGATGACAGGTCCACCAGAGTGACAAACATATTTTCACTAGCATGACCACTGTGATACGAGAGTGAATACATAACAATGGCTATGGAGGTCTGTATGTTTCTCCTTACTTTTTGTACCCCTCTACCCTCTCTAGTGCCATTCTTATTCATCGTAAATTTGAGCACATTCCTCTTAACCACATAGAGCTGGGACCCTAACAGTACCTGAATCTGATTTCAGGAGAGAAAAAGATGCATAGAGCTCTTTGCCAGCAACTTTTGTCAAATTTAGTGCAGCTTTTTTATGCTTTACACACATTTCCAGAAAAATATTTCTTTAAAGAATAATTTATATGCTGAAAAAAGCTAATTGTAGTCTGTTTTTGACACTTTGTCACTTACATTTTTATATTATTGAGGGACTAGTTTCAGAAGCCGTTGCCTCCATCTCCAACCTCTTTCCAACTGATAATGGAGGGGACGACTTCTGAAACTAGTCCCTCAATAATATAAAAATGTAAGTGACGAAGTTTCAAAAAAACAGACTTCAAATAGCTTTTTAAATTAATTTTGATGTCACTGTCACTAAATTCCTCCAATCACACATAATTCATATGTTTTTGGAATCATACCTAAAAACATTCAACATTTTTGTGCACCAAGTATGTGCTTTTGACAGCCTTTATTGTATCTTGTAGATTGTCAGTGCATACTTCAGTTCCTGTTGAATGTGAATTATTAAAGCCTGAGATATCTGCAAACATTTTTATCATGGTGAGCATGTATAAAACCTTAAAATCACCATTTTATTTTTGAAAAATAAAACTATTATAATTTTTTTAAACAGTTTCTTGGTAGAAGTTTTATGTTAGGGATCTAGGTTTATCAATCCAGTCTTTGACACCTCCTCTGTAATATTCTTCATGTGGAGTCAGTAAATAAGCCACAAAATCATAGTATTTTGTTAACAATAGCTCCTCCTTAGTATTCATGGAGATAAGTCTTTGTTATATTTTTATACCTCTTGGATCATGAGTTTATTTTGACTGGAAAATCAGTTCACTGCCTTTTGAAGCAGAAGTTAATGTTTGGGCAGTTTGAAATAATTTTATATAAAGGTGCATTTCAAGCATCCTGCTTCAATGTAATGGATAATTGATATCCATTGCCAAGTGTTCTTTTTAGTATAGATATTAGTATTTTGCATGAAGATAAAGGTTTCTATTTGACTTGCTAGAAAATAAGAGTCGTTATTGGCACTGTAGATTTCTGAATTTATAAAATCCTTTGAGCATAAAATTTTCTGTTAGCCTTGCAACAAGGGAAAACTGTACAGCCATGTATATTTAAGATTTATTTTGTGTATAAACATGTTAAGATTTAAATTAAGCTCTCAGTACAGCCAACAATTAACTAAAGTAGTAAATACTGTGCTTTTAACATTTCTCTGGTCTCTTTGGAACATTATTTATATTTTTTTAAGTAATCAACTTTTTGTATTATTTGCAAAGAAAGTTTAAATGCCATTGTCGAGTCATACTTCTCAAGGATTGAGGCATATTAATTTTTCGAAATGCTGTTAAATGAGTACCTGAAGTTCCAGGATGTGGATGTGTTCCTAAGAATATATATTGGTAATTGCTGTGATTTGCATTGTAAACACTGAGTTTGTTTGAGCATGCTGCTAGCACATAAGGTATTACATTTGTTGTATTATTGTGGCTGTACTGCAGGCTAAAGTATGAGTGTAAGACTGTTGTTCATTGTCAGCTAGCATTTAGGAAGTATTGATCCTAGAATTTAGGATTGATTTATGGCAGTTTATTTGCTCGTAATTTAAAATGAGACTGTATTGAACTATACTTACACTTTCTTTTATATTCTGAGAAAATTTTTCTTTGGGGATTTCCTTTGGTAACTATTTTAGAAAAACACTATTATTGAAGCTGTGAATAGTTCAATCAATAAAACATGAATGTACAGGTACATTTATGGCAAGTGCTCTAAATATTTAAGAGATGACCAGCAGCCAAGCTATTTCAAGCATGACTGCTGCTTGAAGGTGGGCTGACATGAAAGAAAGTATATTATAAATTACAGGATGCTTCTTTTTACAGTATGAATTGGAAGCATTCTTTCTAGGTTAAATATTAGCTGCTGACATCTGCAAGTAACACTTCTATTGATTTAGCCAAGTTCTCTCTGTTTCATGACAAATGTTTCATTTCAGTTCTTTTTCAGTGTTTTGGTATGATCTGTATGCTCCAACTTTTAATTTTCCCATACAGAAAAGTCACAAAGATTGAGGTTGAGAGAGTGCACTGGCCATATTTTATCTGTATTAACTCTGTGATTAAAAAGTTAATATAAAACCACCTTATTTTCATCCATCATGTGAGTAGTTGCAGGCTATGACAATTCTTCAGTATGTGTAGCTGAACTGTACCCAGTCAATGGAAATTTTATCCTCAGATATCAACAGTGCACCCAAGCAAAGGATAACCCTTTCACTATATTCTTTCATGTCACACAACCTGTCCAGGCAAACAACTTTGCTACAGCAGGCTTGGCTGCCAGTTAGCAGCCTCTGAAATATTTGGGATGCTTGCCAAATTTGATTCTGTATATGTTGTATTAGAAGTTTTGCCTCTCTACTAAGCTTATTAACAGTATAGTAAATATAATAAAATCCTGACATTTGTTTAAATGAACTATGAAAATGGTGAGATGGTACAGTGATTTAAATGCTGACTGACAGTGCATCATAATGTAACAACTGTACTTGGTTGCCCATAATTCATTCATTCACAGAATCATATTGAACATACAAACTTTAGATATGAATTATACTTGCAAGTTTTTAAGAAATAAAGTTAACTAGTAAGATGCTATAAGTCAACTTGGTAATCAAGGCAAACTTACATTATGATGCAATATTTTTCTGCATAGCTCTTCAGCCAAGTTAGCAAGGGAGTGTGCCAGGGTATAAACTTAAAGCACCACTATAGGCCTGGTTTATAATCTTAGTGGTTAAATTTATCTTGATCCAGCTGTTTCATACCTCAGTGCATCCATTTAGTATGCTTGTTGCATTATTTTTAATTTCTGTGTTCTTAAACTAAAGTGGCAAACAAATTCTTCTTAGGTGTTCAAATATTAGCATAAAAGTTGCCAAACAAATTGATTCCTAAGAAAGTCATATAAGCTGATAGAAGAACTTCAAGTTAGAGGTAGCTCATTATACATTCCCTTTGTATTCCCTTGTCTTATCCCAATCAACAGAGAAAGTAATGGAAAGGTTTATTCACTCATTTAATAGCTAGAGTAGACAATTGCTGGTCAGTGAAAAAATATGTTTGAAAGAGCATATAGAATAGTAATGGGGACTGGAGATGAACATAAAACTTTATGCAGTGATAGTTGATATAAAACTTACTTGGATGTAATAGTCTTAACTTTTCTGATGCTGGCTCAATCTTCTGCAGACACTAAATCTGCTCTTTGCAGGAACTAGGTGCTTTACTGTAAAAAAGTCTAGGGAATTTCTTTTACTCCCTCCAGCAGTGCTTGCTCGCTTTCCTGCTTCTCTTGGCCATGTACATGTTGAAGCACTCAAATTCGTGAATCAAGCACTCTTTAAATCATTCCTTGTAGATTTTAACACCCATTCTTGCTGCATATGGCACCACTTGTGATGTGATGGATATGGATGATACATGAAATGATATTTGGGAAGAAACCTTTCAGACCTAAGTTTAGGGTATCTCCCTGGCATTTGCTAGTTATGAGTAAAACCTGGAAAAAACTTGAATTCAGGGAGAATTGTCATGGTAGGATGTGAATTGCAGACCACCTGTTGACAAGCCCGTGTCTTAACGATCTCATCTACCCATGTTGGTTTATACAGGATTTTAACATTTCTCCTTCCAAAAAAGTCTTTCAGAGCATTATAATACTTTCCTGTTAAGCTTTGAATATTTACCCTCCAGCTTTGCCTTACACCCCATGCAGCAGTGCCCTAATTGCAGAGTTGTATGTGTCTTAAATTTTTTTCGCAGAAATTTATTCACATTTTGTCTAAAATGTATCAGTGGAACCTGATTTTGGGTAGATAATGCAGATATTTGGGGGCACCTAATAGAAGCTATTGATGCAAGCATATAAAATAAAAATAGTGGTAATGAATAGAAGCGGAAGTGTTATGCAGCATATTGTCTGTCATGCTTGCAGAGGTTTACAGTGTTTACAAGATACAAATATGATAGTTATTGTTTCCTTAAGCACAGATGATAGATTTAATCTTTTCTCTCGTTAAAAATCTGAATTTCAAAGAATGTTATATGCAGTTTATTTACAGTACCATTCTTTGAGATTCAGAAACAAATTATTTAGTAAAATTAGGCAAATTAGTCAATCTTGTATATACTTTTCTCCACTTAAAAGTTTTTTAATGAAGACTAGTTTCTGGGAACTTCTTCCCTATCCTCAGTTCTGTGGTTCTGTGGTCAACCACAGAACTGAGGATAGGGAAGAAGTTCCCAGAAACTACTCTTCATTAAAAGAAGTTGTAAGTGGAGAAAAGTATATACAAGATTGACTCATTTGCCTAATTTTAGTAACATGGCACTCCACTTTCTGAAATACTTCTTTTTATTCTGTATAAAATTATTTAGTTTTTCAGTTCTGGTTAAATTGCTTTTGTCACAGACATAATTCATACATTTAGAATATGCATTACAAAGTGTAACAGTCCCTGTCCATAGGGCCATTTGTAAAGGAGAGCAGAGGTAAACATGTTACAAGCTTAGAAGGTCCTAGGTAAAAATATAGTTTCACATTACCATACTCTGCCACTGTTACAAATTATCTTGGACTGAGTAAAAGAAAGGTAGCCATTCAATCATGAATTGTTGGAGGGGTGGCAGAACTTAGTTGGTCAGTACTGCTTTTCATTTCCACTTGGGAATATACTGACCGCAGCTTGAGTTCTACTTCTTGGCTTCAAAACTTGTAGCAGAAAGAAAACAACAAATTGGTAGAGCACACCTCTATTTTCAAGAATTGAAGTTATAAGTACTGTTGTCAGAAAAGTCATGAGTGTAGCAGGCCCATTGCTGTGGCAACAGCTGCCATATTGCCAATGTCACTGACATGTTAGCATGTGGTCATTCATTGTTTTATTCACTTTCAGTCCAGCTAGCTCTTACCATGACTTGTTTTTCCTGTGTACCTAATGTTTGTTCACGTGTCATTTAAATAGCCTCATATAAGTATCGTCAAACAAATTGGTATCTGGAGTTTTCAAATACCAAACTAAGGAGCAAGTCACTTTTCTGTGATGCTTCCAATTCACCTCACACCTTTGCTGGTTGTTCTGCTGCAGTGTAGGTAGGTAAACTCACTGGGTTCAGAAAGTTGGGACGTCCTCCAACGTTAAGTCATATCGGACAATGAATGAAACGGGTGAAATGATGCTCAGAAGAGTCCAGGGTCCATGGAACTTAGAGTTACCTGACATTCGCATGTCAGGATAAGGGAAAACCCTGGAAAAAGCTTTATCCAGGTAACTCACCCTAACTGAGATTCAAACTCGGGACCTTTGAACATGAGGCAGACATGCTACCATGTACGCTACCGAGGCAGGCAAACACATGCTAGTTCCGCTATTTGCAGTAAAGAACTGAGTGTCCTCACTGACCAAGCAGGTTAACTAATGACTTGTTTCTATTGCGTAATAAGGGTGAGATGCATGAGGTCCAAGACAATATTTACAACTCAGTATAGGCTCATCCATAGTTCCAAGAATTTTTCACATGCCAAATTGTTTAACGATAACTGTACCTTGAGCCATTATTTCTGTTTCCTAACTGTTATTAATTTGTAAGGTTTTATAGTCAATAATGAGATCACGCTGACCTTAGACCTCCCATTTTCATAAACAAAAATTATGGTGTCTTGTAACAGAGGTGTACGACTGATTGATTCAATTTATGTATGTTTTCTTTTACTCACTAGTATATTATAGGATTGAATTTCTTGTTAAACTGACATTTTTTCACGTCTTTCTTGACACTTCAATGTACAGAATCTCAAATCCTAAATGGTTTTATTTTACTTGACACTTTGTTTTAGCTCTTTGTAGTACTCCGTAAACCTATGCATGTGAAATTGTTTTCATGTTGTAATCAAAAGTTACTTGTGGCCAATGCCTGTGCATAGTTTGTTTCATAATTATCACATCCTGATGTAAACAGACATATTTCAGATTAATGTTGCATTGTACTTCAAAGTTTGGCTGCCCAAACCTCAATTCTCTAAACTGAATTAATTTGTTACAAAGCACGGTATTTTGCTCTTTTGGTTCCCAAACTTTGCAATGCCTGGTTGTAGTTCTGTACCACAGGCTAGTGAATTTGGGTTATGTCAACTCATTGTAAATATCATGTAAACCAAGGAGTGTAGATAATGAATATTAAAAGCTATTTTTCAATTTATGTTGAACAATAGCAAAGACTACTTCATTTCTCATGTGTTTTTTTGTGTGCATTTAATTAAGGTCGCTATGGTTTCTTGATATAACTCTTGTAAAGGTATATAATTTATTAAGAAAATTTTAATAGGGAATTGATGGCAGTGTATAAGTTTACTGTTGCTGATGAGTACATGGTGTTGGTACCATGGCTTCACTGTTTAAAGAAGAAAGTCCCCACATTATGTATGGCCTCACTTTTGTGTTTAAGTTAAATGGTTACATCAACAACATAGATCATACTGTGTTATGTGTATAAGTTTAAGAGAAGTTTTCTCATGTGTAAGTATAATGTTTTGATATAAAATTGGATCTTCCAATATGTTAAAAACTGTACTGTCATATTCATCTTAGAGTAATTTTGAGAGAAGCATCCTTGACTCAATTCCTTTCTTGGAAGTGTTGAAAACAGTGTTGTTATGATAAATTAAATTTAAAGGGAGTCGATTAATGACACTAATCAATGTCATTAATTGACTCCCTTTAAATTTAATTTAACCTTGACTCATTTTGTTAAAAGTTTTTCGTGTTCCATGGCTGTCACACCAGCACCCTTATCAAAACTGTTGTTGCATTTTCCTAAGATGTAAGGGTATCTGTGGAAATGTAACATGATCAAGCAATTTATATTAAAAGTGTAATTGTACTATATGGACTAATTTAGCAATAACTAACTTTTAAGAAAATTACTATTTACAGAATCTCTTTTATTGGCCTAATATGCATTGTGGTGTGCATTGAAGTAGTTAATGTTATGAATTTGAATTGTTAAAATAAATTTATTGTTACTTGCAATTTCACAAAAGGTATATACCAGGTGGGATATATTAATGTGCAATTGAAACAAAAAGGTGGGGGAATACATGCACAAGCATTCATCCTGTCTGATTGTAAATTCCTCTAAGTGCCAAATGAGATGAGTGTGAATGGGTTCAGTTTATCATGTTTTAATAAAAAGGCAGATTACATTACTTTTCTGAATACAAGACAACCCCCTTTTTCTGCACCTGATTTAACACATTGCAAAATTTGGGGGAAAATGCAATAACTTCAATTTTTAGAACAAATTTAAAATTGCTTAGCACAAATTTTTGTGTAAATTTAGTGTTGTCACAAACTGAAATGACAATGCAATGACGAGATAATGGATCTGGCAGTTTAAGTGGATTTGTATTTCTAGAGTGACGAGTAACACTGATTATAATTTTTCTATCACATTGAGTTTGTGTAACACAGTATGAATTGTTTCTTTCCAGATTTGTTTTTGAAATTGTTTCATATCAGAAGCAGAAAGAAATGGTGATGAATGTCATTTTCTACAAAATCAATTTTAACAGATCAATACTTTTATGAATTACTTGTATGCAATTAGTAATATATGATGCATTGTTGAGCATGCAGGAAAATGTAAGAACTGGGTGATGAAAGGAGGGAAGCATATACACAATAGCTATCTCTTAGTAAATATCAGTTGCTAACCTGCTGATTAGAAAAGGAGAGCATGTAATTTTGCTCCTGTCAGTAGACATATTTATATCCTCAAATTTTATCTGAAATCTGCTAGAATTGGTAAATCACTTATTTGCAAAAATGAAACATGCAAGAACCAGTTGATTGCTGTGAATATGATACTTTGCATTTCCTGCTTGTATCTGGTTTTCTTCATTGTATGTGGCCTATGAAATTCTCTCCAACCACAAGGTATATATTTGAAATTAAATATACTTGCATCAGCATGAATATTTAAAAAGGAAGAATTGCATTTTATTTGGAGAAATATGGTATTTCAAAATACTTGTGTTATAATGATTATTTTAGCCTGAGCAATTTTACACTTGGAAGTATCAAGAAAATGTAATAGTACTCCATGCAAGGGTATTTAATATTGTGTTGCGTGGTTCAGTTTTATTTCACTATTGATGAAAATCTAGAATTTTGAAATTATTGCCAGAAAGTCTGAAATTTTCAGTGGCATTAACAAAGATTACACTCGACTCACAGTTAAAACTTGTTAACGTGAAGCCTATTTACATCCTTACTCTATGGAAAGTCAATTTTAGATTTAAACAAAAGAAATTTAACATGTCATTTTATAAATTTAAGAGAAAAACCTCTGTGGTAATTACTACTCCTAAGGCCATATCCAACTAAATTAACCATGGGTTCAACTTCAAGACCTCAAAATCAATATCTAAATCAGATATGCCATTTATGCCCAATTTCACCAACAGATGTTAAAATCAATGTTAATAAGTGTAGCGTAACAATTGTTACAGAGTTAACAAAAGCTTTAAAATTCTTGCATTTCACCAACTTGTTTTCTGAAAATGTTAACAAACATGTGTTAACGTAGAGGGACTTGTAAATACTGTAGATACAGAAGGCTGTAGATGAATCTTATTATTTTCTGAATGTACTGCGATGCTCTTTTTATTTTGTTTACACAGCTGAAAAAATGGCAGGTGAACAAAATCAGAAGAGAAGCTGTGGACAAATTTTTCATAAATGGAGAAAGAATTGTTAGTTGAATTAGTAACTAAATATAAGGATACTGTGGAAAATAAGAGGACGGATGTGGTAAATTTGAAAGAGAAAGATGTGATGTGGGAAAAGGTTGGAAATGAGTTTAATTTGAATGCAAATGTCACAACCAGAAATACAAAGCATAAATTTAATTACATAAATTTAAAACGAGGTGTGAAGGACAGAAGTGACGACATACTTAAATGTTTCAAGATGGGAGGAGAACGGTGTATAATCCAATCTTCTGATAGCTACCCAAAATTATTTCTCTTCATAGGCCGTACTCTATTATGAATGTCATTTAAACAGTCTAAATATAGCAAATCAACGTCAAAAGCTTTGTTCACGCCTACCACCTTGACAAATTTTATAATTGTTAATGACTTAACAACAGAAACCTGACTTGTTAATTTAACAAGAGCTTTAACATGAGTGTTAACTGGCACTTGTTGGTGAAATGCAATTTTTGTTATAACTATTGCTAAACAGACTAACAGCCATGTTAAGTCTTAACATCTGTTGGTGAAATTGGGCATTAGTGTCATTCTTCTTTCTCCCTCCAACTTTGTGTATTGAATGAGTTAAACCTTGTATCCCCTGCTCTAAATTCTCAATGACAATCCAGTGTGCAATGTAAATAACATTCTATGGTAAGTTGAGCTGTACTATTGCTCTCTTGCTCCCAAAAGCATCCTTCAGTACACCAATCCAGGTATTGTGTTCATTAGTTTAAATGGATGATTTTGATGCCCAACTTTGGAATCTTTTAGTTAAAACTGACATGCAATGTGCTTGTAGACCTTTAATGGCAAATGACTTTGATAACCAGGTTTTGGCAACGAGGGCTTTATACTTATCTTGGTCAAGAAAATGTGTACAGTGCATATAAGTATTGTAAGTGCCTCCATCCAAAAAAGCAAACATTTAAGTGCCAGTCCACCATGCGTTTCAGATATTGTTCATTCTGATCTCCAGATCCTCAGAATGTCTCTGTAGTTCCCTGGTTAAATTTGCACTTGTCAAAACAATTCATAGTTCTACTGTGCTGCAGTCTCTTTGGCATACCACTGAGTGAACTGAAAGTAGATGGAATAGTTAGTATTGTCAAGTAATTTCTGGCATATGTGCACCATTGTGCATGAACACCATGATTGTAGGATGATTTCGTAAAAGGATATGACATGACCATTCTTTTGCTCACATCGGCATCGCATTCATACTGCAATCATTTTCAGTTGTCAACCTCTGAATTAAAGGGATTTTGAATAGTAAGTCTGCCATCACGAGTTGAAGTCTTCCTTTTTTAGCAGATCCTTGTTGTACTGCTTTATTGGCAGATTCAGAGAGTTACAGATGTTTACCACTTACATGACAAAGTATTGAATTCAATATTGTAATTTAAGATTACAGCCTAAATGTGAAGTGATGTGATGTGATAGGCTAAACCTTATCTGTATGTTTATCTTTCATTGCAGTTGTGGTACCCATTCACTGGGCTGCAACAAAATGCCTGGTGTTCAGATTTAAAAGTTTATTGTATCTCTGGTAACCAGCAATAAATGGGTGCAAACATTAAGTAAAGGATAACATAAATTGTAAAGTTAATCCCCTCATGTAAATTATTTTATTTGCATTCTATGGATCTTGGATATAAATTTCCTATTTATTATAAATTGTTATTTTATTCATGTTACAAAGCATAAAATGTGGACTAGAAATCTGTGTATAACATACAAAGTGATATTCTTTGCTTTAATACATGTTTATTGTAGAACCAGAAAGAACTTCAGTATGTGAAAGTTGCTTTACTACTATGCCTTTTTAAGTATTCTATAAAATGAAACTTGCATTTATCTTACTTGCAATTTTTGTGCATTTACAGCAATGAACATTTTATGCATTCTAAATTTCATTTCATTGCAAAACTATCATGCTTTTGCTGGATGAGGAAAGGTTTTACAGGTTTAGGTTTTCAGGAAGTTGGCTAGTACTCTCTGCCCAGCACAAGAAGGCAAGCTAGAGGAATGTGTAACATAATCACTTTTACTGTCATCACGGTGTTTATGCTAGCCTTCCAAGTATGACAAGGATGCTAGATTCTTTTAAAATATGCAAGTGTTGTCACATAACTCACCCGTACATAATACCTATCACTGAAGTTACTGCAACAAGCATTAGATCTGAAAACATGGGTGACTCATATGCACTCTCATACACTCATTTCCTAGTAAAAAGATCTACTAACAGAGCAGATGAAAAGTTGAAACCCCTCTCCCCTTCATTCCACTCTTGCCTTCTTGTGGTGGGTAGACAGTATTTATGAGTTGTAAATGGTGGCTCTATGTAATCATTCACACAGAAGCCACTCACCATAAAAAACACACAAGATGCAACCTTGTCATCACCTAATTCACTTAGAACAATATGCAATTTCAGTGATAAATATGTATTGGTCCACTTTTTTTAAGTGCAACATATAATTATTGTGAAAAGTATATAAGGATTTGATATTGCAATGGTTGTATGCTAACTTTTTCCCCACAATTAATTGAATTATTTGCATATGCTCGAGATCTTAGAAATCTTTGTTGTTCTGCTTTGGAAAGGTGATTGTTCAAAATGAGACTGAAATAGAAATGGATTTCATAGAAGTTTTCCTTTTTTTTTATAAATATAATCAATCTTTATTTTGACTAAACCAAAGCTGCATCTAATTTTTAAATAAAAGTACAAAATGTTCAGCTTGTTAAGTTTTTGATGTTAAATAAGCATGTCTTTCCAAAAATTGTACATTTTCTTTAGATTAATCGATTTTTGTATGTGCATGCCATGTGTATAGTGAAATATCTATAGTGAATGGCATGCTTTAAACATGCTGTTTATTTCCGAAACCTGAATCTCATGGTTATTTTAGGAAAACAATCTAATACATTTTCTGTAAATTGTAAACAGGTTCTGCAATGCATTGCATTGTCATTATCAAATGTAATGTTTCTAAAGCAATAAAAATTAAAGCATTATTTTTGGAAAGAATGTACCTCTGTTATAAAACCTTGGGAGTTTGTACAAATGAGAATTATTTTTGTACTTTTTATCACAATGTTGGAGATTGCTAACAAATCTCTTAATATATTTGCAGCATAATATTGTGTGCAGTATTAATGGTCAAAGGTTTTTGTACATTTTTGTGCTGCCTCAGAATGTTTGGTCCAGGGATCAGTGTTTTAACTTAGTGCCATTGAACTGCATTGCTCAATTATTTGGTTTCTTGTTCCCATATAAAGTATGTTGTTTTTCAGATATGAAGTATAAACCATAAGGTGTTTTTTTTTATTATAACGGTATAGCTTTAACTTAACAGCTAGTGTATGAGAGCATGTATGTTTGTAAGTGTGTATATAGATGTTTGCTTGCTTGCTCAAATGAAAATATGGAAGTTTATAAGAAAGTCATATAATTGATAATAGTTATTGGATATGAAACAGTGCAGCTTATCTTCTTAGTATGCATTCACAGACACATTTTTTAGCATAATTTATGTAAAATATATACTGTGTTATATGGAAATGCTTTTAGTAGGAACATGCTAGACTGAAATATTTACCAGTGGATGGCACTGCTACATTGAGGCTGTTTCATTAATGGTTTAAGTTACTTCACACGTTACAGTTAATATTGTAGGACATTAAGACAGTGCTAAATTAATAGTTACTATTTAATGGATAACACATTCAGTACCAGAAATTAAAGGTAAGTAATATTTAAATCAAAAGATAAATCCTTTAAATATTCCTAATTCTCTGTATCTTATGAAACATTTATTGAAAAATGCTTCCTTCAACTAAAGTCTGAACACAAATCTTACCAAGATGCAATGTATTTTAAACAATATTAACAAATATAGTCGCTTCTAAGAATAAGCTGCTCCTCATTATTTTAGAGTTTGTTAAGACCCCAAAAAAACAGCTTTATTGGTTGCCAGAAAGTGTTTGAGAGAAAGAGAAAGGGGGTGGAATAAGGAGAAGAATATATGAATATTTCGGTTGAAAGTGGAAGCAAAAGGTGGAAAAAATGGAAGAAAACAGATGAATATGTAGGTTGAGAGAAACTGCAAATGAAAAAAACATTGGCAAAAGTGGAAGAAAATAGATGAATGGTACTGCACTTACATTGTATGCCCAAAATTATTGGATAGCAAAAATATTACTAATATTACACAAACCAATGCATTAAAATCATTATATACAGGAGTAAACCTCTTCCAATTACATAAGGCACAGTGTACATAACTATACTCAAACAATAGTAGTAAAGCCATTACAAGTTCAACAGCTCTGCTTTTGTAGATTAGGAGATACTAAATATGAAATTTACCAAAAAGTGACTATTTATATAGAATAAAAAGAAGTATTTCAGAAAGTGGAGTGCCATTGTTACTAAAATTAGGCTAATGAGTCAACCTTGTATATACTTTTCTCCACTTTCTCTCAGAAACTAGTCTTCTTCAAAAAAACTTGTAAGTGGAGAAAAGTATATACAAGGTTGACTCATTTGCCTAATTTTAGTAAGTGAATATTTAGTTTTTGTGTAATGTTATAAATTGGAATTTCCTCTCTGATGTTATGTATAATCATTACAGCTGCACAATACCCATTATCTTAAATTATTTTTAAAAGTGGTAGTGAATGTGACATTTTGTGCTCTTAATTCTACATCTCTTTGCACAGAAAATAACATCTGCAATGCTCTTTGGAGTAGACACATTTTAGCTCATCTTTTACAGGGAACTTTGATCTACAAATTGGTGCCACTTCTAACTATGGCAGCTTCTGCATTTTTAGCACTGATTTTTTGCTTTCTTAATACATATATCTGAGGTTATTTCTCTCAATTTTTACTGTGAACAGTGCCTTCTCTGAACTGCATTTTCTAATAGAAATAATCTGTTTTCTCAGTGGCTATTGAAGATAGCTAAATGAAATGTTGGTATGATAAAACATACCTGAATTATGCTACTGATCCACTTTAGTGTTGAATGGATTGGTTATGATGATAAATTGTAATAAAAAATTTGTCATATTAAGAAGAAAGTCATATTTTCTTTTGTGGTAGGTAAATCAGTGAACTTAAGAAGGTTTGCATCTACACCCTGTAAAAATTTCAATGTGGTATCTTAAATAGTTCCTGAGATCATGAGCTATGAAAGTAAATTTAACATTGTCAGGATAGGGCATTTAGGCTCCCTGAAATACCTTATGCAGATGACCTGTACTTCTATTAAAGTACTTCCTTTTATTATGAGCTTGGAGTACTGAATGTGTTAAAACTAGCATGATATCTCAACCTACTGCTGTCATTTTTACAGCTATGAAGTCTGAAAATTTACCCAGGTACAAGTAATTAAAAGTACAATGCACTGTGCGGGCAAGTACTAAGAAGAAAGCTCTATTGTACTATTATATTTTCTGTAGAATGGCATGTTAAAGTGACACATTATCAGTATTCTCCATTTTTGTGAGATATACAACAATGTTTATGTGATGCATCTTGGGAAAAGGATCTTAGCTTCAGTAATAATTCACACAAGCCAAATACAAGTTGTGTTTCAGGATTTTTGTGGCAAACCTTTTATTTTGTTTTTATACAACTGAAGTTAAGTTAGAATTCATAGATTACATGCTTAGATCACATTAAATAAAGACAAAAATAGGACACTATTCATAAACAAAACAAATGGCTAAGGAAAATGCTTCAAACAATAGTACTGAAGTTCCATATTCAGGAGGTTGAGATTATAGCTTCAAATCCCATACATCAGTCAGTGTTACTTCTAGGTATTGTTACCTCACAGAAAACCATCCTTAATGGAAGAAGTATTTTAAAAATATTAAGTACAGGGAGGTGGGCAGTTTGGACTTTTGAGTGAACTTGTTGTTTTCTCAATATTTTTGCTAAATAAAAAGACAGAATGTTTATTATTTTAAGGAACAGTAATACAAAAAAGCATCCCTAATATGGGAGGTGGGGTGGTCAAATATTGAGGGAAGCAATTTTGACATTTTTAATCACAAATGCCCTGTTTTCTCAATTATGTAACTGAAAAGAAAATTTTGCTCTCTCATAGTTTTCCAAATTAATAGTGCTTTATTTTAAAGGCTAGTTGGTGGACAAATGCTCAGTGGGAGACATCATCATTGCTCATGAATTGCTTGTCTGACTCAAAAAAATTTTGTTTTCATTTTGCAGATAAGGTAAACAATTTAAAAGAATCCAGTACCAAAATATTCTGATATATTTTTTTAAAATTAGTTGTAAATAAATGCATAGGAAATTAATCAGTTACTTTCATAGCTTTTCTAAAACTGTCAGACCCTGACAGTGCCTTCAGCTTTGGCAGTATTTCAAACAATTTTATAAAATTAAGTTCCATTTGCCACAATGTGTCACATATTCTCTGAGAAATAAGTGAATATAAGGAGCTTTAATGCTAATAAGAAGTGCTACATTTAAAGTGCAAATATATATAATAAAAGCTGTATTAAAAATTGTAATGCAAATAAGTTTTGCATACCTAAAATACCTGTATAGTGAAGATGTATTTTTAGAGTTATATTCAATTTTAATTGATACTGGTGTGTTTATTTAATATTCAGCCCTCTTTAATATTACTTGAAAAGTATGGCTTACTTCATAGCCAATATCTGAAGACCAAACAAGTTCTTAATTTGAACAGTACTTCACTGGATTCCTCTTTTTACCTTCCCTGTTAAAGAAAATTCACAGTAGTATGCTTGTGTTGCAAACATAGTTTTGTCAGAATAACAGCAAAGAAGTGCCATGTTTTAGGAATATTGTAATCAATAACTTGTAGAATTTTTTTTTATGACACCTTTTATCTTCTTTGAATAGATCTACAAGAAAGTAGTGCAAACATAAAAAATAACAAAGTTTTGTGATTTCTCTCTCATTTCCTTTTGGATAGATGCAAAAAGCAGTCATACATCAATAAGTCTTAAGTAGTTCTTAGTCCTCTTAAGTTTCACAAGACTGCATGTGAATATTACACTAAACTGTAATGTGATGTGATGTTTATCAAATTTCTACCTTCCTTGAATTGTGCTCCACTTGAGTTTGTGTATAAAAAAGATACAATTAAGTGGTATTTATTTTTATGTAAATAAAGTTCGGAGGGTTATATAATATTGTTGTTTTTTAATTTTGTTTACCAAATTGAGGTGTTATGGAAACAGTGATAAAGTAAGATAGCAAAAAGTACTTCTTGTGCAATGTGAGAAGGAAATAAAGCAAATCTGGTTGCTTATATGCAGAATGTAATTGAAGTAAGATTAGCCCTTTAAACACCAAACACATACATGAATTGGATTTGTTTATACAAGTTGCTATTTACAATACTTTATCTATGTAATTACATACATATTTCTTAATATAGTTCTGTAAATTTTGGTGCTGTTTTTCTTTTTAACCTAGCTCAGCCTGCTTGGCTCCCAGGCCTTTTAGCATTTGCTGAGTAGCATAGTCAACCTTCTGTCCTCTACTCTAATTTGCTATCTGTTTCCCCTTGTGCCAGCATATTTTCTTTTCTTTTCCATTCTTTACTTTTCTCATCCATTTCTCTTTAGCTTTCCAAAACAGGTGTACACATTTGTGTTTATATGTATTGTGTAAGTCAAGGCATGGTTAACAAAATTATACTTGCAGCTGAAAAATTGAATTAAAACAACAGCTCTGTATTTCCTCCAAATTTCCAAAAGTTTTACAACAGCCTTCATTTGAATGTGTAAGAATAGACCAAGTTAGTTATAAATCTAGGAATAAAATAACGTATACTCAATGCATACATGGAAACCTGAATATTTAATTATATATGTTAGTCACCTCTTTTTTTGTATAGGGGAGATTGGGGGATTGCCGGCAGGTTAAGCAATAATGATCATATTGCTGTTTAAAATTACCTCATACAAAACGTCACACTCAATCCCAAGCCATGTATGTATCCTTCAGTATGTTAACTTATAAAATAATTCTGAAAACAACTTAGCATAAAAATGTATAACAATCGGACCAGCCATATACCGACATTCCCCAATCCATGGATTCTTGGTTCCATGATTTTAAATGGGTAAAACACATTTTTCTTTCTTTCTTTTATGTTTTTAGGAACAGGAAATTGACATTTTTGAAAGAGGTTAAAGTCTATAACTCTTTCTCGTACGTAAATGTTTGTGCAAAGCAAGTTTTATTTTTAAAAATTAGTCAAAACCAATTTAAAATTATTTCGATCTTGTATTGAGAAATTATTAATATTTCTAAGCCTTATCAGTTAGTCCTACTGGTTGAATGACATTACAACCTATTGGTTTAATGGGCATACACTGAAGCATAGACAAATCATTTTAAAAAGTATCAAAGAGCAATAAGTCATTTAGTAAGGCACCTATCACACTGAAAACCAACAGATTTAGTGGCACTACAAAGAGAATAAATTCATGTTCTGCAAATGGTACATGAAACTATTCCTCCCCATCCTGACCAAATTCTCCATAGATGAAACAAATGCTTTTATTTTCCACACATGGCAAATCGTCCATATCATTACACAATCGATTTCCATCAATGGAATCATCATCATAGTCAGAAGACACTTCCTTTTTAAGTCTACGTGCAGGGTTTTCTTCCCTTTAACACCCCCTTTTTTATGCCACACTTAGACATGTCTTTGAATAGCTGCTTTACACTTATTTACAGTAATGAATTTTTTTTTTTTTGAGGTCCCTTACTAACTTCTTTTTCGTAGACAGTTGAAGTTCAGCTTTTCTAGGTGTGGATGTTAGAATTTCTAACTTTTGCTTCTCTCTTTGTTTTCTAGACTTTGCCTTTGTGCCACTAGTAGAAGGAAGAGGTATCAACCCTTAAAAAGTCACCAAGTTATTGGGATCTTTAGACACTTTTGATCCTTCAGCTTCTTGGTTTGGTTCTTCATTGGACTTTGTACTTGGTGAATCCAAGGGTTCAACCCTTGTCGTCATTATCATATATACATTTTGTGTATCTACAAATATGTCTGCAATGCAAAAATCGTCATTATTAAAGACATTTGGATTGATTGGATAAATTTCTGTACTTTTGAACCCAGATACAGCAACTAAGAGTGTTGCTACTCATGAATATGCCTGATTAAAAGGACCAGCTAAATTATAAGGAGTGATTCTTACAAGCTTGTGCATTTTCATGTACAGATCACATTCCTTTTTAAAAGCTCCTTTCAAAGTAAGGTTACATCCAGAGGTTGCAGTCTTCATGAGCAGGCACTGTCCAATATCAACAATACAGGACTTTCAAGGCTTGCTTTGGAGTGATAAAGTGCTTCAACCATGTAAGGAACAACTCTTTTTTACTCCAATGTTTTGGGAGCATTCATATATAGCACTAGGTGGGCCATCCTTTTTAGCAAGGGGCTCATCATTTTTAAGAGATAAACATCGGAGGAATAAAACTTCCTGCTGAAAACATAGCATGTATTACAGTTACTAACTTTTCCCACCCCCGGCTGGTCAGAGCCCACCCTTTTCTTGCCTTTAGTGGCAACTATCGTTCCAGGGTCTTGTACCGTTGGATACCAGTTTTATCTGTATTGTTGATGCAATCCAATGTATAATTGGTTACAGAAAAAACCAAGTTTTCAAAATATTTCTTAACATCACGGTTGAATCCAGTAATTCTGTTAATACAAGTGGATTCGGGTTTTTGAATGCTTATGGTAGTATTTTGTTTCAAAAAGCCTGCAAACCAATCCTTTCCTGCCAAGGTCTCTTTCAGAAAACCTGTGTGCTATGTTCTGAGCAAAGTCAAAGGCTGCTCTCCGTTCTTCTTGTGCAGATAGACTGTAAAAAATGTCAGATAACTTTATTCTGTTGGCAAGGGCTTCCTTTTGTTTCATTTTATTTTATTTATTCATTCATCCTTTAAAATCAAATCTGTACATATTTCCTTGATATAGGATACGTCAGTAAATTTACATTTAATATTGCAAAGTTAAACATCAAGTATACCTAACCTACATTCAATTATAATGTAACACAAATTGGATATAATTATGAGAGAAATGAACAAGCTAAGTAAATTCATGTTTTTGAGTGAACATAGTGTTACGTCCCAGATGAGGTAGTTTTTTTTTTTTTTTTTTTTGTTTTTTGTTTTTTTTGTAATTTACGTCCAACATTAAGTCATATCGGACGATGAATGGAATGGATGAAATGATGCTCAAATGATTCCGGGGTCCATGGAGCTTAGAGTTAACTGACATTCATCTTACAGGATAAAGGAAAACCCTGGAATAAAACCTTATCCAGGTAACTCACCCTGATCGAGATTTGATCTCGGAACCTCTTGAACGTGAGGCAGACATGCTACTACCACGCTACCAAGGCAGGCGATGAGGTAGTTGCTGTATTTTTCTTTTTACGTTCTTGTAAAGTGCTAAATGGGATGTTGATCAATCTGCTTGCCGCGCTAATGGAATTACCTTCATCAATAAATTTAAGTTCATTTTTAATAGCTTCTTTCGACCAAATTCCCCGTTTCATGGTTCTTTTCCATGTTCTTGGCATCTGTAACACAGCCAACATGGATAATTAAAATAAGCCTTGTTTCTAATTTGCTAAAAGCAAGCATTTGGCCGCGGCGTGGCTCAGTGGTTAGACCGCTTGGCTCTCACCCAGGCGACCGCAAAGTGGGGTTTGTGCTGGACAACACGGCGCTGGGACGGGTTTTCTCCGGGACCTCCGGTTTCGCCCGCCATCTCATTCCACCTGTGCTCCATCTTCATCTCATGTATCATCAGTGTCACCGCCTGCGGTGCCGTATGTAGTAAAAGCGGGCGTTAAACACTACATACACACTACCCCATTGTTACCTACCGGGGCTACCCGTTTTGCGTGGTTCGAAAAAAAACAATCGTCCTTAAAGGTTAGGAATAATTATATAAAGTACTTGCGTAATAAATTAAATTAAACCTTATAAAGCACACTATTCACAGACTGTGACATAGTGAAAAGATGCTAAAGTAAAGAATACTTATAATGGCTAGAAGACCAATGAAAACTATAGCAGAAGCACAGTAAAACTTTCCCCAAGCACAGCCGCACAACAGATAATTGGTTAATATCGTCGCTTGAGAAAGTAGTTGAGTTTACCTTACCGCTGCGAAGAGCGCAGCATCAACCAGACGTCTTCCTGATGGAAATAAAAGTTGAAAATCAACCTACTGGGGCTACCCTGCTCTCCCCTACTTCTATTTAGCCTTGTGATATTTAAGACAGTTATTGAAATTTTGAAACTGCAACGCTTGTATTCAGAAATAGGCGTAACTTGATTTCTGTTATGGTTTGTCTTCAAAAATGTACTGGAGTGAAGCCTTTTTATGATTTCACTGCAAACATTGCTTTTTTTTTTTTTTTTTTTTCAGCTTCGGGTGCAGATCCAGTGTTAAATTTTCTGAATGTCGTGAAATAACCCAGTGAACGTTCACTTTTAACATTGATCGTAAGTCGGGATCATAATAGTAGACGTTTCGCGTATTTCTATGTAGTTTCTTCTGTTAGCTGATGCTCCAGACTCATCGTGAGTACAAAAAGAATCCAAATTTTGCTTAAACAAATGACTCGTATCACATTCGCAAACATTTTTGTTTTCCCCAACTTCATATCTTTCAGTAGAAATCTTATACTGCGTACTGAGACTGGATTCGATTCTACCTTTTCTAAACATTTTCAAATTCTAAAGACATGAACCACCGTAAAAAATTGATATTTTGTGATTTGTGAGCATGCAGATTTTTGAAAGCTGAGTGTGCCCAAGATATTTTTTCTTTTGTAAATACAATGGCCAGCAATATGTTTAATTTATTTTAGCAGTGATTCAGGTGATTGGGCATAAGACTGAAAACTGTAAACTAAAGATGTGCGGATATCGGGAGTTGAGCAGGACCAGTTCATAGAAAGAATTGCAACCCAGATCATGGACAAATCTTTCAGTTAACAAAACTTAATATACAATGATTGATATATCTTTACATACATGATTTTACATAGTTTCACACTAAATAACATAAAAGTGGCAAAAGCTAAACCGTTCTGTTCAAGCTGACAAGATCTAGTTTACTGCTATCAATATTACTCAAGATCAATGTACACAGCCTTAAATCCATAGTGTAATTAACTTATGGTTGTGTATAGGTGAACAGGTGAAAAATATATTTTAGCATAAGACGTTCAAACTGTATATAAAAGAATTGCCTTAGCCAGGATTAATAAAGCTGAAATTTGATGTTCGCTTAAAAATGGGTTTTATGACCTTACGTCGATACGGGCTGTTTAGAAATCTCATGAAGGGTGTTAGTGCATTGTGTTTTTGTCGGCTATTGACTATGACGGAAAGAGAGGGCTATAAAGGCGAAATACATAAGAGAAAAATATTTTCCACGTAGGGATTCTTATAATATGGGTGTATGTCAATCAACAGGATTTGAGCCAGCATTTAAAACAAAAAGACGGGTTTCGGAGCTACGAAGGCAAGAACCAATCAAGAATAGGGTATATGGAAATGTATAGAACTTAAGTTAGTGTAGTTAGAAAGGGGTAGTCGGTCGCCCGAACACGTCCAACGCAGAAGCATGTGAAAATAGCGTCCGAACGTGATGAACTTGATAAGTATTTGTGTTATATTTATACCAGTAATCCAGTAGTATATTACCATACTCAGGAACATCTACACGCCGAGGCTAACCAGGATAGGAACCGATGACCAACAGCCAAACTTCCAGACAAGATACTAACTTCACAACACACATACACTCGAATTGAACACATCAGCACAGACTCACCACCCAACGCAGATCACCTGCCACAGAAGTGTATGAAATCACAAAAACCGAAACAACTGACAAACACATAGAAAAGGCCATAATCAAATACAGTGATGGAGCTTAACATAGACTATACAGTAGAGACCTCATCAGAACCGCAAAAAGGATGAAATCAAAGCAGACACCGACAGGAACCTCCATTACAGCAACTCATTAAGCTATATGAAGAAAAACAACAGAAGGAACAGCTAGAAATGCAACAATTACAACAAAGGGCAGGATAATGAACGTCTACAATTCCTAAAATACACCAAACAAAAATTACACATACAGAAATAGCCAAGAAGCGGGCCACCGACAAAACACGAGCATACATAATGGGTCTTCATGGGCTATGGAGACAAATGTTGTGAGCAAGAAAAAAATAAAAGGACAAAAAAAATTACAAAACATCAAAAATATATATATATATATATATATATATATATCTTAACCTCAGAGTTATCACATAAGACAATCAGGCGAGCTGAGCAACTTTGACAAATAGGATACACTGCCGAGATATCTCTCCAACAAACACTTCTAGGCTGAAGAGCGTAGGTGATAGCGTCTCTGCCTCGCGAACAAGAGGCCCTAATTTCGAATCAGGTTGAGTTATCTGAATACGGGCTTTTCCTTATACTGAAAGGTGAATGTGCGGTAACTATTAGCTCTATGTACCCTGGACTCATTTGAGCATCATTTCATCCATTTCATTCGTCGTGCGATATGACTTAACGTTGGAGGGAGAAAATAAAACCCTCGGTGTGATTCAAACTGCAAGCATATATTTAACGCACGCCAGGACCGTGTAACTGCTCCGACTACAGTTAAATATTTTATGCGAATATATATCAGTCAAAATATTCGAATAATAGTATCGCTTAGCAGTGGACTGTGTAATACTTTTAATTGGCCATCAGTAGATGATTAAGTGAATTGACAGGGAGTATGAAACTCTAGCTAATATGATAAGGTTATCACAAATGCAAGTCCAATTCTATAATTACAAGACCAGTTGGCAGTTAGATATCTAGAGTATTTAATTTTAATGCAAACTTGATACATTCTCTACAGAAGTGGCGGACACAATGGTAAAGCTGTATTACAAATAATCTCTTGATATACACATCTTAAATTTTCAGTCTATAGCCTCCGGCGTCCTCTTCATTCTGAATTACTTTTACATAACTGGTAAACTGTAAGAACTTATTACACATAAAATGTAGGTTTAACTAACGAATAAAATTTATAAGAAATAATTTTTTGTGGAGCTAAGCCTTTCTGCGGCCGTGCCATGGCTGAGTGGTTAGACCACTTGGTTCTCACCAAGGCGGCCCGGGTTCGATCCCAGGCGATGGCAAAGTGAGATTTGTGGTGGACAACATGGCGCCGAGCGGGTTTTCTCCCGGTCCTCCGGTTTCCCCACCAGCATTCCACCGATTGCTCCAGCATCATCTTTTCTATCTTTTCAGCTCATCTCTCTCGTTCTTTTACTTCCGGCGTTGGGCTGATCACTCATCCCGGAATCTATCTTATCAGGGAAACCTTTGATTCCCAACCTGTTGCCTACGGGTCTAGAGGTTGGCTGTCGAGGAACGGAAGAACTCTGGAACGGAAGAACATCGAGAATGAGGGATCAACCCGATAGCTGGTATGAGGTGAACAAATGGATGTTATAAAAATATCGGTGCAGTGGAATAGAGGAAAGGTGATTAGGGGCAGCTGGTGGGAGAAAGCAGAGAAAACTCGCCTATATTGCCGCCTCGTTCACCAGAAATCCCACAAGCAGTCGTATCAGTGAGAGGATTCCGACTCACTCGGCCACTGCGCCACGACTTTGTATTCCAAGACTTAAAAAAGACCCAAGGCCGTAATTTCAAAACGCACTTTGAATTTTTATGTTATAAATAATTATATTTATGTATATAATGAAGGTATCAAATCCAGAAAAATGCTCTAAATGTTGAAGTCGAGCTCTTTAGAAAACTTTGTCAGTAAGTACATGCATTTTTTTTGTTTTGAAAATACTTCACACGACGCAGTTTTCATCCAGATATACCGAAATAAGTAGGTAGATCCCAAAGTAAAAGCAAATAAATGTATTATTTGATTTTATTGTAAATGGTTTTTGTGTGTATTACTTTAAAAGTTATATACCTAGCGGGCACATGGCATTTCGCCTGTGCGCGAGTGGGTGTGCCACAGCCGGTTTTGCTCCTACATAAACTGCGCGTTAAAGCATGTCATATGCTGGAAATGTCGTCCACCCTCGGCTAAACAAGCATTATATCGGGAGAACACATTTTGTACCGACTGTTACGAGTGTTCACGTGACCACTGAGGTGGAACCGCGCTTCATCGGAAAAGAACAGAAACTGTGGATCAGTTAAACCGCCATTCACTGATGAAAGAAACCAGTCACAATAATGCATTCGTAATACTGGGTCCCTTTTTACTCACTCACTTTCACATTTATACGGTTTTAATTTTAATAATTAAGTTGCTCTATGTGCAGAAGACTGAATTCCCTCATGTGCTACTTTTTCGATGGATTTTTCTTGGTGAACGGTTCAAACATGCGCCTATCTCGTCTAACTTCTTTTCTGTTAAAACTTACGTTTGCGCGCGCTCTCTCTGCCATATAGAACCATTGATTTCAAATTTCTTCACAATATCGTGAATATAAATCTGGAAAGAGACATTTCACCAAGGAACGTTTGAATATATTCTGTGCGAGCACGGCTTGGTGACTCCTATTTATACTTTTACGCACGACAATACGTTGCTCTAGAGTCTAACGTCTATTCATGTTGGTGGCCGGTGCAATACCGCTGATTGGAGTGCACATCTCTAGCCCCAAGTACAAACGGCAGCCGGTAGTGGGGGAATCAAGCAAGGCCGTGGGAGAGGCAAAACGCCTTGTGCTACGTTAGGTTTTAAATTAACCCTGTAAACATTTCAAATAACAGAATTTAAAAAATTATTTTCTTTTAAACTAAGGCTAGTAGAACTAAATTATTATGTGTTTCAATTCGCCTGTGGCGAATTGGATGCATTAGAGCCACCAACGTT